>CM061533.1:176265386-176445474 GCA_030545055.2 Neoaliturus tenellus | reverse complement strand
AGTATTTTTACAAGTTTTGAATCTAGGTCAATACACTTTAACTCTGGGACGATATCGACTTGTACTATTTCTGTGTTTTGACTCAAGGTCATCACACTTTAACTCTGGGATGATTTTGACTTATAGCATTTCAGTTTTTTAACTCAAGGTCGTCACACTTTAACTCTGGGGCGGGATCGACTTGTAGTATTTCTGTGTTTTGACTCAAGGTCACCACACTTTAACTCTGGGACGGGATCTACTTGTATTATTTCTGTGTTTTCACTCAAGGTCATCACACTTTAACTCTGGGATGATTTTAACTTATAGTATTTCAGTGTTTTGACTCAATGTCACCACACTTTAACTCTGGGACGGTATCAACTTGTAGTATTTCTATGTTTTTACTCAAGGTCATCACACTTTAGCATGTAACTTTAAGGTAGCACCGAAACGGTGCTACCCGGCTTGACATTTTCAAGTTTCCCGAGGTCATCACAATTTCCCCCACCACTTCCCATATACCTAGAGTGCGCGGGGCCGGACAGTCAGTCGCTCGGTGTCTGTCGTAGGGTACGCATCGCGGTTGCAGTAATGGTCGAATGGGGGCTTCTGGGTCAGTTCAAGGTCACCCGAGCGGTGTCACATGACGGTTTAGGCAGAGTCACGTTGCAAACTTCAAGTTTCCTCAGCACTTTTGCTGTTTCTCATCGCAAATTCGCTCCAAGTCGTCAAGGTCATGGTAGCTGTGACTGAAACTCGGAGCGTAGTGCGAGAAACAGTAAAAGTGCCTAAAAAATTTTAGGTTTCAGCGTGACCTTGACCTTTGTGACATCGATGACGTCATCTTGGTGACGTAAGGGGTGATAACGTCATCAGCACGTCATTTTTGTGATGTCATGGGTGTGACGTCATAGAAATGACGTCATTGGTGATGACGTCATCGATGATGCAATCGATGACGTCATCGATGAGGTCATTGACCTCGATGACGTCATCGATGACGTCATCCCTCAGGTGACCTTGAACTGTTCCAAAAGCCCCCATTCCCCACTACTCGAAGACAAATCTACTAGATTCACTGTATTTAACTACACTGGAAACGTAACACAAAAGATCGCTAATAGATTCAAGAAGTACGGAGTTTCTGTCGCCTTCAAAACACAAAACACCATGAGTAGACTGCTATACCCCAAGATTGAAGACAATAACCAATTCAACCGAGCCGGTATTTACAAGATCAGCTGTGAAGATTGCGACAAATTCTACGTTGGACAAACCGTTAATTTTATAAAAAGATTCAAGAACCACATATCAGCATGGAAGAACAACAAACCGGAAAGATCAAATGTAGCAAAACACCTTTTAGAAAATGGCCACTCCTAAAAACCATAGAAGAAAACCTGCAAATAGTCAAGACGTGTAGGAAAGGAAACACAATGAACGCATGGGAAGAATTATATATATTTAAAGAAAAATGTAAAAACAGGGCCAAGTTGATAAACGAACAAGTGAACTTCGATTCCGGCGGAACCTACCAGAATATATTCCCGAACATCCGGTAGCCAATAAGATTTAAGCATGGACGCCATCTTGTTTCCCGGAACTTCCTGCGCCAATAGTACTTCAGCAAAGACGCCATCCTGATTCTCTCAGTCTCTGATTGGGCCTGATGATGACCGGTGTGACTGGTCGAAATCGATCGCCACTATAAGATCTTTTATATATATTTACCGTCTGTAAACATATACAGTATAAGTGTAAATATATCGAATAGTGTTGGAAGACGTTTTATTATTTCAACCTGAATATAGATTTATGTAGCAGCATAGTATAATTTATTCCAATCATTGTTTTATATGTTACGTTATTGTTTTACTACTATTTAATTCAACAAATAAATTTAAAACTCAAAGGGAAGTGTGCATGGAAATAGAATTACAATCACAAATTTTACCTTGTCAATACACCAAAGCTCCTATCAAGCCTTTCTCAAAATAAAAGTTAAAACCGACTTTGTAGTTGTCAGTTGCAGTCGTATACGATCAGTTTTGAATTAGATAAAGCTTTCTCAATCTACATTTGCTTTATACTGTAGAGAGTTTCTACATATGTCTGTATTTGGTTTACTATAGATTATTTCCAATTTAGTCTTCAGGCCAATGTAAGGATACGAAAATACTCACCAAAGTAAAAAGCAAATTGAATTACATAATCTGCTCTTAATTAAATAAAGTCTGTTTTCCATCATTTTGAATTGAAAAAAGTTATTGTTAGTACTAAGTCTATCTAGAAAAATGAGAAAAAATTTTAATTTTAAGACTGGTTAGGTGTTCAAAGATACGTATGATGTCCCTGTCTGTTATAGCGTTTCGCCAACTTAAATTTAATATCTGAAATGTTTTATTCAATATTTATTAATTGAAAATTATTTTTTGTTAATTAAGTTCTGAAAACAGTAAATTGCACTAGGCAGCGTCTTCAATTACATAGAAAATGCAAAGATGTTGTATTCAATAGTGCTCTTTTAAAAAAAAATATTCTTTTTAGACATAATAATTGCAATAGGCCTAGGCCCACTTTATAGACACAAGCACATAATTTTAACTTGACCTTGAACTTAGTTAATTAAGTCTAACCGAATTATAATATTCGGGTATTTTAATGTTCTAAGAGGAACATAATTGGAACCATCCAATATATTATTACAGTAAATTTTCCAATATATTGTTACAATAAATTGTCTAATATATTGAACAATTTTTGGTTTCAACAATATTGAAATTTTTAGATGATAAACAATCTCACGTATTTTAGTGACATCAAATTGACAGAAAAGTCCCTCCAGGTTAGGAAGTACTTCTCCCATAAACCACACATTATGCAGTTCCTTATCTTGTGCGGACAGGTTGGATGGTTTTATAGCCATTTTTAATCGGATTGCGTACTGACTTCTTACAAGATATTCCTGTTCAACTAGTTTTACCAAATAGCAGAAATCCGATCAATTGTATAAATAAATGTCAAACTCCTTGTGCAGTAATTTACATACCCCTATTTATGACAAGAGTAGTTTTAACTTGTTAAAACTATTGACAACTTGTTAAAACTAGTTCTAAAAAGGGTTAAATAACAAAGTTAATGATTGTGTGAGATTTCACAATTTATTTATTTGATTAGTTTTATTTGACTATTAATCCAGTCCAAGATGAAAATGAATACAAAATAGTATCGTGAAATTTTCGCAAGAATGGTTGCTTAACAGCCTTTTAGACTTTCCAAATAGGTTCATAATTAAGCAATCAAATAGCTGCTTGGATACATTATTTTCCAATATTGGTGGAAATCTGTTTTTATAACATGATATTTTATCTGACTATGATGTAAACTCAGATAGAAAACTATTCTATGTTTATTGGCATCGTATACTTACCTCCGAATCAGCCCAGACGTCAATACTGTGAATTCTGTTCAATCTGTGAAGAAATTCTCATGCAGAACACACCAAATTACGTTCTAATGTTTGTAGATTTCAATCTTTTAGAAATAGATGGGTATATTTCTCTAAATTCTAGGCAAACACTGTTTGGTAACGAACAAGGGGTCATATTCGATCTTGTTATAACCTCTGTTACAAACACGAATGCATCTAACGTGGCTGACCGATTAATCCAAGAAGACATCCACCATCCTGCATTAGACATTGAAATTGACGTTCATGAACAAACAAACTTACCTAGTCCACGATACAAGTATGACATATGTGATGTTGATAGTGTGTTTAGAAGTGGTTCAGAGTATTCAATTCTCAACCGAATTGACTCTTGCAAACATTTACAACGAGTTCTCAAGTTTCTGCTCCAAACTAAATACCGTTGTCAAAAGTTTTACTCCTCCTTAGTTTTACTAAGGTGAACCATGCATCTTGACGATAGAGCACTTCTCGTCAGTGTTTGGAGTCTCAAATATGGAACCAAAGGAATATGACTTAAGAACACCAACTCTCTCCTCTTGTGTAGCCTGCGAGTAAGTGTAAATGTCACTCAATAAACTAAAAGCTGTTAAAAGTATTGGTCCAGATATTCCCCCTGGTGTGCTTAGCTACTGTACAAGCGTTCTTGCACCACAACGTGCAATATATTTCAACGCCTTTCTATCAGCAGGAATTTTTCCTAGTTTCCTGAACCAGTCGTTGTGTAGTCAGCTGTTGCTAATATACATTCGAGTCTCTGGTGTAGAATCGCCTGAACTTTCACATTAAAAGTTTTATTACAAACAAGCAGCATGGGTTCACACAGGGAAGATCTACGGCAACTAACCTACTATCTGTACAGAATAGAGTGATTTCCTCATTTTAATGCCATAGACAGGTCGACTGTTTATACATAGATTTTACAAAGGCGTTTGACCGTGTCAACCATAACCATCTTGTAGCTAAACTTAGGGGTTATGGCATCTCATGTAATCTCCCAAGTTGGATGTCCAGCTACCTTGAAAACCGCCAACTTGCTGTAAGAGTAAACGGAGCAGTGACCTTCTCATTTCCTGTAACATCTAGAGTCCCTTAAGGTGAACGTCTCACTATTTTACAGTTTTTATTAACGACATGAAGTCTACTTTGGAATTGTCAGAATTACTTATGTTTGCTGATGATGCAAAAATCTTCAAGGAAATAAAATCATTAAGGGACTGTGTATGACTTTAAAGGGACATAAACAACATTGAAAAGGTGTCATAAAATGAAATGAGCCTGAACACGTCCAAATGTTCCATTATGTCTTTTTCCCGGAGCAAAAACATCGAACTATTCAATTATACACTCGGAGGATCTGCACTAGAGAGACAAAGCTTGGTGCGAGACTTGGAATCTATATCAATCCAGAACTAAACTCAAACAACCATCTACAGTATATTTGTGCAAACACAAACGCCCTGCTCGCCCTCACTATAAGAGTCAGCACTGACCAATTCTCTATCCCTGCACTCAGAACACTATACCATAGATTAAGCATACTCCTCAAGGAGTATGCTTAATCTATGACTATACATCCAACTTGTCCGCCCTAAACTTGAATATTGCTCTGTAGCATCGTTTCTATATTAAATTGGGCAGAAAGCCCAATTAAACAATATTCAAACCAGATTCATCCGGCTAGTGGGAATGAGACTTGGCTATCCGTATCAAGAAATCACAATCTATGAATTATAAACCCAGCTGAATCTACCTCCAATTCATGTGAGACACCTGTTAATGGACCTTCTTATTAAAAAATAGTAACTTCGGAAATTGACTCTACTTTACTATTAAATGAAATAGAGTTCAAAACAGCTAGACCATCCAGATCTACTCACCTATTCGCCAAGTGACACTACCAAACCCTGTATGCCTACAACAGTGCTCTTCCCAGGATGATGCGCCTTTGCAAACCAGCTGCCTTGTCACATAGACTTCTTCACGATGTCTGACTACCATACCAATTCAAGAAGAATGCACTGGACTGGTTGCAATCTCTCGATTAGATCTTAGAATTATAATTATCCTTTTTAAATTATCATTGTTTTTACAAAATTGTTATAGTAAGTTTATACAGTACTGCATCGTGTACCAATGTATACAGATTTTTCTTTCGTGTTAGCCAGATAATTAATTGTATCACTTGTTAAACTGGCTTAAACCGTTAAAATAAATATATAAAAAGTAATTTATTCAATTGATATTTTTTATAATAAAAACATTATGGAACTTAGCTTAAGGCTAGGCAGAGAAGATTAGAGGAATTTTTCCAATGCTTTTCATTTTCAGTCAATTTTTAATATGATAAGTTTGTAAAAACTTGTTCTTATAACATGAAAATTCAGGTTGAAATAATAAAACGTCTTCCAACACTACTCGATATTTTTACACTAACACGGTTATTGTTTACAAGACGGTAAATATACAGGGTGTCCCGGAACTCTCTGGAATCCTTTTGTATATTTGTTCCTTGCATCGAGACAAGAAAAACACATCATACAAATAGGGGTATAAAATCCATCGTTTAGCCGCTAGCCGCCATTTTGTTTTTTTAACGTAATAATTTTTATTTCCGTAACGGATGATTGAATTAAGTTCATATTTGGTATGAATCTTTATCATACTAATGTACATTTTCAGGAAAAAAATTAATTTTTTCCACTGTGAATTTACGAAATGGCGGCCATTTTCAATTTTCAAACAAAAATATCTCGAATTCGGTAAATTTCACAAAAATTTTACTTTGAACAAAAAAGTTGCTAAATTAAATTATCTAACCAACGGTACAAAGTTTGTAAGGATCTGGTAGCAAATAACGGAGTTATTGCGATTTTTCTGTTAAAATGGCCATAATTTGCAATAATTTTAATGCAAAATCAATGTTTTTTTTGATTTTTTTTTCAATGTTTTTTTGGATTTGTAACTTTTTTTGTATATTAGATGTTTCCAAAAAAATTTTAGAAATAGATTGTTTTCAACTATAAAAATTAAATAACAATATGACATTAAAGGAGTCTACTCAAATTTAAATCTAATTTTATCATATACAATAAAACTTTATGAATAAAAATTGTCATAACTTTTGATATTGTCAAACAAAAATCTGTATCGTGTTTCCGTTTCATTTATATTTCTATATAACTAGTGGCTTTTATGGGCAAAAGTCCCAAATTATCTGTGCGTCTTTATTTTCTTTTACAGTGTAATACAGATTATTTTATATATAAATTAACAATTGATTGTTTTATACAAAATCTTTACTAGGTTGGATGATAAAAATGCAATAAAAACATAAATTTTAAGCTAATTTTATATTCCAATAATATAATTTATGCTAAACATGTACAATTATTTTCATAATATTCAAACAATCGCAATGGTACATCCTCTACCTACGTGCATCATATGTTGCAGAATGATTGTTAACAATACGCTCACTCTGTTGTCTAGCTTGTCCGAATAATAGACAAGATAAGGTAGGCTTCTTCTTTGAAACGAGTCGCATCAGATTGGCTCAGTACTTTGAGCTGGCTACTCATAACGTTCACCTCTTCCGATCCAACTATTTAAAAAAATACCTGTTAAAGTTAACTTTTTCCCCTCAATGTAAGTAGGATAGAGCGCGATTCTGCATAAATATGGTGCTGTCCGCAATTTCTCGATTAGAACAAACCAGCAGCAACACTTGTTGCTAGAAAATATTCAGGTACCTTGCAACATTTATTGTTTCTATAAAAATAAACCATTTTCAACCATGTAAACCATTTTCAACCATCTAAACCATTTTTTTTTATCTAAAGCCACACCAAAGATTTCTTTTTCTTAACAAAATGCCGCTTCTTGACAACTTTTAATTTAAAATTTTCTATGGTTATTAAAAAAAAAATTGAATTTCTACATGTTCACATTTTCAATACCTTTGTACAGCAACAAACGTCGGCAAACATCATTATAGCAACAACTCTAGTCCTATCCACAACATTTAGTATGCCTCGTATTTTGACTGAAATTTTGGTTGATAATAACTGCCACGACCATAATGATCAGCTATTAAATTGAATTTAAATTTACGCAAGAATTGCACAGCTGTCATTACTTCTTGGTAATCTAAGTAAAATTAAAATTGTGTATTCATATATCAAACACTCTTTAGTTAGCCCCTGACATAATACCCGTGATAACAGAAGATTTCCATTCAATGATAATGATGTTTTAAAAGGACTCACTAATATATAAATACTGTTTATAACAGTTTTAAATATAAATTTAGGTTGGTGTGATCTAAGCAGAATATATGTCAACACAAGAGCAGAATGCAATATACCACGTCAACACAAGAACACTGCATGTATGCGGTCACGTGTGGATATGAAATCCTCTAGACGTCTCTCTATTATTCATCTAAAACCTATATTATTAATTAAACTGTTAGAGCAATTTTATTTTAAAGGCAAGGAACCACTGAGTGAACTTTTACTTCCATTTCATTATTATTTCTGAAGTTACAACAGTTTCATTGTAATTTTAGAATTAACTATTTAAAATCCATTCTTCTGGTACTAATTTCAATAAAAATAACACATATAACATTATTTATTTGTTGTGAATCACAATATTTTTTTTGCATACGTAAAAAAAGTTTTTGGTTTTTGTATATATTTAATACTAATGTATTACGGTTGCATATGTGGTTAATTTCGTATTGTTATTCTGAAATAATTATTGGTTAAACTGGTTTTATAAATTTGATTTGCCCGAGAAATATCATTGTTAAATCAGTTGGGGCTGGATTTATTGGTCTTGCTGAGTCGCTAGAAACATTAATTGAATTGTAATACTGGCAATCCGAATTTTCTCTACACTGTATGTTCTAGTCTATATTTGTTTATAAAATTAGTATAACTCTTTAGTTTAAACATAACCATCACATGAACAACAAATTATATGAAATACATGGTAAAATTAAGTAAAACTTCTTTATCTTTATTGTAGTGTAGTTTTGTTACTAACTATATTTTACTTACAACCAATTACTAAGGAATGTTAATTTTTATTAGCTGGTTTTAATGGGTATGAAATTATTATTTTTTCTTCTCAAGTTTCAATGTAGAATATTTAAAAAAAAAAACATATTCCGGACTTTTTATTTTAAAAGTTGTCATGCCTCATACTTAAGTTTCGCAAAAGAAATATTTGAGCAGGTTTCCACTTAAGTTTCATCTACATCTCATTCTATATGTATGATATTCAATATTCATGTAAGTTTATTCTACCGAGTGTCAATATCTAACAAACTTTAGGATTCATGCATTTTTTTATTTATTTTATTATAATTATGTTGAGAGAAAGTATTAGAATACCCGATTACTAACATCACATTACATACTTTTAATTATAATGATGGACATTTATTGAAGAAGAGTTTCCTAGTTAAACATTGGTATGTTATTAGCTTTGATGTTTATGTTTAAAGAACATTTATAAAAAGGCATAAAGATATAACTCATTCTAAAAGTGTACAAGAAAAATTGTATTACGTAAGTAATTGTATCTCTCTAAAGATTTGTTTCGTTCAAATGTATTATTTTTCATTCAGACCTCTTTATGTGTGTGGCAAATGGATAGTTAACATTTAATTTGTAATTTTTCAAAATTGACCGTACAAATAAATACAAGCATAAGCATAAAATAAAATATTTGTAATAAAAAATTTTAGTCAAGTGTCTTAAGTGAGAACTCACAGCTCGATTATAAATCATGAAAAAGAATATGGGTATTCTTTATTTTACTTAGAGCTTAATTAAACCAACAAAAGCTCACATTTTTCAACAATTTCTCTGAAAAGGCAGTAATTAACACACGCCCTTTTGAGTATCGAGTTAAATACTTCACCATTTCCACTCATCACTTAATGTGTTCACAACAAGAATGGTTTTACAAAACTGCCATTACCGAGAGTGAATAATTTTTAGTTGGTAACTATGGGACTAATACCCAAAATATTTAATATTAACGAAACGATATATAAGTTTAATATGAAAGTAGTGGAACAATGGGGCTGTCAGCTCAGTTCAATGAAATCTAAGTAGGTCACAGGAAAAGACGTAGATCAAATGACGTCATCGACGATGACACCAGAAATTTTGCCAGCCAGTGATGTCACAAATATGACGTCACGAGCTATGTCACCAACGATAACGTCACTGACGTCATATAGATTAAGTGCATGTCAAAAATGAAAATTGTAAGCTCTTTTGCTCAAAGTTTTGTACGAATCTCTTTTTATGTTTGTGGCCGTCCATAACCTATAATTTTGCGACATGTTTAATACATTAATTTACCAAATTTGGATTGGTAGTAGATAAAGTAATGTATTTCACGATTGTATTCAACATTTAAGCCAGTCGTGAGATATTTCTAAAACTTGTTTAACTCGTGTTCTAGTTCTAACTTACATCTCACTCCTAACAAAAAGGCCTTAATACTACAATAGTTGCATTAACAACCATTATCAAAGACTTTTGTGATCAGCAGAAATACCAAATTTGTTTTAGGGAGAGGCGGGAAAAATGTATTACGAACACATGTGGCAAGCCTGTAGTGTGGGGTTCCCCTAAAACAGGTTTACCCACTAAAAAACCTCCTCTGCTCTTTAGGATTCTAACCTAGATTTGTTTATCACATTACGTCAGGCTAGGCCTAAATTTGGATTAGGCCCGCGGGGCTCGCTCCTTATCCAGCCGTTCGATCAAGGGATCTGGGCCACTTCGCGGTCCAGATCGGTTTTCTTTTCCAGGAGGATGCCCCGGACGAACTGTGATAAACAATTCCAGTTGCCCTCATCCTCCAAAATCTTTTGGCAGCCCGGGTCCACCGAAAATGCACCAAACATTTTTGTGGCCTCCATGTGGGGATTTTCAAAACGGGGGCAACGGAAGAGGGTATGTTCCGCATCGTCGGAACCGGTCTTGCCCATTCGGTTCAGGTACGACCGAAAATAGCCGTGACCAGTCAAGAATTGGGTCAGTTAGTAGTCCACCTCCCCATTCCGCCGTTTCACCCATGGTTGGACCTGCTTGATAAGTTGCCGGTAAGTCCACCGTCCTCGGGTGTCGTGCTCCCAGCTGTGTTGCCACTGCTGGAAGGTTCGGGAGCACTCTTCTGTTCTTGCCGTGACCTTACTGATCTCGCCTTGTCTCTGATAAATCGCCTTCCTCTCTCCTGCCAAGAGCTTGACAGGGATGACTCCGGCGACCATCAGGACGGCAGTCTCAGACACTGTCCGGTAGGCGGAACACACCCGGAGCGCCGCTTTACGCTGAACCCGGCCGAGTAGCAACCTGTATAACTCTTTATCGAGAGCGTCTGTCCACACCTCTGCTCCATAAAGAAGCACGGACTGGACCGCAGACATGAGCAGACGTCTTCTGCTGGATCGGGAACCCCTGATATTGGCCATCAGTCTACTAAGGTAAGTGACTACCTTAGCGGCCTTGTCCGCCATACGGAATATCTGATCCCTCCAGCTTAACATGGTGTCCACCATGACACCGAGGTACTTAGCAGCACGAGGTGATTGGATCACCTCCCTTCCCACTCGGAAGGATATTGTGATGATCACAATCTCCTTCTTACTGAGAGCAAGCGAGAGACCGTAATCTGACTTACAGGTATTGACCACACGCATGACTCGGTTCAACTATAGTTGGGCCAGCTCAACGTTGCGTGCAGCAATGAGAGCTGCGACGTCATCGGAGTACCATACCAAAGTGGTTTCCTCAGGCATCTCGGACCTCAGAAGCTGTCATAGGCAACGTTCCAGAGGTCCCGGCCGAGTATTGAACCTTGCGCGGCACCAGAAGTGACTTCCATCGTCCCTTGTGCCGTAAATAAGCCTTCGAGGTCGGAGATAATCCTCAACGAGCAGCAACTGATATGCAGGAACGCGAAAAATTTTGCGAAGCGCATTGAACATATCAACCTACCTCACCGAGTTGAAGGCATTCTTGACATCAAGAGTAACAAGAAGCACTACTCGGTGAGAGAAATGGTTGTGGCTCTCGGCTCTCTCCACGGCTCTCTGGACTTCGGAGATACCGTCGATCGTTGACTGTCCCTTTCTGAAGCCGTACTGACTGGGGCATAAGTCCTGGGCAGCTTCCACGTCAGAAGGGAACGGATCTGCTTCTCGAACAGCTTACCAGCCGTGTCCAACATGCAGAGAGGCCTGTGGGACGACGGCAGCTCGGGATCACCTTTACCCTTGCTGATCAGTACAAGCCTGGCGGTTTTCCAGGGAGCCGGAAACACCCCTTCTACTAAACAGGCGTTGTACATTCTCAACAACAAGTCAGTGTTAATTGTAAATACTTTCTTTAAAGCCACACTGGGAATCCTGTTCGGGCCAGGAGCCTTGTTGCTCTTCAGGGAGAGAACGGAGGTTTCCAGATCCTCGAATGTGAAAAGTGGAATGTCCTCTACCCGTCCGAAGTCAACCGATGGTAGCTGTGGATGATCAGTACACAACGGTGTGACGATCCTCCCCATGGTGGCGCCCTCCATGATGGAAGGTGGAGAGCGGGCGCTGAGTTTCTGTGTTACAAGTTTGTAACCCAGGCCCCACGGATAGGAGTCAACGTCGTCACGACGACTCCTCCAGCTATTCGCCTTGCTCTTTTGATTGCTCGGTGGAGAGATTTTGTCGCAACCTTATTGGCCTCCGACTTACGAATTCTATCTGCGGGAATTCTCGCTCTTGTGGTGGCTCGTCTAGTTCTTAAACATGTTCTTCTGAGTTTCGCAATCTCTTCAGTCCACCAGTAGACGGGTTGTTTGTCGCGTTGGGGTTTCCTTCGCGTCATAGACTGATCACAGGCCGAGACTATCAGTTCCATCGTAGATGTTACTATTGTCTCGGCTCCAGCCCCACCAGGATTTCCCGGCGATCCCCCAGAGATGACTTCAGTGAACTTGACAACGTCCAGTTAGTTGGTGTTCCACCGGCGTGGCAATTCCCGAGATGCGGAAACTCTACGATTTGGCTGGTCATGCAGGTCAAAGACGATAAACTGGTGGTCGCTACCCGTGTTGTCCTCCACAACTCTTCAGCCAGAGATTCTGGGAAGAAGCGACTCTTAGGTGCCAGACGCTAAGGTGACGTAGGGGATAGTGCCTCTCTGCCCGGGGCGCCGAAAAGTATGTGTGTCGCCCTGGTTGAGGACGACAAGACCGGCCCTGGCGATGAAGTCCAGGATGTATTTCTCCCGGGATTTGGTAGAGGGCATTCTCCACTCGACGGCCCTGGCGTTGAAATCGCTACCAACGACGTCGTGCCTGGTTGTGCCGAGAAAGCACTCCTCTAGCCTGTCTATCTTATCGTGGAAGTCCTGGACAGCCTCGTCGGGGATGAGGTAGCAGCTGAAGATATTCACGGCCCTACACCTAACCCAGACGAATCCCCGGCGCCTCCGTGACTCCACACCAAGACATCCTCGGTGTTACGGGCCCAAAATGTAGCAGTACCGAGGATGTCGGAGATCTAAGTATTTGGGTCACTGTCTCGATACTGTTCGCTAATAAGGAGCGCGTCGGCACCAAGTTCTCGGGCGAGCTGATCTAGAAGATATTAGTTCCACAGGATCTATGAAGATTAGCCTGGAGGATGCGAATTACCGGCCGCTGCCTTTTGCCTGTTAAAGTGCGGCTCTGAAGGTACCGCACTGACCAGACCCGGGTAAGTGATTGAGGGCACTGGAGCCTGATTCCTTGCAGAGGAAGCAGGAGGGGCTCGAGGAACATTCCTTTCGTTTTGTTGCTCTGGCTTCTACACTGAAAGCAATTGGCACTCTTGTCGGGCCCTTACAGTTTCGGGAGGAGTGACCGAAACCGAGACAGCGGAAGCATCTTGATTTCGGCCACTAATATCAACCTTAATAGTAACGAAAATGTACATTACTATACTAAATTGCAATCCGTGGCTTAGTGATGTTTTACATTTGCAGGTTTGACATTTAAATTAACTTACAGGTCTACACCGATGAGGGATAGGCATTTGACCAAAGTCGTGTTTTTATAAAAATAACGCAATTCACACATTAGTTAATTGTTCTATTCCGATTCATATTTTTTATATGTGCATTGCCTCAAAAGATTGTGATCATATGTGAGTGAGAACAAGGATTAAGTCAAGTGGAATATCAGTGTGGCTACGTTTTGAATGGGTGACACCTTATGACCTATACATTTTAGACAGGTTCATTACAGCGATTTACCTAATTTCAGATGGTCGTAGATAAAGCAGCGTATGCAACGGTTGTATTAAGTTGTATTTGTATTCAGTATTGTATTGAACTCAACTCGTGAGATACTTACAGGTTAAATCAATTCATAGCTTTAAAGAAATTCATAATACAATCGTTGCATGAAATACTATAATATTACTACTGATAAATATAGTATATTATTAATATTTAATATAATATTTAATATAATATTTAATGTAATATTTATGTAATAAAATAAAATATTATGGCAAATTTCTAAGTATTGTACGGTACTCGAACTTCAGTTTAAATTTAATTACTTTTCCTTTTGACCACTTTTCGTTATTGTGCAAATAATGTGGATCAAACACTGAAAGTACTCAATATTAATAGGGCAAAGGAAATAGTGAATCAAATGTATATGAATTCTGAGACTGATATTCTATAAAAAGTTATTGTTTACAGTTACACCGTCTGAGTTATGACTACGTTATTTGTAAGGCATAAGGTGTTTTTTGGATGTGTATAAACATGTATCTTTGTGAGGTAATTTCCTCACGACGCTATTCACCAAACCTACCTGGAAAATTTACAAAATATATATTTCACAAAAAAACATTCATATATTCTAGTACGTTTTAATTTAAGAGTTGTTAGATAGACTCTTGTTCTCTTTTAAAATAACTTGAAAATGCAAAAAAATATTACTTTTTATATTCATAATTTTATCCAAACTGCAAATTAATAATAAAAATTTTTATATTTTATGATTCAAAGTTGTAGCTTCAAGAAAAAAAGTACATTCATCCTTTAGTTATTGATTTTTAACTTCACATTTAGAATATTATAATTAATTGGTCATAAATGTAAGTAAACAGATGTTTTTTTTCATTTAATGAAATATTTATAATAGTTCTAATTGTTATAAATGAATATTATTATAAGTAAATAAAATGTAGCTTAAAAATTTCATATCAGACATTATAGACAATATGAAAGCTTTAACAATAAAGCTTATTATATAAATATAATAAAGAAAGTGTTATGTTTAAGTGCAATTTTCTGATTTTAACATGAACCTTATAATGATATTAAACTTTAAATAATAATCATATATGGAATTTTCGAAGCAACAAAATGCAATATTTGTGACCACACATTCTGTAGTTTTTTTTATAGCCTCAGATTAGTATCTGCTACAACATGTTTTTAGTGAAGATTTGACAGAATATATAAACTGTAAATTCACGTAATGCCAGTCATGGACCATCTGGTCAAATATTGCCAAGATGTGTTTCCGGAACTTATTTTTGGGGGAAGAGACAATGAATACCAAATCAGTTGTACCAACTGTGAGCCAAAATATGCTCATAACACTGTCGTGTATTTTGCAAGGACAATTTTATTGAAAATCTTATTGAATCTGTAGTACAATATTCTCTCGTATTAGGTGTCGCACACCTTTTGGATACACGGAAATGAAATGGTTTTCTTTCACAAGTAAAAAAGAGATGATGTAAAAAAGACATTCGCAATAAAATAACTACACTTTGAATCTCAAAATGTAGAGCTTTATTTGCTATCTCCAATCTGCAAAGCCTTTATTTAATTATTAATCATGATATAATTAAGTCTATTGTTATTCAAGCGATTTAATATTGTTTAAAAAATAATTTATTTTATTTAAGTTTACTAATAAACACTTAGGGAATTAATTACGTATGACTTCAGCAATTATTGATTTGTAAAATCGGGTTTAAATGTGTACAAACAACAACAAATAATATGGTATTTTCAACAAGAGGTCTATAATAAAAGACCAAATTGGTTGTGGATGAACTCAATAAAAAAGACACCAACAATTTTTATCCATTTATGAACTCAACATTGATCCCTATTAAAGCAAATTTGTTTGTAATAAAACCTCAATTCAGTAAACACAAATATCGCATTTCCAATATCAACTTCAATATAATTACTGAGTCTCGACAAATAATTGTACGTTTTAAATCAATCAATACAACCCTTTAGATCCAGTATAATTATAGACATGGTGTATTAAATAATGTTTCAATATCTAAGTTGCTAATTTCCGTAAACATTCTAAGTTATACAAAGCTAAGCTTTTTGTTGCACTTTTTTACTTACCAAATTACATTTTTACATAAAATTTTTAAAATATGGCTCAAACTTTACTTGTTTCAAGGCACAAACCCTTGGGTAACGACTTTTTATGGATTCTTTTAACAGAAAACATTTTTAAATTTCATAATTAATTTAAAGTTAACTTTTCGCTTCAAAGTTAGTCAATGAGATGCAGGCTGTCGTAGAGAATAGAAGGATACACCATGGAGTGTTTGAGTAATTTTCTTAACCAGCCCGAACTTCGATTTCCGTTATCAAAATAATTAACTTTTCCACATTTATTTATGAGAATTCATAAAAAAATTATTCTGTTCAGTAAAATCAATTTATACTATAGTTATTAAAATCATTTTATCCTTAAATATTATGCTTACTTCATCTGGCATACTGAGAGTTTTGATGGAATAACTAAAAGAGACCAAGCAACATTGTCATTAATCCGTTCCTAAATAATGATATAATTAACACACAGTCTGATTTTGCAAAATAAATTTTTATTTTTGAAACTAATTCCCCTAATACCACAAATCACCTGAAATGTAAATCTTTAAAACACCTAATTTCATCTCGTTGAGTTTCACCCGAATATTAAAATTGGTTATTTTAGTTACAAAATTTGTTACAGCAACGTGTGGAACTTTGTTGCCTTAGTAAACAAGTCATCATTTGGGACTTTGTTATAGGAGCTATTAAATTTTAAATTGTCGGTTGTTTTAACAATAGATGTGACTAATAAAATATTACATTAGTCCCATGCAAGGCAAAGTAAATTGAAAGAATATTCAAGTTTCAATGTTTAAATTTTAAACACGTGTTTACAAAATACAAATGAAAAAAAAACAAAAAACTAACTTGTTGGAAAATGATAGTTTATTTAATTTTTCTAATATTTTTTTTATAAATCATAAAGGTGTTAATTTTAACCGTAAATAAAAATATATTTGATAGTAAGATAGATTTTTTGCAATGAAATAAGTGCTTAACTATAGCCAAGCGCTATAATTAACTCCTTATACAATTTTTGAGTCCTAAGTACTCAGTGCTTGACTATTGCAGTAGGAAGTTTTAATATTAATGTATAATTATTTAAAAATGTTTATAAGCTTTCATCATTGACTATGAATACACAAACAGACGTTTCATCCTTATGGCAGAACTGTAGCGAGTGGGACTGTCACCCGGTGCGTTGTTTGTGTCACCTGCCAGAGGGCAGCGCTAGTGTCTAACAGTTACAACCGAAACTGGTGCCCGAAACTGATACGCGGCCGTAACTCTTGCAGTTGTAACTGCTGCGAAGAAAAATCAACTAAACCAATTCCTAGCTAGCGGTTTCGTTTCCGGTCTTTCTCTCGCTCTCTCGCTCTCCCCCTTAAATACCACGGCTCTCTCGCAACCTCTCCTCACTTTCCGCGCGCACACTGCTCGCTCCCTCTCGCTCTATCCTTCTGCGTCCCTCTCACAACAGACCCCACCGGACCGACTACTGCTGACACTGCTGTACATTGTTCACGGCGCACGGCCCGGTCATCACTCGCGGGGCGATGCGACACCTCAACGAGTAGAGTTGATGCTGATACACTTGATCACCTATAAATTTAAGGGTTCTTTTGTATTCTGTTCTTTCGATTATGTTTAAATAAAAAATAGTTTGTCTTTTTGTCACACATATTTTGACATGTACAGGGTAGCCTATCACAAAAATGTGTGACTGACTATTCTTATTCCTATTTAACACATCATAAGAAATCAAAAATATTCAGTAAAAATTATCGATTTCTGCTTTGTTTAGCCAATATACGACATTTTGTTTTTTACACTAAATAATTTTCCCCATAACGGATCATTGTATTAAGTTTATATTTGGTTTCAAATCACTATTTTAAAAATGGCGGCCATTTTTTTTTTTAAACTCAAATATCTCATAACCGGTAAATTTTATAAAACTTTTACGGGCCAAAAAATTGATGAATAAATTTATCTAACCAACGATACCAAGTCTGTGAATATCAAACAACAAATAACGTAGTTTTTGCGATTTTTCTATTAAAATAACCCTAATTTGCCTTAACTAAAATCCAAATTCAAGGTTTTCATAAAAAAAAATCTCAATAACTCCGTTATATTTGGTCAGTTTCTTGCGAACTCTGTATCATTGGTTGGATAAATAAATTTGTCAACTTATTGTCTCTAGTATACAATTTTTACAAAATTTACCAGTTTTGAGATATAGGGCCTATGAGTTAAAAAAAATTAAAATGGCTGCCATTTTCAAAGTACACATTGTAAAAAACTTTAATTGGTAAGCCTATACAATATGTGTTAAAGGCTTATTTTTTTGTTGAAATATAGTTCACAAATGGCAATGAATTTTCTATAGCATGTTAATTACACTAAATAAAATTTCAATTGTTATAAATTTCACTTAAAGTAAATTTTTTGACGTTCAGTAAATAGAGAGGTCTATAAAAATGTATTTAAAAATATAAATTAACTGAGTCATTTATAACTGATCAAGTAAATTGATGAAATTAATGTTAAGGGTAATAAGGTAATTAATAATTTCATAACTCTTCAAGTAAACTTAAAAACTTGCAACTTTTATTGTCCCTATATGAAAGTTCTGTAATAAAGAACAACCTTTTTGTACAGAATTTACTTTTAAATGTTAATTCTATACGTTTTAAGGAATAAGTAGGTTGTTTGTAATTTAAATTGTATGTTGTTAACATGAGGAAACCAATAAATTTTTTATTAAATTTACCGATTTACAGATATTTGGGTTTGAAAATTAAAATGGCCGCCATTTTAAAAATATATAGTGGAAAAAATTAATTTTCTTCCTGAAAATGGGCATTGGTATGATAAAGGTTCATACCAAATATAAACTTAATGCAACCATCCGTTAAGTAAATAGAATTTATTATGTGTAAAAAACAAAATGGCGGCCAGCGGCTAAACGAAGCATTTTAGACTCCTATTTGGATAATGTTTTTTTCTTGTCACGATGCAAGGAACAAATGTACAGAAGGGTTCCAGAGAGTTCCGGGACAAGCTGTATATTTCGACTATTACAACGAGGACGGTATTGTCTGTACGCCGCCGGTCGACATAATCTCGGTGAATTGTGTCAATCTGGGCGACAATTTTTTACATCTTTTGCAGGTGCACTTTTGACTTGCCATTCTCAGCTGCAGCCCTTGCAGTTGCAAGTGAGAATTGCGTTTTAATGGATTAAGATAAAAACTGTAAAGCAGCGTCCGCACTGGCCGAACATTCGTCGAACTTGTTCGGCGAACAAAATAATAGCCGAACAAAAAAACAATAAACATTTGTAACAAAAAATTAATAGCCATATGATTTACATTTAAAAGGTTATCAACGAACAAACAAAAGTTCGGAAGAACTTTGTTCAGCGAACATGTTCGGCCAGTGCAGACGCGGCTAATACAGGTAATTTTTTAACCAAGCGGCACGATGAAGTTACTGCACAGTCGCACAAACAGCCGTAGGCCCGGCCGAGGTTGCGAAGGGGGTTGGATTGCGGTCGGTATAGCCTGTTCACTGCTTCCCTTAAAATCACAATGGCTAAAAAGTTATCGATTATTGTTACAAGGTTTGGTAACTACTCAAAAATTTTTTCATGGGTGTGTTATATTTGATGTAGTTCCTAACAATTTCTAGGAACAAAACTAGTGAATTCGTTTTAAGTAATTATTAAAAACTATTCAAGATGTGAACTTCTTTCGTATGTGGCCTGGGGCAGTGTGCCCCATCTGCACCCCCCCCCCCCTCCTTCCCAAAGGCCCTGGTTAATTGTTACTAATTACTGTACAAACGTAGCTGTTACACAAACGTAACTGTATCATACCGTATTAATATACATATATAAATAAAGTATACAAATAAATAATTAAGAAACAAATTCAAATACATAATTTTACAAAGAAATTCCTTCATGATATACCTACAAATATAAAGCCCATAAAATTAATAAGTTTAGGCTACTGAACTGCTAGCATTGATAAAGCAGCACAGAGATTGCATATACTGGTATTTAATGTTTTTTGTACAATATAGCTCCCACAACTTGTGACAAAAATAACAGTTTTTAGAACGTTTAAAGTTCTTTATTACTTGGAATCTATGAGAATTGTGGTATGAGGCATATGCATTGAATCTATGGCAACCCACTCAAATTTAGTCCGAAATATTTTCTTCTAAATATTTTATTATATAAACATTTTGTAATTCGACTTATATTTGGATTGCTTCAGTTGTTGTAACCTAATTTACCTAATGTACCTAATTAGTTTGAAAAATAATTAACAAATGTTATATTTGTGTGTAGTTTCTTGTAGTATAAACCTATTATAATTAACAGTGGCCCAGGACTATACCCTACAGTCTTTCAAAGTTTCAATGTTAATGTTATAGTAAAAGTTTCATCGTTCGAATCATTATAAAGCTGTTTAAAATAACAAATGCTTGATAGGAAGAACTGATGTTTAAATGGTTAAATATATTGTTACTGATTGAGTTTAAATCAATTTAATATATGGTCGAATTTTTTTTAAGTAGCGAACTCTAATCTATAACCTATTTGGAATTTTGTTGACCATTTTAAACATTATGTACAGCTGTTAATTTTTGAGTATAGTTTTGGTTATTGCGTGATTTATTATAATCACAATGTTGGAATGATTTAGAATAAACGTAACATTGTTAGCAATATGCACAGAAAGTATTTTTACACAATACATGCATAAAATTTAACTTTTTTATTAATATCCAAACTAAATTGCTTAGTTGCGAAGAGAGTGTACATTAGTACTTACCTAAATCTTAAAAACTAATCCATATTATGATGAGATACTGTAATGATGAGCATACACAACGAATAACTAAAAGTATTGGCAATCGTAGACTCGATCCGTCAACGCCGCAGACACATAGACGACTGAAGTGTTTGTTTTGACAACCCCCTCCCACTTTTTAGGGAAGACAGGTGGCCGGTCTCGATGTCAAAACACAAAGAGTCTAGTCGTGGTGATCTTGGTCCGAGGGTGACTCATCGTCTCGGGTCTGCTACCTGCCACCCCTTATTCAAACCTTGCCAAACCTTGAGTGGGTGTTTGTGAACAATAAATTAAAGTAGAATATGAGCAATCAAAGTATTTTAAATATCAGCGTAGTTACATTGCTGCTTAAAGTAGGCTAAGTTAAAGTATATAGCCAACATGAATAAGAATATTAGGCTATACCGAAACTAATTAAATTTCACCGGGTAGGCCTATGAAGAATTGAAATCCAGGTTTATTTATTCGTGTTAGAAAACATAAAACAAAGTTAAAGTAAAATTGTATTTGTTATTGTCAGTCATAATTTTAGGTTGTCCAAAATATTCATTTTGTTACACAGTAACAATACACATGTTTACAATTAAATTGAGCTTTCCAATACTTCATTGACGAATCTCTTCAACAGCCGCAGTGAGCTCTCGGGCCCAATGGAATTTCAAGAGACTACTTTAAAAAAGTAAAGTTTTATTGTTTTCCCCCATGACAATAAAATTCAATAGACTTACAATTATTATCGTTTAATTTATTTATATTTAACTGTTTTAATTTAATGTGAATTATCATAAGAGAACATTAAACGTTTAAATGAAAAAATTAAACCAAGCAAACGTTGTTAATAATTCTGCATGTGTATAATTATTATATTCATCCGCAGGTAAAATTAAAAGTTCTTAGTTTTGCAAAGTTAAAACTTATCTAAACAGTGTTTTGAAATTAATTATTGTAATGTCCAATAACAGCATAGACTATAGTAGGATTCACGAAAATAGTCCGATGAGAGTTGATGCATTGTTGCCAGATTTATTCTAAAACACATTTTTATACTGTATTACACATGGTAAACATAACAAAAAATGACAACATTGCAGGGCGAGAGGGGGTGAGGGGGGACACAGCTGTTAAAATTTCAATCGGACTATTTTCGTGCATCTTACTATAGGATAACAGTCAATAAACGTCATCTCAAACAAAGCAATATTAAAGCTACAGTTTAATCTGAAAGACTGTTCAGCAACGACACCGCCGCGAAGCGGCTCGCAATTGTTTGATGGCAGTGGCAGTGGAGGTTGCCAGGGACGTAATCTAGGCATCAGTGCGGCGATGCGACGACGGCGAGGCACGGAGACGGCGCAGGAGCAGACAGTTAGTCGCCGTTGCCAGCAGTTGCAACCGATTGCTTCACGTTCCTGCCGTACTTCAAGGCGCGCCGCACGGGAGCAGCACTGCATTGGTCGTTATTTTGAATGCTCCTACAGGTAGCGCTAGGTTAGTTTGGCGACACTTTAAAGCATTTGATGGAACGTCTCCTTGTATATCAATAGTCAATGCTTTCATCGATACATTTCAACAATAAATTAACTGTACACACAGCCTACTCTAATGCACAACCTCACTGAGTAGATTTGTAATTCTTTCAACTTCTCTTTTATAGACTTTGTATAATTTTAAGACGTTGCTAAACATAAAAAAATTGTTTTTGAAATTTTTTGTGACATTAGTTTCCTTTGCCAGATTCTGTAGTTTTACATATTAATGACACAAACCTGGAGCAATTCCCTGGTAGAACCCGACTAACACGGAGGCGCGTGCTCGCTCACATAACAGATAACAAGACTGGTCCCTCGCCTGTTCCCGTTCCATTAACGCCACTTAGGCCTATATGATGTTAGCGTAAAACTATACAATGCCTCTCGCAAAAACAGTGAACTACTCATTCAAGTGGACTACTGTTTAAAATATTGGTCGAATGGTGTTTAATTGTGTTTGTAATGTCACTGGAAAGCATATAACTAATATTAAGAAAAAAAATATATTGAAAGGTATTTTTTGTAATAACTATTGTGCTTCATTATTCTTAGAAGTTTATTATTATTATTATTATTATTATTTAACAGGAGTCGTAGTTCAATACAAAAAAATATATTTATCTATATATTTGGTGAAAGGGCAAGACCATAATTGATATTGTAGTAGTTGCTGGGCTATAACAAATAGAAAAGTAATTGTGTATAAATATAAAAAAATATATAAACTGTAAAAATATATTTCCCAGAATATCTTTAAACTTGCATAAAATTGATGAATGATAAATGTTCGTTAAATTGAAAATTATATTTTTTGAGATGACATGTATCTCAAATTTTATTAATACACAAGTTCATGGAATGTTTTACCTTCAATTCCTTTTTAATTCATTAAAAATAAATTTCCTTATAATTACATTTGACATTTACATTTAAGTTCACCTACTTCATGAAAATAAGTATCCATCATTCTCGTCTTTTCTCCCTCACCTTTCTTTTTATGAAACTCTCATTTTTTTCTAAATAAAATCCAATATTTCTGACACTTACAATCAAAAAAGTGTCTTCTGATGACAGTGATTGAGGTAGAACGTCACCGCAGGAGCAATTGCAAAAGACGATTGACAGGTGATATAAATTCGATTATGGATGTGGCTTCTGATTCATAAAAAATATACCCAACCACGTTATCATTAGTAGACTTGCCCCTTGTTGCCAGTGCATCCCTATAAATTCACCATATGAAAAAGTCAAATTAGTAACCTGAAATATCAATTAAACAATTGACATAATGTAAAATATATTTTTTTAATACCTTAACTGTCGTGTGACTTTATCGTAGTTAATACTACTTCGGTTTCGATTCCAGGGGAATCTTCTTCAGTAGATTCCGTTGACGGTACCGGTCAAAATGTTTGTATATATTAAGTGTTTTTCGTTTATGTCCATGTTATCGTGTAACTGTAATATGCTCTGATTTTTAATGACGAGTTCGGCGAAAAACAATTTGACACCTGAAGAATATTTCCCTTAAATCGAAACTACAGCTAGCTACGTTGGAATTACAAGGCAGTTAAGGTATTTAAACCATTTATTTAACTAAAGTGATTCGGTTGACTAACATAATTAAAATAATGTAAAAATAAGCGCTTGTGAATCAACTAGGTCTATACTAGGTATATTAATCTATATATTAATCAACTCAGTCTTCAATTAGTCTAAAACTAATTTATTTTTGTTCCACGAACAACTTTGATGTTGTGGCTCAAGGCGACCTTGTTTTCTCTTTGTTCTCCCGTCTCTCAAAAGGTAACTAATTAACACGTGTCACCTTTTTGCGCTTCAAATTTCTTTCCACTTTTTAATATAATCCACCATACCTATTTCGGCTTCCTTGTACAACTATATTATATTTGATGGATTTGTGATACCGTATTGTCTTTTTTATTACTTCGGATATAATGGATGGTTTATGACATAATTATATTAATTGTATAAATCATTAATGTCTTCGATTTACCGTAGAAAGTGAATATTTTTTTTTACATTATCCGTTAGGCCACACAGGTTAAAAATCAGGTTTGACATCGGTGAAAATCTACTCAAATTGAATTATAATTAAAATCCTGATATGAAAGTGCAATATAAAATGTACTAAGATATAATATGGTGAATTGCCTTTAAAGGTGTATATTTAGTTTAGACTTTTTAACTCTCGTTAAAAGACTAATTATTAATTGCTTTTCCATCAATAGATCATAACGTTTAATTACGAAATCTTGTATTAACATAAAGTTGGTTTTTTACAAGATAGTAATCTTGTGCACCTCTTTAATGTTTCATTTATTGTAACAACCGACTCTGATCCCATTTGAGAGGTAGACCGTGACTTATAAACAAGCCTATAAGATTTGCGTCCATCCACCCCCCTTGTTCACATGTCCGACGTTCCTGCCATCCGTCATCCTCTGAAGACCCTAAACCTTCCAACCAGATGGCTATAATGACCTAACTAGGTTTAAAGTATCGCCTTTAAATAATTTTTATGTAAATAAGCTATACAGTACTGAACAAAACTGTATAACCCCTTTCAAATTAATAAATGACTAATATTAACTTTACTTTTAATCCCCTTAGTAGCATTCCTACACAATGTTTAAAAGTTCTTGTAACGGAACACATGTACAAATTATTCCTCTTTGACCAGAACTTATAACAGAAGGGTAAACCGGGTGTTCCAGATCACACGTACACCCCCTTTAGAATCTACAGAATTAATTTTTCACGAAAACAAGTTGTGCCATTATATGTAAATTGGTGGCGCTCCATCCATTGATAATAATTTCTATGTACCAGAAGTAAACTACAGAAAGTCATTAATTTTTAATACGAACCCCCACTTTTTATGGTATTTTTTTTTTTTTTTTTTATTCTAGACATAATTTTAAAACTACTTTACAATTTCATGTGTATTCTTATCCGTAATCCTAACGGTTTATGAGATAATGGCAGTAGAAGTTTTGTTTTACCCATAAGAATAACATGGAGCTAAATTTAATATCCATTTCAACTCAAATGTTTACCTTTAACATAACTGTCCAGGCATAAAAATATCTTACAACCTCAGTTTAAATAATATTTCAATATAATATACCGATTATCATGTAATTAATTTTTGTTTTCTACAACTTTTAAATAATATACGTATTGAAAACTTTATAGAAAAGTAGAATCATTTATGATGATAAGTGTTTAAAAGAACAAGCGAAGGTATTTTTATACAAGGCCTTTTTAGTCTAATGGGAAATTTACAGATATTGTGGATGTGAAATTTAGAAAAATGATATTGTTATGAGGAAAAACAAAATTTCTACTTCCATTATCTCCCAAAAACTTAAAATTACGGGTATACATAAAATTTTAAAGTTGTCTTATAATTGTGTATAGAATCCAAAACTGTAATAAAAAGTAGGGGTTCATATTTAAAATTAGTGACTTATTCGGGTCTGAGTAAGGTACTACTGGGACATCCTGTACATTGAAATTATCGTCAATGGATATAGCGCAAACGGTTTTCCTATAATGGCACAGTTTGTTTTTGTGAAAAATTGATTGTGTATATTTTAAAAGGGGTGTACGGGTGGTCTGGATCACCCGGTAAAAACTTAATTAATTTTTATGGTCTTAAACTATTAAATTCCAGTATATAATTTCGATAAAATAGACAAAAATAAGGAACTAAATTATAAAGCATTATTTGCTTCAGTCCCTGAGTTGAAGACATTTTCTCTTATGTCAATTTAACCGCTTTCTTCTATCACTATCTTCTGTGAGATCAGTTTTCAATTACATTCCTTAGACAAACACATATCATATACACAATTATGAAAGCCTTATTATTATTTAGATCTGATTAATTTAGTTTGACACTAATATTTTTTCATGGCAATCCATAATTTCAGGCAGATTTTGAATAAAAATAATATTGATATGGTGAAATCCAAGTAAATTCTTCACACATTACATGATGCCGGTCTTTGACTTATACTATAGCGTAAACACATTAATTAGAATACATCCGTTGGTTTAAATATAAATATCAACATACTAACATCCTTTGTTAAAGAATTCCCTCTTAGTACAATTATTACAATCCGTTATCACTACAATAACAAAAAATCTCAAATAAACTAAATACGTATCAAACCTTTACAACGTAAAGCGTAAATAATAAAATCTATGCGTCATAGTATGAATATTTTTATGATCCTATAAAGCTATGCTGCCAGGACCGTGTGCTCTAACACCAGTACTGTTTTAGAAAGGAGAATTTAGGCCACGAGTGATATACAATAAACAATATTTCAAACAGGACAAAACATATTGCGTTTGTTTGAAGAGTTTGATGCAGAAATAAACCCTGCCCTAAAGGTACTACTACTACAAAATTAATTGTAAGCTGCATTTAATTTTTTCCTTAGTTTTTAGCTGATAACTTACGTTTTTTATTGGTTATAAATTCCTGGTTGTTTGTGTGAGGTCTCGTGGTTATGTTCACACTAAAATATATATGATACATGTGTTTATCAGCTGTTTTAAATAATTACTGTCTTAATAGTAGTTTACGCAACGATTGGTGGCCTTTAAGACACGAGTTGGCATGTCACACTAGTGGCCCTAAGGCTGAACACCGTCGTTTCATACACTAATTTATCTACGGCCAACATAAATTTGTTAATTAATTAAATAAATAGGTCGAAAACTCATAGGTTATGGAAGGACACTCTTGAAAAACGTAGCCACCCACATAGATGTCGCTTTTCACTCACATATGAACAAACACTTTTGATGTTACACTCATGAAACAAATAAAACCTGAATCGTAATGGAACCAGCTGATGTGTGAATTGCGTAATCCATATATTTAAAACAGTAGATAAAACACCTTTGGACACTTCGTCTGAGACTTCTATTTGGGCGATTTGCATGGGACTTGTACCAAGAACGTTTTCGGTACTTTATTAGCAGGTTTTACTTGTATTTCTTAAATATTTACGTTAAATTAGTCAAAATTAAACCAAACTTTTCTTATAGAGATTTAACATGGGAAAAAAGTCAATCCTATGGATAGTTTGTTCACTGTACAGAAAAATATAGTCTCTTATGGAGTCTTCCACTTAACCGATAACAGTTTTTACAAAAAATAATTAGTCTGTTATAACTGAATCTTGGTTTAACTTGTTGAACAATTCAATGCTGTTAATACCTTTAATGCTGCTTCGTTGGAGAATGGTAAAATTCCCAATTTTGAGATATTTGTGATTTAAAATGAAGTTTAAATTTTAAATTGATTGCCATTTTTTAAATACACTTAGAAAAAAATTTTGTCTGCGAATTATTATCGTTGAGATAAAGGTCGATGACAAGAATTTAAATCTACAGTTCAGGGACACCCATTTGTTTTACTTGGTTTCTTCTACCCATAAAAGAGGATGTGGAAATGGTTTGTAAATCCCTCTTCATTTGTCATTGGCTGATAATTTTTATTTATTTATAGCTGTTAAATTTTACTGCTCCATCAAAGATGGTAACTTTTTAGACTAAAACGAGTGAATCAGTTTAATAATCCATTTAAACTTTCTTATACTGGTTTTGCAACATATTTATTTGACTTTTTAAACCAGTAAACACTTAGGGTTGGTAACTATCAAAACTAATTACTGCCGTTTTTAATAATCATGTATAAGTTCTATTGGTGTTCAATAAAAATTTGTGTCATGTTTGAAACGTTTTTCAAAAAAATATAATGAATGTAAAATTTGTATAACAATGTTTTTTTACAAAGGATATCACCCCCTGCTTGCAATGCATGTAAAGACCTAAAATTAAATCGTGGAGATAGCACTAAACATTGATGCTACTCACATAAACGTATACCTTAATAAGTAAGCATAAATTTGTACGCTTACTAAAAGCCTAAGTGAAATAAAATAAAAAATAGCTTATTAATCATTATGTTTGAGAAGATGCTGTACTATTTAAGATCAGCAGCTTGACACATTTCCTGGTGTAGACATTCATTAGACAACTATTATCAGGTTTCTATTTGAACTTCAACTAAAAGCAATTCTGTGCATTGTCTTGTTTATGTTGCCTCAGCAATGCAGGCGAGGCTTTGCATCACTGAGTGCTTCAGATGTTTTGTATATTTAATGAGGTAACTTCTATAATTGTATAATCATCTTCATTAGCTCTGCAAACATTCTAATGCAACTATGTCAGCAGGTTAAGATTGTCCAATCAACATCATTTTATTGCATACCACAATGAATACTAATTAATTTAAATACATTGGAAATTACATAAAGCTTAGATTTACTAGTGATTAAAAATTTTGTGGATGAATTAACTATATTAAGTATTGCCTTTAAGGATATTTTATTACATTCACCGAAATACTCTATCTTATCACTAGGGTGGGAAGTGGATGTTTCGGGCAGCGATAAAGGTTGTGCGTGAGTGGTCAGACAAGCAAACCTCTATTTAATTTTAAATAATTAAAAAAGGTCCTTTCTATGAAGTGTGAAAAATAACAATAATGGTGGATCTGATATACATAACAAATTATTTAATAAATAAACAAATATTTTCAAAAAAACTTTAAGGTTACATTTTTTTAGTTCATTACACTTATATCTGAACCATTAAAGTGCTGTAAGTTAAAAAAACAAATCAGATTAGCTGTTTTACGATAATCTTGACCTAATACATACTCATACTATACTCATACCTGTTACATTTTAATACTCACTACTAGTGTCAAGAACTATAACAATTCTTACGAGATTGTAAAATGACCGAGGGTCGAAAAGCAACTTTAGTTTTAGTTAATTATGTGATTATCTAGTTAAAAAAAATAATGGGTTAAATACTTGTTTGAGTTCATATTTGTTTCTATTGCTTTCAAATAGGCAATAAACCTTGTTATGGACTGTCTATTTTTTTTTTTTTTTTTTTTTTAAGATAACCAGTGGTTGATATCAGCGGCTGATACTGATGAGCAGTTTTACTGTACAGTACTGTAGGCTATTATCAATTGGTGAGCTAATTAGATCTGCAGTAGCTGATTATTTTTCTCTGTGGGTTGGCAGAGAGCGACTTAAGTTTAACATCTTCGCATCAGTATGTCCATAACCACTGACTATAGGACGCTTTTATAATTAATACTCTTTAAGCTGTTGAAAACTGCCTATACGCTGCTATGTAAAATACTTCTTTAGAAAAAAACAACGAAGAAAGCGTGGCTGTTCTTGAAACTCGGGTTTTCATAATTACAACATTAGTATCGATAATTTTACACCTAGAAAAATATATAGCCTCAGTGAGCTTTACTCTCAGGGAGTTTCTTTTAAAAAACAAATGCTCCGAGGCACAAAGCAACATATTTCCTCCAGAGTGGCAATATGTTACTGTATAAAGTAGGCTTTTCCGCGGTCGGGCAGGTTTCTTTGATTTCCTTTGAGATATTCTTTTGTATCGACACACACTTTCCAACGCAGCGCTTTTGTCGACTAATGTCGACTTTTGAAAATGTTTTACTTAAAAATTACATTTTTGGGAATAGGTTTTTTGTTTTATAGTCCTAAAAATGTATATTCACTTGCGTCTCTCGGTTTTGAAACAATATTATGCTAAAAATTAGCTTAAATCATAAATTTTTATTCAATGTATATAAACCTCTTGATTTATTATTAAAATGCTGTAGTTTTTGCTTTAATATTACAAGTTAATATTTAACAATGTCTTTACGCCAAAGCCCCCCCGTACTCTGATTCCACATTATTGATAAAACTAGACACATTTACAGTGATTATTAGTTTATAGTAGATTTGTTATATTGAAACAAGAAAATTTTATGTTCGACAAAGTTTTATCAATTAAAAAACTCTATAATGCAAAATAAAGAAATAGATGTTTTTATTGTTTATATGTTTATAGTTCGGTTTTGGTGCTAAGACAATTTTAACATAAACCTAACGCTAAATTGTTTATTACTATATTTTACAACTTCATTTAAGAACCCTCCTCACCCTAGTCATCCGCCAACCTCCCTCACTCAGCGTGTCAAGACAGCCGTCACTGGCTGTACATAAATCAACCTAATCCTAAACACAAGTCTGAGAACACTTCCTTGTAACAAGTGTCAGAACGCACACCGACTCCGAACTTGGTGTCATTTCTTTTCTAAGAAAAAGCATAGATAATATGTTGCTGGAGTACTTATTTTCATCATTTGAAGCAAATTTAGAGGGCTCGGGATGGAATGTAAAAAAGCAATCTGATTAGTTTACGTTATGACCTATCTCTAAACTACTGTATATCCTATTAGACATGCATATTGAGTTGGTCTTTTATGTTAATACATTACTCATATAAGTATTTTTGTGGTAAAACTACTGAAACAAGAAACCGTCCTATTATGATCTTCAATAACCTTCTTGTCCTTCAAAACAAAGGGATATGATACTTTTGATAGATTTATTTATAATTACTAAACAAAAAAATATTATTAAACTGTTCATATAAATTCATATAACTGTTGTTTTTCTAATTGTCAAAATACCTTTTTACTATTCATACTAACGTTTAATTAAGCTTATTTGCATTAGATATACAATGAAACTAAATATTTAAACTGACAACAATTATCCTACAAAAGGCTTATCAAGAGTTTATTAAGAGCTCTGGAATGGCGGTAATTGGAGAAATAAAGCCTCACAAAGAGTTTATTGTGGATTAGCCACTTTATCGCATCGTTAGTCAGGCCGTCCTTAGTTATCACCCTTTCAGTAAATAGTTTGTGAACAACTGCTTTTAGAAGGGACTTCCAATGATTTTGTCGTCGTTCACGGATTTTAATTACTTTTAATTAGAAAATACAAAGAACTGTTTCATTTATATTAATTATTTGTTATACTTACATAGTGGAATCTGAAAATAAACTTTTAACCTTGTTTTTTGTTCATTCTTAAAAAAAACAAAGGTAAGTCTAACTAAAAATCCGGTAAAAAAGTTATTTTTGTACGATTTCTCGAAATTTTACCTACCGTTCACACTGTGAAGCGTAATTTCAGGTCTCAAAATCGTTTATGTATTGTTTAATTTTACTGCTGTATATCAGCTGGTAACATTTTTATAGCTACAATGATTGAACCAGTTTAATAATCAATTTAACCTTTGTTATACTTGTTTTTCTATATATATTTACCGTAGATTCTTAATAAATATTATTGAATTATAAATAATATTCGTGGTGATGTTTTATTTAAAATTTTCGGTCAAATTAAACTTATTGGGATCTTAAGCACTCAACTCAGGTGAGTATTACAAGAGAGCGAAACATTTAACACCTCGCAGTGGCAAATTTACAGCTCAGCTTCTTACCGATGATTAATCATCAGACACTGCAAAGCTATTTTCATAATTGTGATTTATTTGTGTTCTACCCAAGCTAAATCCAATGCTTTGATAGGGCAGCTGATTTATATATCATTTTTGAAAAATATAAATCTCTTAGACAATATCTGATTCATAATAATAGCAATAAAATTATGGATCTTCTTTATTGTTTATCTTATGATTGTGATTAACTGCCATATAACTTAAATCGTTTATTTTAAACAAGTAAATCATTATTTATTTTACACTATATAAGAATATGTTACTAGTTTTTACCTAAATAATGCTCTAAGTAAATACAAAAACCATTAATATTTTTTAATTTAACAAACATTTTTATTACTATAAAATATTTAACTATTGAATAATATTATTTATATCAGCTTATAACATGAAAGCTAATAACAATTATCTTTGATTTTTTTGAGTAGGATGAAAGTAACGTTAAATAAAATGTGAGTTTGACAAGTTACGAATAAACAAAAAATATAAAACCTATGACAGTTCATCACTCTGAGAACAGATATAACTTTAACAGTAACAGTAAAATTAGTACTCGTCCTAAACCAGTCTTAAATTTGTGTAGACTTCTCTTTGATAGTTTGATAGTGTCAACTATATTTTGTATCAGTGTTTGGGACTTGAAGTTTAAAACTTAAATTTTAGTTGGATTTCAGTCATGTGTATTAAATTGTCTGGAAGTACGCAGATATATTACGTTGAAAACTAACATCGTAAGTTAAAAAATATGAAATTGAGGTCTTTCAAAATGAATGTATTGAAACACTTCTATTAGGAACAAATAAGGATTTCCTTACAATTATTTTTGTAAAAAAGTTTGTTAAACTCACGATTACTTTTTCGAAAAAAAGTGCCTGTTAACCAATGTACATTCTAATGTAGGCTACACCAAGGCGTTAAATACAATATAGCAATGTACAATAAGGATACGGAATTATCAAAATAATGGTTTTTGCACCTTTAAAGTTTCCATATCTAAAAAAATAATTATCCACTCTAAACATATTTCTAAACTAAAACCACCCTACAACTTTGTTATATATGACAGTGCCGAACTCTAAATTTATTTAAACTTTGAGTAATAATAAAAAGCGAGAAAAACCTACAGAGAAAGAGGAATAAGGATCGGAAGAACACAACGGCTAGATTCCGGTAGCCGTTTAGATATTCGAGCCTAAACAATGCAGCATCCAAGTAGTCTTGCTGAGTAGTGGGATTTGGCCACTTTTAAAATCGGCCACGTGCCCCCCGAGCCATGTGACGTGGCAGCTGGCGCCAGCTGCTATGTCACATAGCTTCCGGTGGGGGTTAGAGGGTATATATGAGATGTTGTAGTTATATGTTATGCCATATAGGTTGGGGTGGAGATGGCGATAGTGTTGGCGTTAGGGTGAAGTGAATTTGCGCATAAAATTAAAAGTTAGTTCAAAATTCAAATTCGTCGGTGTTGACGAAACTCTAACAGTTGAAGAAAAATTAAGAGTTAGTTGAAAATTGAAATTCAAACTTATAACTGGGATGTGGAAAATATGTCAAGGTCATCCAGAGTAAGTTTTTAAAAATTCTATCCAACTATCACCAGAAATAGTTTTAAGTTGAAGTAGTTGGTGATAGCGGGATAATTGATTCGTGCCATGGGAGAGGTGTTTATCGTTTGAAAGTTGGCGATCGAATGAGAAGCGCCGCCTAGGGAGAGGGCTTATAAAATGGCAACCTTCCCCTACCACCCCTTCCCCCACTCCTTTAGACCAATAACCGGTCGCCGACTCTATGTGGTAAAACTGAACCAGACATGGCGGCCGCCATGGATAATTCTAACCTCAAATCTTAGCTAAGCTGTAGAGAATAGAGGAGTATAAAGTAGGAATTGTGGTGAGAGCACTTATATAAGGAATAGTGGGGGTAAAATAAAAAAACTTGTTGAACACAGTCGATAGGTGTAACAAGTTCAAAATTGTTGAAGTGTAACATATAACGCAAGATGTCATGAATAATACTATCATCAACATTAACCCGCGAAGTCGTCGAAAAGTATAATGGGTTAAAACTGTACCGCTTTCTTACTTTACTTAAATTAGTTTTAGACTTTGAAACTGAAAGTTTAGAATTATTTTGTAATATGTGTTGTGTTAGCAACAGTTTCAATTTTAAACTCTGCGCAACCATTACAGGAGGTGTGTTATATGTTGAAGTCAAAAGAAGACTGAGAAATAAAATATGTTATAAAGAGATAAATGAAACAAAATGTCATGTACTAACAAAATAGAGTTATAGGTTAGAATTAACTAAACAATATGTAGTAATGAAACACTATGTGGTAAGGTTAGAAGTAAATGAACGTAAATAATGTAGTAGCTATAACGATGCAATCAACATGAAAGCCAGTAAGTTAATGGTCGCGGCGCAAATGAGCAGTCTAGTTTTATAGCCTAGCAGCGGCCCACTTCCCTGGGCAGATGCCCGAGCCAACTACCTGGTTTTTATAGCAATTACTCCGGGCAGCTGCCGCTGATGACCGACTTTCACCTGAGTAGTAGGGGGTTTTGGGGCAATGACCGGAAAGGTCAATGACCCCCCCCCCCCGAAAAAATGGAGCCCCCCCCCTTCCCCCACTCCTTCCCCCACTCCTCCGGGTCAATGGCCGGTCACCACCTTTCCCTACTCCTTCTAGGCCAATGACCGGTCACTACCGGTTGCTGACTCTATGTGGTGAAACCAGACTAAACATGGCAGCTGCCATGGATAATTCTAACCTCAAACCTGCTGCGCATGCAACGAGTTCTCCGGATCGGAATCAGTCTATGCTATGCGCATGCGCCTAGTCCTGTATTACTCACTTTAGCGCTACTGCACATGGATAATTCTAACCTCAAACCTTGGTTTTGTGTTGTTGCGCATGCGCCGCTCCCTACTCCTTTGCCTTCCTTTTACACTGCTGCGAACTGGACTGGATTGAACACTGTACTGGAGTGAAACAACTTCCTCCACTACTCGAGAATCCGAGGAGCAATACGAGCCTGATCTTAGCGTCAGTCGTCAACAAACTTTCATAGCGAAAGGTTGTTGGCGACTCAGCAAGAGGTTTCAAATATATAGTAGGCCTATATATATTTGAACTTCTTATACTATGTTGCGTTTTTTAATGCAATGTGGTATGTGTGTGTGTGTGTGTGTGTGTGTGTGTTTAGTTGTATTTAATTTAAGAAATAAATTGCGCATTGCGATGTTAGTTTTAAGTTTGGTTTAGCATTAAGGTGTATTAATTTTTAAGAGGTTTTTAGCATTAAGGTGTATTAATTTTTAAGAGGTTTTTAGCATTAAGGTGTATTAAATTTAAGAATAACGAAGGTATTTGGTTGTGTTGAATTATTTGGTTTTTAATAATGATGTGTTGTTAGTTTTAAGTGTTGGTACTAATAATTAATGTTGTTTTGCCTTACAGCTAGATGTTAGGGGGTAGATTAACTGTAAATTCAGAAGTTCAGTTGAACTTCACTTAGAAGGGGTGGGACATCCGCAAATTGTAGGTAAGCGGACTAGGTTTTTGCATTTTGTTTAGGAATATGATGGGTGGGATTAGTTTGGGTGGGGTTAGAGTTGCGTTTCTGCATTAGCTGTTCCAGTTTCCCTATTTAGCGTTACGCTTTGATGCGGACAGGGACGTTACGCTTTGATGCGGACGGACCAGGGCCTCCCTTGCAGAACGTAACTAGTGGGTTGGGAGTGGGAACCCGTTAGGCAAACAGGGTGGTGGGAACAGTATTACTGTTCCCATCACCTTGGTTTTTTATAAGTCTTGAGTGACCTTGACCTACTTTTTGAAAGGTCAATGAACCCCCCTCCCCTCCCCCCCCCCGAAAAAATGGAGTCGATTCCCCCCTCCCCCCCCCCCTCCCCTATCCTCCACTCCTACCCACACTCCTTCCTCCACTACTCCGGGTGAATGACCGGTCATGACCTGAAAAATTAAAATGGCTATAACTTGATAATGGATTGACGGATTTGGACAAGCGATACATCATTGAAAAGGTCTATGTAAGACAAACATTTTGGTAAAAGAAGAATTTGGTTATCTTATTTTAGTCAAAAGTTATGCGAATTATTTGAAATAAATACCTTCTCTTTCCCCTTTTCCCCCACCTCCCAGGTCAATAATCAGTCTCGGCCAGCTGCTACCCCTCTCATTTGCATATTGTTATAAAAGACACGGCGACTGTATCTAGTGTTTCATTCTGATTCCAGACATCAAGCTGTGTACTCGGAGTTCTAACCATGTCGTCTCTGCCAACTACTACTTCTGCTACTTCTACTTCAACTTCAATTTCTACTACGACTGCACCTAAGAAAACTCTTCGCCTTAAAAACTTTCCTGATTGCTACAAGAATCAACTTGCATCTCTACCTTCAGCTTCTGGAGCTATTCTTCCGCCAACCAACACTTCTAGACTTCGCAGTATTTTTTCACCACCTTCACCTTCGCCTTCAAAGGACTCTGCACCACCATCAACTATGATGCCGCCACCGCAGAAGCTAGTTCCCCGTATTAATACCCCTTCAATTGAAACTATTGTTCATCGCCTTAGTACACCCATCATCCCACTATCACCATTGCCTCCTACCCCACCACTTACTACACCTGAAGATCATACCTATCACAAAACTGATTCCTCTAAACCAGCTCCTAAACCAGCTCCTAAACCTGCCCCTAAACCTGCTCCTTCAGAGCAATTTCAATCATTACAAGAAGAGCGTCGTAGGGCATTTAGACGTCCCACTACTTGCCCTGAAATGCTTACTAGGGGAAATAAGAAAGGATCAGCTTGTGGGAGGAAATGTGTTAAAAACGAAAGTTTTTGCCGTGTACATGTCGTGAAATACCTTTCTGAACCACAACTGACAGAAACCCCCACTGTTGAATACCAATCCAAAATTATTGGTGTAAAAGGAAATAGGCTTAAGAGAGGTTGTGTTTATTTTTTTGAAAGTGTTATTGACAACGAACACATTTTGGCAAGTTGTAACGGCAAAAAATATAATATTAAAGTAATTGAGTCCTTGCGCAAAGAGAAATCTGTTCATGAGTTAGACTCTAAAGACTATCTCCTCAGACACAAAGTGGATGGTATTACAAGGTGGGGGCGTAAAAAGTAAATTCACATAGTTTTTTCAAAATTTTGCTATAAAAAATAATGGGGGAGAAACACAATGCGTTATAGCGTTGTGTTTCTCCCCCATTATTTTTTAACACTCTAAGTCTTGTGACCTACTAACCTACTTCCATCCGAGTAGTAAGAAAAGTACTTCCCCCCACTCCTTTGGGTCGATGACTGGTCACGGTCAGCTCCTACCCCTCATTTGCATACTATTATAAAAGCGAAGCAAGCGTTGGTCACTCCTTCATTTTTCTTCTACACGCCGCTCTTGTCGTTTCGTATCTCCTGTTTACAATATTTCTTGCTTCAAAATGCCTCCTCATTTGAATGAAAATTTCAATTCTTCCGAAATTTCTGATGTTTTTGAACAATCTGAAGACACTTTAAGTAACAACAGTGAAAGTGAAGATGATGAGGACGATGATGATTATACTGTTGAACTTAGTGAAGAACGTAAAGTCATAGCAATTGATCCACAATTTCCATTTGATACAATAGAAAAGTTTATGGCTGAAGCTAATAAAGGGTTGGACTCAGGATGTTATGTACGAATTGACTCTTTTATATTGTATGGTGATAGTCATTCTTTCCTTGTCACACCAAATGACAGAGACCGCATGTTGCAGTGGGCACAATCTATGATGGAGTGCTATGAACAAGGTGTGGACACTGGCGGCTATTTTCTTGCACAACTAGTGTAATAACAAAATTACCCTTCCCCCACCCTACACCCTATCCCTTTCAAATTCTATAAAGAAGGGGGAAAGGAGTGGGGATTATAAAATGGTGGGGGAATGTGTATAAATGCAGGTTGTTTGAAGAGACTTTTATTATTGTGGCTTTAGCAAAAACAACATGGAGTTTAAATCTTCAGCAAAAATAAGGAACAACATAATAAAGAGAGAAATTCGCAAGAAAGAAAAGATCGAACTTATAAAATTACAACTTATAATACCTTCTATTGAAATTGGATGTAGCAAAATAAAGACTTTGGTGAAAACTAACGAATATTTGTTACAATTGCTAAAAACAATCAAAGAGTTGAAGAGCAAGAATGGACATTCTACATAGTAAAATTTGAACATTTTAATATAAATAAGTAAACCCAAAAAAGTAGATGTAGAATAGAGAGCGAGGAATAGATCACTTTGTGGTAATGGACTAACATGCCACTTAGTGCTCTATTCCTCGTTCTCGCGTTAAATTGGATTACCTTGACCTATTTGTTCAACTGTTAGAATTTGGTTAACACTGTTGAATTTCAGTTTTGAACTAACGTTTATTTTTGTTCAACTGTTAGAGTTTTTTTAATACTGTCGAATTTTAGTTTTGAACTAACTTTTAATTTATGCAAATTTTTAGTTCAACTCTAGTTAATTTATGCACAAATTTAGTTTAACCAAGTGTCTGTGCTCTAGCCATTTCTACCTAAAAGTAACTAGAATTAGTTGGGGGGGAAGGGGGGGGGGAAGGGGGGGGGAAGGGGGGGGAAGTTCGTTAAAGCTCGAATATAAAGAAGTATATACTAAAACTCCAATGGGAATAAAGAACACGAATGAACAATTAGTTTGTAGAAGGTTAATATTTTTGTTCAAAACGTTTGATTTCCTTGGATAGTGAAGAAGATGAAATAGTGGTGGGGGAACCGTTATAAAAGGAGGAACATGAGAGCCCATTTCATTTCTTGGCGAAATTTCGAAGAGTAAACATCTCAACATGTATAGTTGCGATAAATGTTCGGAATCGTTTCATGATGAAATTCTATTAGACTGTCATAAAGAACTAATTCACAACAACCCAGAAGAAAAACAAGAACAACAAGAACAAGAACAAGAACAAGAACAAGAACAAGAACAACAAGAAGAACAAGAAGAACAAGATAAACAAGATGAAATAACAGCAACATCTTCAACTACCTTACCGAATCTACAAGTATTTGCATTACCTGGTAAAGTAGTAATGCATCATAAGATTCAAAATGAAAACTTGAAGCTAGAAGAATTTATTAGAGAAGCAAAACCAATCATAAGTAAAACTTTAAAAGAAGAATTGAAAAGATTAAACTTTCTTAAATTTGGTTTACTACTAGAAGCTATGTTTATAAATGTACAAGAAGAATTATCACCAAGAGGATTTATAACAAAAAACCGAACCATTATGGAAAGTTCAGACATTGATTCAATAGTTGAAAACTGTATAGAAGAAATATTAACCAAAATTCAGGAACACGAAGGAAGAGGATCCGGATGGAGTCTTACAAGTATTGAAGTATTAGATATAAGAATTCACAAACATGGATATGGACTAATGGGATCTAGATACATTCCTTTGCCCAAAAGAATTAAGGATACAAGATCATGTATTAATGTGAAAAATCAAGATAATGAATGTTTTAGATATGCAATGACATCTAAGTTTGTACCAAATAATTTTGATAAACCTAACCAACACTATGAAAATCAAAGACATAGGTACAATTTTCAAGGAATTACTTACCCTGTATCACTGAAAGATATATCAAAATTTGAGAAGAAAAATCCTGGTACATCTATTAATGTTTTTGCATTAGATAGTTCAAACAAAGTGTATACTTTACGTGTTGTAAAAGAAGAGCTACCAGATCATACGGATTTACTACTACTAACGCGAGGAGATGTGTCTCACTATGTGTACATAAAAAAATTCGACTCTCTTGTTAACAAGCAACTTTCTAAAGATCGACACAGAAAGATAATTTGCAAGAGATGTTTTAATTTTCAACGAGAAGGAAGACAAGGAAGAGAATGGTTACAAGAGCACAAAAGGCTATGTAACAATAATTATGAAGCAAAGATTAATTTACCTTCGGAAAACAGAGCATTTGTTACATTTCAAAAGGTTCATCATCAATACCGTATCCCAATAGTTGTATATGCGGACTTTGAATCAACACTAATTCCTATAGAAGATGAAAATTGTGAAGCTAGAAAAAGTGTCAAATATCAAATGCACAAACCAAATAGTTTTTGTTTAATGGTTAAATCAACATTATCAGAAGAACATTTAAACCAATATGGATTAACTTCAGAACCTTTAGTATATCGTGGTGAAAATGTGGAAACAATATTTCTTGACCATTTATATTTAATAGCTGAAAATGTACAAAGATTATATACGAATATCGTACCAATGAAACCGATGGAGGAAGAAGAGGAAATTCAACATGAAAATGCAACTCATTGTTTCTTATGTAAAAATGAATTTACCATTGACAATTATAAAGTTAAAGATCATGACCACCTTACAGGTTATTACAGGGGTGCTGCTTGTAATAAATGCAATTTGAGCTATCGTTTACCACTATTTATTCCTGTGGTTCTGCATAACCTCAGTGGGTATGATGCTCATTTTATAATACCTGAATTAGGAAGAGACAATGGTTCAATAGATGTGTTGGCTGAAACTTCAGAAAAATTTATAAGTTTCTCTAAAACAGTTGGAAATGCCAAATTAAGATTCTTAGACTCCTACCGATTTATGCCATCGAGTTTGTCTAAACTTTCTGAAAATTTAAGGAAGAAAGATTTTATTGAAACAAAGAAGATTGTAAGTAACGACAAACTGGATCTCGTACTTCGGAAAGGTGTTTTCCCATATGATTATATAGACAGTTTAGAAAAATTTAATGAAACATCACTTCCGCCAAAAGAAGAATTCAAAAGTAAATTATACAACATGGACATATCTCAAGAGGATTATGATCATGCATGTAAAGTATGGAATGAATTAGGATTTACAACATTGGGAGAATATTCAGATTTTTATGTTAAATTAGATGTCACTTTATTATGTGATATAATGGAAGAATTTAGAAATACGTGTTTTGCAGCATATGGATTGGACCCTCTTCATTCATACACTTCACCTGGACTAGCATGGCAAGCCATGTTGAAAGAAACAAATTGTAAATTACAACTTCTTCCTGATGTAGATATGGTTTTGATGTTAGAATCAGGAGTTCGAGGGGGATTGACACAAAGTGTAACCAGACATGTTAAGGCGAATAACAAGTATCTGCCCGATTATGATGCATCAAAACCAACAACATTCCTAGGTTATTTCGATGCAAATAACTTATACGGATGGGCAATGTCAAATCCCCTTCCATATGATAATTTTAAATGGATAGATCCAGAATCGATTGGAAACATTATGGATTTACCAAAGCATGGTGAAACTGGTTACATTTTTGATGTTGATTTTGAATATCCTGAACATCTTCACGATCATCATTACGATTTACCACTTCTTCCAAAGACTGAAATTTCCCCTACTGGAAGATGGCCGAAATTAATGATGACTTTAACCGACAAGTCTCGATATGTTGGACACTACTGGATGGTACAACCAGCTTTAGGCTTAGGATTGAGAATTACAAAAATTAATCGAGTACTACAATTTTCTCAATCTTGTTGGTTAAAACCTTACATCGACAACAACACAAGAAGAAGAGCCACCGCTACATCAAGTTTTCAAAAAGATTTTTTCAAATTAATGAATAACGCAATATTTGGCAAGACTTTGGAAAACAAAAGGAAACATAAGGATATCAAATTGGTAACTGATCCAGTAAAATTACAGAAATTGGTGCAACAACCAAACTTTGGTTCATCTGTAATTATTAATGAAAATCTAGTTGTTATTTCCATGAACAAGAAGTCAGTTACAATGGATCGTCCTTTGTATCTTGGAATGTCAATCTTGGATATTTCAAAAACACATATGTACGAGTTTCATTGTAAGAAGATGGTTAACTACTATGGAAGAGAGAACATTGGTATTGCATATATGGATACGGATGCACTAATTTACTGGATTAAAACAAATGACATGTATGAAGATCTACGCACCTTTATATATAAAGATGATTTCGACTTTTCCGATTATCCTAAGGATCATCCAAATTACGACTATGACAGAAACAAGAAAGTATTGGGAAAATTTAAAGATGAAACGAATGGTGTGCCAATGATGGAAATTGTAGCATTAATGTCCAAACTGTATTCATTTCAACTGTACATAAACGAGAGGAACGAACATCAAGTCACGAAGAAGGCCAAAGGAATAAAAACTTCTTTCCTGAAAAAGAACGTACAGTTTGAACATTATAGAAGATGTTTGTTTGAAAATGTTGAAACAACTGCAACGTTCAACACTATTAGAAGTTATAATCATCAACTTTTTAGTGTCGAACAAACAAAGTGGGCATTAAGCTACAAAGATGACAAGCGCCATATTTTAGAAGATAAAATTAATACTTTACCATTTGGCCACTACTCCCTAAACCCTATCGACCAATAAACCTATTCTTCGTCCTCTACCTTCTTCCTTTTTTCCTTTCCGTAAAGAAGAGGGGACATGGCAAGCCCAATGCCATGTTCCCTCTTTTTTACACTAATATGAAATGGCCTTGACCTATATTCAAACTATATAAATGAGAATAAACTATTCTATGGATCAGTATTTTTACATGCAGTGTACAATCAACATCTGAAGATGGAAAGTGTGAAGGACAAGATTGTAAATGAACTACATAAACCAGCAAGAAGAAGATTTCCAAGAAGAAGTACAATCATTAAAGGAATGAATGATCTTTATCAAGCTGATCTCATTGAAATGATACCGCACAGTAAATTAAACAAAGGATTTAAATATATTTTAACAATTATAGACTGTTTTACTAAAATAGCTGACGCTTTACCATTGAAGGACAAGACTGGTAAAAGTGTTACAAAAGCTATGGAAACCACAATACAAAGAAATAAATTTAAAATTAAACATCTACAGACCGATGATGGAAAAGAATATTTTAATAAAGACTTTGGAGCTTTGATGAAGAAATATCAAATAAATCATTATTCTACAAATTCTGAAGTAAAAGCTTCAATAATTGAAAGATTCAATAGAACATTAAAAGGTGCGATGTATAAACAATTTTCAAAACGAGGATCATACGTGTGGTATGACATATTACCACAACTTATAAAAGAGTATAACAACAAATATCATCGTACCATTGGAATGAAACCTATCCAGGTAAATAGTGCTAATGCCAAAATTGTATTACAACGCATTAAAAATAATACAACACCGAAATTGGAAAAATTGCAACCAAAGAAGTTCAAGGTCAACGATAAAGTTTGTATAAGCAAATACAAAGGTGTATTTAGTAAAAGATATCTACCAAATTGGACTAATGAAGTATTTAAAATTTATAAAGTGCAACCAACTACACCTGAAACCTATTTATTAAAGGATTACAAGGGTGAATTACTTCAAGGTGGATTTTACGGACACGAATTGTTGAAATCAACAGTCGGTGATGTATATCTTGTCGAGAAGATTTTACAAAGGAAAAAGGATATGGTTAAAGTCCGGTGGTTAGGGTTTGATAAAAGTGAAGACTCTTGGATTCCTTCAAAAGACTTAGTATAGTTGTTTAATAGCTCATTGTGTGTTTAACCTTTATACAAGATGGAGATTGTACAACAAAAAGACCGATTTAATATCAATAACATTGATGAATTGACAGTTGACAATGATAAGTTAAATCATGGAAAACATGGTGAATTACTACCAAATACGATAAGATGTCTAATAACTGGTCCTTCAAATTGTGGAAAAACTAATGTTGTTTTTAACCTTATAACTAATCCTAAAGGATTGCGTTTTAATAATATATACATTTTTTCAAAATCATTGCAACAACCAAAATATCAATTATTGGATAAAGTACTTGCAAGTGTACCTGAAGTGAATTTTTACAAGTTTATTGCCAGTGAAACAATTATGCAACCAAATGAAGCAAAACCATTTTCTATTTTTATATTTGACGATGTTTCTTGTGAAAATCATGACACAATAAGGAATTATTTTGCTATGGGAAGACATCATAATATTGATAGCATTTATATTGGTCAAACATACAGTAAAATTCCAAAACAACTTATAAGAGACAATGCAAATATGTTGATCATCTTCAAGCAAGATGAAACTAATTTAAAGCATATATATAATGATCATGTAAATGCGGATATGCCATTTGAAAAATTTAAAGAGATGTGTGGCAAAGCATGGAATGAGAAATATAGCTTTCTCGTTATTATGAAGGAAGAAGATATTAAAAATGGTAGATATCGTATAGGGTTGGATAAATTTGTATTTATGCGTTGAACTACCGATGCTACATCTAGTTACACGTTGAACTTCACAGTGTAAACATGGTGAATCAAGAAAAACTATTGAAAGAAATAAAATCACTCAGTGATTCTATTAGGATGAAGAATCGTGCATTGAGGATGGGTTTAAGTGAAAGAGAAGAATTTCTAGAGACTACATTTAAACCTATTACGGAACCTTTAAAACAGATATCAGAAACTAGTGGTAAACCTCGTTATGAAGGAGATGTTTTACTACCAGTTTCTAAACAAGAAGTACAAGCATTAAAAAAAGAAGAAGATGATGATTCATATACAAGTGCTAGTGAGCAAGAAGAAACAAAAGAAGAAGAAGAACCAATTGTTGAAAAGGAAGAAGAACAGCCAATACCTGAAGCTGAACAATCTATTCCAAATTTAACTCAATTGAGTAGCGATATATTACAACATGGACCTCTTGGAAGAAAATATATAATGAAAATGCTACATGACATGAAATCAAACCCGAATTTGAGTAGATCACACGTATACGGAGCAAGAATTGATGGGAATGAATTGAAGATTGGCGATTCAAAGCTTGAAATAACACAAGACGATTACATCATTATTGGTGAGCATAGATATAAAGGAACAAAAGGATTATATGAATTAATTTTTAAAAACATACCACTAAGATATTCATCCAAAGATTTAAGTGTTTTTAAGGAGATTCTACAAAATACTAACGCTCATAAAAGAAACTACTTAAAGGATGGAATGATTAATCGTTCACGTGCAACAAAATATAACATCGTTATAAAAAAGTTGTTTCCTCCACGAAAATTGCCAACATTACGTACTGCACCAGCGGTGAGACAACCACTGAAAAGAAAATCTTTATCACTTATGGATTTATCACTTCTTGAACAACATGGTAAAAAGAGTAAAGGAGATACTTCAACATCTGGTAAAGGATTGATGAAAAATCTATACAATACAAATGTGATTTACTACAACGACATTAATAAATTGGTTGATAGAATGAGACTATTGCATGAAGCCATGGAAGCTGGTCATACAGGTTTAAATAATGAATGGGTAGCTCTGATTGACGAACTCAGGAATCGCGGCATAATTGTATAATTGTCCGTGGATATATAAGAGTTGCAGGTGTATAATGTGTCAGTTCTAACATGAGCGTCGACAAGTTCGGACGATACTCCGCGTTAGGAGTGCAAGTTGGAGAAAACAGAAAAAGAAGTGGATTACCGCAAACACCCGAAGGTGACTATAACATAAACGTTTAAAGTTTGTTAGAGATCCAGAAGAAGATGGAGATGCAACAAATTTAAAAACAGTGAAGGAGGAAACATCTACAAGTTTAAAACTTGACAACAACCAACTGTATGATGCAAAATCTCACAGGGTTATTAATGTTGCAAAACCAGTCAACAATGGAGATGTTGTTAATAAAGGCTATTTGCTATCTGCGATGGATTACGCTTTACTGTTGCAAAAGACTAAAAGTGGAAAAATGTACAATGCTTTAAATTATAAAATAACTAATGTGGCAGATCCAACTGATGATACAGATACAATCAATAAGCGTTATTTGCACTCTGTAATACCAGAAAAGAAAAATGATGGATTTTCTTTTTATAAATATACTATAAACGATATTGGATATCCTAAAGAAGAAAGTGATGGTGTTAATATAAAATATATTAAAGATAATTGTATTTTATATAATGATGCTGTTATTGATTGTCATGGAAAAGTGTTGTCCAATCTGAAAGATGGTTCAACTCCATCGGATGCTGCTACCGTGAGACAAATGAATGAAAGCTTAAAGAAAGGAACATCCGCTTTTGTTAAACAAAATCAGGTAGTGTCAAAGAAAGGTGATGAGTTTATGCAAGGAAGTGAAAAGTTTACCTTACTACAACTAAAAAATGACAAGTGGGATGGAAAAAATAAAAGATTGTCAAATATAAGTTTAGGCACGGAAGAACATGATGCTGTTATTTTAACACAAGTGCCACAACTATCAGCTACTGGTGTTAACTTTATATGTGGAGGTAGACGATTAACCCATGTAAAATCTGGTAAAGATGATAATGATTGTGTTGTTTTGTGAAACAAACTATAGTTTTAGATAAAATAAATAACTTATATGATGGAAAAAATAAAAGAATATCTAACATATCAGCAGGAATAGCTCCGAATGATGTTGCTACTATTAATCAAGTTATAGCAACCTCTAATAACGATCCATCTGTGTATACATGTAATGGTAAACGTATCACAAATCTTGATAATCCAACAAATTACAAAGATGCTACTAATGTAGAGTATGTAATGAATCTTGTAGGTAATGTAGTTATTGATATGCATAATCATTTAATTAAAACATCGATGAAACACAATAAAATCGAAGATTCTCAGAGAAACCAATGGATTAAAGATGAAATCATTGATAGATACTAGTAAAACTTATGAATATTTAAGTATGGAATATACAAAAAAGGATTCATTATCATAAAGTATTTCATAGAGTGAAGACGTTGGTTACATAAAACAGCATAATGAAGACCGTATCGCTCAGTCGTCGTCAAGACAGCGGCAAGAGAGGACGTGGTTTAACATCAGCTGCATTATCCCTGCTCAGACGGATTCCAATTGGTGCTGTTGTGAATCGAGCGATAGACGCTTTACCATACGAATTACATCTGCCCGGAGGTTATCAATATTGTGGACCTGGAACTAAGTTGGCAAAACGTTTAGCAAGAGGAGATCCTGGAATTAATAAATTAGATCAAGCTTGCAAAGAACACGATATAGCATATTCAAAGTATAAAGATTCAACAAATAGATCAATAGCAGATAAAATTCTAGCGGAAAAAGCTTGGCAAAGAGTAAAATCAAGTGACGCAAGTATTGCAGAAAAAGCATCGGCTTGGGCAGTAACTACAGCCATGAAGACGAAAGCAAAGTTAGGTGGTGGAAAACGTCGCAGAGGAAGACCTGCAAAGAGAGGCACTCCCAAAAGAGGTGGAAACATTAAAAAAGGACGTCGTAGAACTCATAAAGCAAGTGTAAAGAAGACTTCTGTTTGGCAAATGGTAAAAAACGGAGCAGGTTTATACCTAAGACCATACCGTGTGTACTAAATAAGAAGAATCAATTGATAATTCCAAATAAAGCCTTAACAAATCATCAGTTAAATGATTATGTAAAATGTTTGAAAATACCATTCTTTCGAGGAGTTTTTATGAAAGATGCATTACCAACTAAAATATGGAAAAATGAAACTGGAATAGTAAATTTGGATTCCACCTATGGTCCAGGTACTCATTGGGTATGCTATAAAAAGCTCGGACAAACCGTTTACTACTTTGACAGTTTTGGCAATCTACCACCGCCAAAAGAACTTCAACATTATTTTCGAAACTCAAAAAACATTTTTTACAATTACAAAAAAGAACAACCTAACAATACTGAAATATGTGGGCATTTATGTTTGGAGTTTCTAGCGAAAAGTGTCAGTCAGCTTTAAGATGTCATCGTATACAGTGTCATTGAGTGGAAATTCATCCACATTGAAAAGTACGCTGTTCCCAGCATTGCGTCTATCCAAGGAACGATTATGGGAAGCGGCATTACTTGATTTGACTACCTACAACTCAATTCCCAATGTTACGGAAGGGAAGAACAATTTACTACATTATTATGAAACTAAGGATGCTGCAGGAAAATACTCAGAATTGAAAATAATTACATTTCCTACTGGAGCTTATGAAATTGATGATATAAACCAATTATTACAGAAACAACTCGGAGAAGACAATATTACCGTTAAAGGAAACAATAATACTTTAAAAGCAGAAATAACTTCAAAATATTATATTGATGTCAGCTTGGAACAGTCGATTGGCAGTTTACTTGGATTTACAGATACAAAAAAGAAAATCTTAACTCCTGGAACTACTCATTCAGGTGATTCAACTGTAACAATATTGAAAGTAAATAGTATCGATGTCACGTGCAACATTATACACGGATCGTATAGAGATGGAGTTAATCAACATATTTTACATACATTTTATCCAACAGTGGCTCCCGGTTTTAAAATTGTTGAGAAGCCACAAAACTTGATATACCTACCGTTAAACACCAGTTTCATTTCAGACATCGTACTGAACATATTGGATCAAGACGGTCATAGTGTTGACTTTAGAGGAGAAACAATTACTATACGGATACACATCAGAGCAGCAACATAAAAGTCAACATGGGATTATCATTTAAACCGCAACGGAAGAGTCGGGAGCTCAGTAGCTCCTCAACATTGGAAGAGTTAACATCGGACAACATTCGTTTTCTACAGAAGATTGGATTGAAACTTAACAGCGATGGATATCCTGGATATATCTCAAGGACCAACATTCGACGAAACACTATGGGAGAAGGAATATCACACGCACAACCCTTACACTTCATCAAAATTAAACAATAACGATGAAATAAGGATCCCCATTCAACAACAAGATATTTACACTTTACCGTGTGAAAGTTACTTGTACATCGAAGGACGGGTATTAAAATTGGATGGAAAAACTGCTTCAACAGTTCCTTTTATAAATAACCCGATGGCATATCTTTTTGATGAAATAAGATATGAAATATCAGGGGTGACGGTTGATTCAACAAAAAAGGTTGGTTTAACAACGACATTGAAAGGATTAACATCATTAACACCGCATGAGAAGAATTCAATAGTCACCGCCGGATGGGTTGCCCCCGATAAAGACACTATAACACCAGCTTCCAACGGTCACTTTGATTTTCATGTACCTTTACGATTGCTTTTGGGATTCGCTGAAGATTACAAACGGGTAATAATAAATGTCAAACAAGAATTAGTATTACTCAGATCTTCAACTAATAAGGACTTGATACTTGCAGACCCTGCAACTACGGAAGATAAACTGGAATGGCAACTACAGTTGGATAAAGTTGTTTGGAGAGTACCTCATGTAAGATTGGCTGATGAACATAGAATCCTATTATTGAGAAAGTTGAAATCTGACCGTGATATTGTGATGCCATTCCGAAGTTGGGAATTTCATGAATACCCTACACTACCTCAGACAGAACGACAAACATGGACCGTCAAGACATCAACTTACTTGGAACGAGCAAGGTACATAATACTCGGTTTTCAAACTAAGCGAAAAGATGTTATCACTGCAAATGCTGGTCAATTTGATCACTGTAAAATAAAGAATTGTAAAGTTTTCCTAAACTCTCAATTCTTTCCCTATGACAATTTGAATGTCATGTTCAGCAAAAAACGTTTTTCCATTTTATACGATATGTATGCAAGATTTCAATCGTCATATTATGGAAAAACTAATACACCACTATTATCACCTGACCAGTATTATTCCAAGGCTCCAATAATTGTAATCGATTGTTCAAAACAAAATGAATCGGTAAAATCATCAAGTGTGGATATAAAAATTGAAATGGAATTTGAAGAACCAGTAGCGGATGGAACTTCGGCATACTGTCTAATTCTACATGATAAAATAGTTACTTACACACCGCTGACCGGAATTGTGAAGAATGTACTTTAAGAAGAATTGTACAACGACTGCAAATTTTTGAGGTTAGAATTATCTGCTTCAATTTTTGAGGTTAGAATTTTATTTGTGAAAGACAAGTTGAAAACAAACAATTATGTAATTGTATAAATTTCAAGGATTTTACGAAAAATATAAAAGCGAGAAAATAATTAGTGGAAACTTCATTCTATCTTCAACCGTCGTATGGGAAACATCATTCGCAAGATGAATTCTACTAACGGAGAAGAAAATACACCTCTAATGGATGATAATAGTTCAGATATAGAAAAACAAGTTGAACGAGAAATGGACGAGTTCCTAAAGTTTAACAAACATAAGAAGAGAGAAGAAGAAGAAACTGAAAAAGAAGTAAAAAGGAAGAAGGTTGAAGTTAACATTACAACCAATATTTTAACAGAAGTATTTCTTCGGATTATCTACCCAATTTCTTCATGCATGACAAAAAGTATATCAGTTGGAATTTTAAAATCAATGGATTATTCACCAATTGTTATTTTAAATCATGGAAACAAAATGGTTACTTTCAGTGAAACTACTTGGGAATCTCTCATGAAACATTTACATCTTTTGGAGTGCTATTTAAGTAACAACACATTTGGAAGAAGAACAAGATTAAGTTTATTGGAATCAAATATTGAAGTTGATATAGTAAAACATCGTGGAGGACAAATTGTTCGCTTCAGAGATTTAACTACCCACAATGTTAAATTATATTTTACTAAAGAAGAATTTTACAATGTGGAGACAATTAAACAACTATCACACCAATTTTAATATCGATGAAGTGGCACAAGAAGTGAAAGAAGAAGAACAATCCTGTCTGTTATAAACGTCGGCTCATTCAATTTTTAAGTCAGTTGTTAATAAGACTTCATCATGAATAAACGGGTTTCGTTTTCTAATGCACCACACATAATGGAAGTTAAAAGAGGTATAATTGAATTTCAAGCTTTCCGAGGAAATGATGGTAATTTTATTATTAAAGAATTAGTAATCTTGGACATGAACACATCAGTAGTTTATCATTATTTGTTCAAACCTCCAGTACCATTTAATAGACTAACAACTAAAGCGAAAGTTACAAACAAATGGTTGAACAAACATTTTCACAACTTAAGATGGGATGAAGGTTTCATTAATTATAACATGATGCCGCACATTATGAATCATTATTGCAAAGAGTTTAAAATTATCTACACAAGAGGATTGGAAAAAGCAAATTGGATACAATCATTTACAAGCAACAAAGTAATTAATGCAATAATTGATAAAGATTTCCAATGCTACTTCAACGAACTTTGTATTTCATCAAAAAGTTTTAAACATCGAAGGTCGCAGTGCGCTTTAAAGAATGCCTACCGCTTGAATAGTTTCCTTCAAAAAAGTGGTGGGGGTAGTGTCGATTATAAAAGTGAGAGCGCTACCATGACGCAGCATGAGTATTACTCGAACCTCCGAAGAGACAACATCTCCAACGGACATTCTTATTTACAAGAAAATTAACAATAACATCAAGATGGCATCGCAGAACTTACTTCAAAATTTGGTCGATCAGTTCAACGCTCATTCTAAATCATCAATTCTACCTACAAAGAAATGTTCTGAACTAAAAGAAGAAAAACATTACATCATTCATACGATCAAGAAAATGGAAACTTCAGTAGGTGATGCTATTAATTGCACATTGAGCGAGGCACCGTATACAGTTGGTGACGAACCGAAGTTTCAAATCTTCCTACCTACACGTTTTGTACAACTTCTTCAAAATGAAGATCTTCGTGTAGTTCAACCTGGCGCACTCTATTTGGTTTCGCACGGACCAAGTGGAAATAACTCTACTGAACTTACAATTCATGTAACACCTACTATTGATTAGTTTGTACATAACATTGTAAATATTTGTTTGTAATTGTTTTTCAATAAATATGATATAAAGAAAAAACAAAAAAATTAAAAGAAGCAACATATTGTGATGTCTTTGTACATTACAATATGTTGCTTTTTTAAAAATTCCACGAGATGACCTTGACCCACTTTTGTGTGATTATAAAAGCGAAAATCTACTTGTGAAATTCATCAGTCTACGACTACCTTTCGTACCCTACACATCTCGCTCACTCTATCGCTTAATATAAAAACTAAAAGATGTCTCTCAAAGTCAAGTGTGCATCTTATGATACCAACACCATTACAACTTTTGAACAACTCGAAGATTTAACCAACGAAATGCGAGTTTTACTTACCGGTGGTTATCACTTAACTGTTGATGTTAGTGCTACTAATACAAGGATGTTCACTAAAACAAAACATTGTGATGATGAAATATTTATTTCTACACAACCTACAACTTCTTCATCGCCTACTGGTCAACATAACATCAAGTTCCAAAAATATTACCAATGTTGAATAACTTTTGACAAACAAAACTACAACTAAAGAATCACGTGTTGAATGTGAGTTAATAAAAAGGATGTGATACTTGAATAAATAATCATTTGCTTCTCAGCTCTCACCACGACAAGACCTATTTAAGAAAATGTTGTACAGAATGATGATTCAACTTGATGGAAAAATCTATGGAAAAGATTACAACACTGTTGAACAAATGACTAAAGATATAGATGTATTAGCTAAAGAAGGATACCAAGCTAAATTAATTTTGAAATTTCCTGAAGTACATCCGCTATCAATAGAAGAACTAGTTGCTATGGCTAAAGCTGAGAAAGATAAAAAATCTGAAGAAAACAAAGAGAAACAAACTTCTTAAGTATCAACATTCCTTACATTAGTAAGGTATAATTTTTTAAAACTCCATTTGGATGACCTTGAAATTACCCCCACCACTTTTCACAGTACATATAACATGCTATTCAACACTATACACTCTTATTCTTTCACTGGACTCCGCAGCGTCAACATGGAAGAGCAAAAATACAAGTACAAACCTCGTTACTGTTGTGAACAACAATGTACAGATTTAGGACCAATGATGGTGGATGGGTTAGCTTGTACTAAATGTGAATTCTTCGGATCTTGTTATTGCAAATGCAAAACAAAACAACTACCGCCACCGTAATTGCGAACTTTCAAATTTTACAAATCAAGATATTTTCATACATGTTGTCCTCAAAGATGTTTCAAATTTCACCCTCTAGATCTTGCTCATTGTCAACGCACCAAGTCTCATCAAGATGATTTTTGTACACATATGATAAAAAGATGTAAATACAGATCAGATTGGTATTCCGATCCTGTACAACCATCAAATGTGTAATTTCAGTTTTACATTCTTTTTTAAAACTTCAATTGGATGACCTTGAGATTTCCCCCACTACCGGTTGTAATTTTTATATAATATTAAATTCAACTTTAAATCATTTCATTTCCAACATTCTAACTAACAACATGGAAGCAAAATTTATCAAGTTTGAACATATAATAACTGAGAGGGAGGAGATGGAAGAATTGTTTCAAAACTTACTTTCTATCATTGACGAATATCCTATAAGATGGTTCAGAATTGTAGTTCAATATTTAAATCCTGGTGAATTGTTTTCTTCATCGAGTGAAGAAGATGAAACAACTACTTCTGTTCAAATAATTGAATTAAAAGACGAAGAAGAAGAACTAAACGTTTTATTCAATCATAAGCTCAAGGTGCCCCATATAAAAGCCCCCTCCCTAGACAGCCCCCCTCCCTAGATGCCTGCTCAAGGTCACCATTATATAAGCCCCCTCCCTATGCGCCGATCCTCATTCCATCACCGACTCTCCAACAATGAACAACTCTCCATTGGCCCGAATGAATTCTAGTTTTGAAATAAACTCTAAAGAAGAGTTACAAGACATTTTTAATATTTTACAAGAACTTGTAGATAATTTTACAACCATCAAAATGAATTTGGAAATAACATACGATTGTCCTATTTGTGATAAGGTTGAAAGTTTAGACGAAGACAATTTACTAAATCTAACTCCTGCACCATCTGACACTACTGATGGTAATAATGAAGAGCAACGTCTCTCCCCCACCACTTCTTTGTAATTCATCCTTCCCCCCACCACTTCCTTATTTAACTAACATTTCTCCCTTTTACTTCTCATTCCGTCTTCAACTTCTGAACTATCAACATCACTTGTTTTAAAATTTCAAACACTAACACAATCATGATGGATATGATGGATGAAGTTCCCTTTGTAACTAGAATGGAAGAGGATAAATTGAAATTGGAAATTAAACGATTAGAAATGGAACAGGAAAACCAACTCGAAATGTTACATTTGTTCAAGCTTTTCAAATACATCATCTGGGGACTCTGCATTTACCTTCTCATCGTCGTCGGTGTTTGCATTTACAACTCTGTAATTCATCACAAAAGTTCAACTTGTTTAAACTCTGCTGTTGCACATTAATTGTATGTTCACTAATAAAATTCAAAAGTTACTTCAACCTATCCTACTATCACCAACTAGTTCAACTTAGAACTATTTCTGGTGGTAGTTGGGTAGGCTTTTTTAAAACTTACTCTGGATGACCTTGACATACTTTCCAGATCCCATTTATAAATTTGAATTTCAGTTTTAAACTAACTTTTAATTTTGTTCAACTATTAAGAGTTTTGTTAACACCGTCAAATTTCAGTTTTCAACTAACTTTTAATTTATGTACACTTTTAGTTCAACCCTAGTTACTTTATTCGCAAATTCAGTTCAACCGACCACCAACGCTATCGCCATCTCCACCCCAATATTTCAACATTTCTGCCCCCAACACTTGCCCGAACATCTGCCCATAGGGGCAGCTGCCCGGACATCTGTTCGGTTTTAAAAATATAAAAGAAAGGTAAAGGAGTGGGGGTGGCGCATGTTCACCAATGCAAAACTAAGGTTTGAGGTTAGAATTATCCATGGCGGCCGCCATGTCTGGTTCAGTTTTACCACATAGAGTCGGCGACCGGTTATTGGTCTAAAGGAGTGGGGGAAGGGGTGGTAGGGGAAGGTTGCCATTTTATAAGCCCTCTCCCTAGGCGGCGCTTCTCATTCGATCGCCAACTTTCAAACGATAAACACCTCTCCCATGGCACGAATCAATTATCCCGCTATCACCAACTACTTCAACTTAAAACTATTTCTGGTGATAGTTGGATAGAATTTTTAAAAACTTACTCTGGATGACCTTGACATATTTTCCACATCCCAGTTATAAGTTTGAATTTCAATTTTCAACTAACTCTTAATTTTTCTTCAACTGTTAGAGTTTCGTCAACACCGACGAATTTCAATTTTGAACTAACTTTTAATTTTATGCGCAAATTCACTTCACCCTAACGCCAACACTATCGCCATCTCCACCCCAACCTATATGGCATAACATATAACTACAACATCTCATATATACCCTCTAACCCCCACCGGAAGCTATGTGACATGGCAGCTGGCGCCAGCTGCCAAGTCACGTGGCTCGGGGGGCACGTGGCCGATTTTAAAAGTGGCCAAATCCCACTACTTTGCTGCACCGATCTGCATAAACAAAGGGAACAATAAATTCCGTGAACCTCGCCGGATTCATTGATAGTTAATCTTTTCCCCACGTTACAATCTCGCATACGGTATTGTTCTGGCCATATGGCAATCAGCATTTATGGTGAATACATATGGTTTGTGCCATACACTATAGAGTGGTGGATACATAAATTGTGGTGATGTGGTTTAAAAGGGTACTAATAAATATTAGTCGTATACTTTATTTAAGTTTATTGTATGAGATTTTGAATTCCGTTGATTTTACTGACTTAGTATTTTTTGCAGTCAATTAATTTAGCCTACTTATATTGATTTGGTATCGAAATATTCCAAATGTAGAATTAGCGTAAGAGAAATATGACGTTGCTTAAACATAGCTTGGAAAGAATGAGAATATGGTGTTCCGGAAATTGTTACCTCTGAAATCTGGTGTATTGATCACGGATAATGAATATATTTTGATTGAATATATGAACATATATTTGAATATATAAAAATATTTTTCCATTGAATATGTTTTTATCACACCACCATGCATTAAAAAGGGAAGATATTAAAATATAATTGAGTACCTTGCCTCTTTTAGCACATAAAAAAATGTGTATTTTTAGTACTCCAAGTGTAATAAGATAAGTATTGGTTATCTTTATTATATAAGTATTAGTTATCTTTATTATATAAGTACACTTATATTCGCACTTATTACACTCCAAGTGTAATAAGTATTGGTTGCATATAAAGACGAACCAGTGACACAGATTTCTCTTTACAGTTTCGTAGAAGCTTTATCTGTGACCTGCGTAACGGTATTTGATAGCCTTGAGGCAAAGTTATCGATGAACTCCAATGGCTCTATCGTACTTTGCTTTATCTGACCCATAAATCATAAACACTATAAACTGTTCTGACAATATTACACAAACACCACCGTTTATTTAACGGAATTGATAATGGAACTAACAGTATTAATGGGGTAACTTGTGACGATAAATGTACAATATAATTTCAAAAACATCGGAAACTGACCAATTTTTAAATTTTTTGCCATTTTCACAATGAGTGATTAAGTAATTTAACATATTTTTATTCAATTTGGGCCATAAATTGTTGGCCTTTCAAATGAAAAATATTCACATAAAGCACCTACATAGTATGAAGTTTAATTTCCCGTTAAATTGTTATTTATCTTAAGTGAACTATAACATTTTGAAAATTTATTTTGCTGAAATGCTACATACATTTTCTTAAAGAGGCACCTACCTAATTAAGCCTCTATATGCACAGTCCATAGGCTAGAAACTGTAATTTAAATACATTATTTGTATATTAACTACTGAGTTCTACTTAAGACCTTAATGTTAAGAATTAGGAATTTAACATTCATTTTTCATGCATTAATTTTAGGCATGTCTAAAAAAAATGCCTAACATTTAAGTACTGAAGAAATCTGTAGGCCTAATGAGAACACTTTAAACCTTTATTAACAACTAAGAATTAGTGAGAAACAACAGAACATGAGCTGTTGAGATAAAAAAATAATAATAATTCCAGAATTAGTCGGCGCTCCCAGAGCCCAAAGGTAGTTCCAGCGGAAGGAAGTAGACTGGCTTTATTGGCAGCTCTGTGCTTCAAAAATTGTGAAAATATTCTTGGTTACATTTCTCAAACCATTTAATTTCTTATTCGGTTATCAAACAAATAGTTAAGAGACACTCAATACTAATCAATAGTATTAGTATGATTTAATTTTTTAATATAATTTTTTATGGTTTAATTAGTTAAAAATAAATATAATAAATTTATTAAATTAAATTTGATGAATATTTTGTTAATGTATTTCTTATGCTATATAATGAGACTCAATACAATATGAAGACATGCAACATGGACGGAAATACTTATAGAAGTAAAAGAGATACAAATTTATAAATTATTACTTGGATTATTATTTAAGTGAAAAAAATTATGAAGGGAAGGACAACAAACTTTATGTAATAATACTCTTTATGTTTTGTTTTTTTCAATTTTGCAAAAATAGGTAATGTAAGTTGATATTTCTATATTAATTTTCAGGATTATAGTAGATACATAAAATTCAAAATATATTTTAAATTTTTGTTAATGAAATTATAAAAAATTTCCCCTACGATCAAGTAAACTACATATATTAGTAATACGGTTAACACATTTCACATCTTTATTACCTTGGAAGCGTAATCTAAGTCTAAAAAAATCAAATCACAAATTTATAATATTGCAAAAAGTCTTTTAACAGTTTGATAGAATACATAAATACATATATAGGTGTATTCGTATCTATAAATTGTATTGAGCTTTAATATAAGTCTTTGCTAGCAAATATACCTTTCGAGCATTATCAGGGTTTATTAAATATTTACAATATATCAGTTAGTATTAATCAGTTTGGTATTATTTGACAAAGCCATTGTGATTCGCCATCGGTTCGCTACAGTTGAGATATACAGGGTGTCCAAAAAAAACGTTTACAGACTTTGGGATGTGATTCCTGATACAAAAGTAAAGAAAAAAGTTCCTATGAAGGTATGTCCGAAAATGCATATTTACCCAGATATCCGCAATTTTGTTTTTTCCACTTAATAATTTTTATTTCGGTGACGGATTGATCTAGGAACTTCATATTTGGCATGGATCTTTATAATACCATCTTTAAAGTCCATTTCCACAATAAAAATTATTTTTTTCCGATGCATATTTTCAAAATGGCGGCCATTTTAAATTTTTAAACTCAAATATCTCAAAATAGGTAAAATTTATAAAAATATTACAAGACACAAAAAAGTTGACAAATTAAATTATCTAAACAGTGATACCAAGTTTGTAAGGAACCGGCAACAAATAACGGAGTTATTGTGGTTTTTCTGCAGAAAAACACTGATTTTCCACTATGATTAATGCCAATTTAGGTTATTTTAAGAGAAAAATCTTAATAACTCCGTTATTTGTTAGCGGATCCTTACAAACTTGGTTTTGTTGTTTAGATAATTTAATTTGTCAACTTTTTTGTGTCTTGTAATATTTTTATAAATTTTACCGTTTTTGAGATATTTGAGTTTAAAAATTTAAAATGGCCGCCATTTTGAAAATATGCATCGGAAAAAAAATAATTTTTATTGTGGAAATGGACATTAGTATTATAAAGATCCATGCCAAATATGAAGTACCTAGATCAATCCGTCACCGAAATAAAAATTATTAAGTGGAAAAAACAAAATGGCGGATATCTGGGTAAATATGCATTTTCGGACATACCTTCATAGGAACTTTTTTCTTTACTTTTGTATCAGGAATCACATCCCAAAGTCTGTAAAGGTTTTTTTTGGACACCCTGTATAGAGACAGCTGTCCGGTCCCATTGTAACTCCACCCCTGCCATTCTCCGCCCTTTTTCAATCTTTTACTTAGCTTGGTTATTATTTTTTTGTCGATACAAACAATGTAGGCAACGAGTAATTACAAATTTAATTTTCACATCGATAAAAGTTTCACAAATTACTAACAGGCCCATGAATTTTCATTTACATGAACATTCGAAGTGGTAATATTGCCATATTTACTTTTGAGTCATCAGTAAAAAAAATATTTCTAATCTCCCAAGTTAATTCTTTATACCTAACAGACCAGTACTCCTAAAATCCGGAACTATTTGTTGTCTCATATTTAATTGAAATATTTGAATAAATAGATGAATTAATTAATTTGATTTAACATAAATATAATTATATACAAAAGCCACATTTAATAATGAGAAATTTACTGGCGTATTCATCCAGTAGTGTGCTCAGTGAATTAGAAAAAACTATATTAGGATTAAAAATGTGAAAATTAAGTCTATCATTATTTGAATAACAACTAATTCAATCCGCAAACTGCAACATCAGGACTTTTTACTTACGCAGTTATAAATATGTTCAAAAAATAATAAACAATGATTATTAACAACTTTTAATAAATATATAACGATACATAAAAAATAACTAAATAACAATGAACAAAGAGTAATATGTATTATATTTTAGGGTCTACAGTAAAAAAATCCATGTTTGTGGTTTGTTTTGATCCCTAAGATATTTCCGTTTTAGTCAAAGATAATTTGTGCGAATTAATAAAGGTTTTATTAATTGGTTATGATACAATTGGGATATATTTTACAGTTCTACAAGCAGTAGTAAACTTAATGAAAAATATATTTAAAAGAATTTTGTTCTAAACCTAAGTATATACCTAGCAAGAATTATTATAATGCAAAGGAAAATCAAACATATGGCTAATTCATAAACAAGTTTTAAAAACTAACTATTGGTATGAAATTCATTCTAATCAATGATTTTATTTTATTTTTTATTTTTTTTTTTTTTTTTTGCTTAGTAAGCGTTTTATCAATAAATTTTAATCAGGAAAACACAGTTACTGTATTACAATACACGTTATGATCTTCGATTTACGGCAGTAAAATATTTCAAATGTCATAGTACAGATCATCTCTATAAAAGTAGAGTTTGGAGGATCACTACAATATGAACATTACTGTTTATGTCCAACATTTCCAGTTTATTGTTTTCGTAATGGCGTAGAACTGAACAAACTTTCCTGTCCGGAAAGATTTATTTTAGCTGCAACGCAATCATGGCTGGGTGATGTTGTTATGTTCCTCGGACGAAGAAATATTAACATAGAATGGCTTTGTGGGTATAGCGGAGTTGCAATCTTGAGAACTAGGTCAATCCAAAATCGCTAACATGTTAATGTATTAACCAAGTGCTTCAGTATATGCATGTGGTTTTCAATTTTAGCCAGTTACTTAATAGACTAAAGATTTCACTATTATTAGGTATCAACCATTCACAATAGTGACGGAATAAGAGTTATACTTTAATTTTGTTAAATGTTTGTAAGATTCTACTTTATAAAAATTCTTACCACATTATCAATGTTACGGTAGTAAAAATATGTAGCCTACATGGTATTACATAAAATATGTATTTATTTACAAACATTTAATAACAAAAGAAGAATAATAAAAGATATAAGTAGAAGGGAATAGCCGGTCCTGGCGCAGGTCAAGGTCAGCGGTTGTAAGTGGCAGGTGTGTGTTGTTGATTTGGGGGTTTTTTGGGGGTTTGGGGAGGGGTTGGTAAGTGTGTCAAGGTCATCTGGAGGGGGTTTTAAAAAAGGTGGGGAGTGTGGGGACGAGTGGGGCGGGCGGGAGGGGATGGGGGGGTGCGGGGCTGTGGGAATTAATAATTTATTTTAGGAAAGCCAAGTAGAAGTTTTATTTGAAGTGGTGTCGAAGCGATGTTTGGCGGTGATGGTCTGGTAAATGCCGATGGTGATGGCGATGAGCAGATAGAGGCATACCAACCACAGTACGCATTTGAAGAGCTTTAACAGCCGGATCATTTCTTCCTGATTCTGTGCTTCCAATTGTATTCTGTTAATTTCGAGTTTTAATTTATCGTCTTCCAATTGTGATGTGATTGAAAAGCCGTCCATCATGTTTGTGTACAGGTTAGAGAGGAGCGGTGTAGATGGTGTAAAAGTAGGCGATGGAATGAGGAGAGCAAATAAGGGGAGGATATATATATTTAATGTAAAGTGGTGGGGAATTGAAAAAGAATATTTGTGTAGGACTAGCTTTCATCATCTGGTGTCGAATCGTGGGCGGATGAAGGACTGTTGTTTGGCATTTCTAATTCTTCAACATTATCGCTTTCCATCCTTTCACACTCTGGACAATTGTAGGTAATTTCAACAGTAATAGTAACCGTGTTGTTTGGTGTGTTTACAACATCGGTTAAAGTTTGAAAAATATCCTGTAAATCTTGTTGCGATGTTACTGCAAAAGTAGTAGTATTTTTTGCTAATCGAGGCTGGCTCATCGTTCGGCGGTAGGCAAACAAATGGTGAGCGACGGTAAGGCGGTCGCTTATATGGAAACGGGGAATAGTGGTGGGGGGAAGAAAAGAAGTGGGGGTAATCCAAAACGAGAAGCGAGAGAACTTCGGTTACCGCAGTTCGCCGCGAAACGCCGTTCGGGTAGGTTGTGGGAAGTGTATAGAAATAAAATAATAATAGCATTAATATAGAATAGAAATACCAATCACTTTTGTAAACTAAATACTAAGTTTATTTATAATTTGAATTTGATTGTCTTGTTCCTCGCTGTTTAATTCAATAATTGTAATACCATAAGTTGGTTCTTCTTCTTCCCCTGCACTGTTGGAAGATGATGATGATGATGATGAAAATATTCTGGTAGGATCTACATATTTTACTTTGATGTTGATCCATTTCAAAGGATACCTATCCATAAGTGTGAGTAAGTTGTGAAATAGAGTTTCCATCTCATCTCTTTCGGTAATTAAATGTTCAAAAGAAATGAATCTGTCACCCATGTTGGTGTTAGTCCAAGCAATGTAGTGTAAATGAGAAGCATGTTAAAGGGTATGTAGAATATATATTGTAAATCTCAAGGTCAACCAAATGAAATTTTAAAAAAAAGCTGCAGTCAGTGACTACAGCTATACATCTGAAGCTTGAATAGGATCAGAAGACCAATCTGATCTATATTTGCACAAATGTTTGATGCATGTACAAAAGTCGTCTTTATAATATGCATCACACTTTCGGCAATTAAAAAGTCTTTCTGGGTGAAATTTGAAACATCTCTGGGGACAGCAAGTGTGGAAGTATCTTGATTTATAAATTTTGAAGGTTTGCAATTCTGGTGGTGGTAGTTGTTTTGTTTTGCATTTGCAGTAACAGGATCCGAAGAATTCACATTTTCTACAAGCTAATCCGTCTACCATCCATCTTCCTATATCGGTACATTTTTGTTCACAACAGTAGCGTGGTTTGTAGTCTTCTTTTTTCTTTTCCATGTTGACGGTTCTAAGTGGAGTTGGGAAATGAAGGTGTATAGTATAGAATAGAGAGTTTTATTAAAAGAAAAAAGTGGTGGGGGTAATTTCAAGGTCAACCAAATGGAGTTTTAAAAAAGAATGGGGTACAAATATTAAAAAGTTGCACACTTAAGATATAGGTTCGTCTTTTTTTTCTTCTTTCTCTTTTTTAATATTTACTTCATGTTCTTGTTTTTTTGCTCTAGCCATTGCGACGAGATCTTCAGTGGATAGTGGATGTACTTCTGGAAATTTTAGAATTAACTTTGGTTGGAAGCCTTCTTTAGTTAATACATCAAGATCGGAGCTCATCTCTTCTACCGTTTGATAGTCCTTTCCAAATATTTTACCATTAAATTCAATCATCATTCGGTACAGCATAGTAGTTGTAGTTGTTATCGCTGCGGTTGTCAAAAAGCAAATGATGATTTAGTCTGGGTTGAATAGCCTTTTTATAGCGAAGCCTCAAGTTGATGGAGTATTGTTATTGTAATTCAACATTAGTAGTATTTGTGGAATTTAACATTATTTTGAGTAGAAGGGCTAGATGTTGTTGCCGTTTGTGTAGAAAAGTACACTTCATCATCGCAGTAGTTTTGTTTTGAAAACATCTTCTTATTTGTAACGTAAACATCGGCATTTAAGTGATAACCGCCTGCAAGAAGTACTCGCAATTCATTAGTGAAATTGTCGAGTTGTTCAAAAGTTGTGATGGTGGAGGTATCGTATGATGCGCATTTGATTTTGAGAGACATGTTGTTGTTTAAATAATTGGACAACCAAGGGAGATGTGTACAGCACGGAAGTCAATTGTAGACTGAGGAAATCCCCTTGAAAATTACTCCATTTATATAGTTTTTGTAACTAGGTCAAGGTCATCTAAAATTATTTTTTTAAAAAGCAATATATCACCATGTGCAAAGACACATAGTGATATATTCCTTTTTATTTTTTTTTTATTTTTTCATCTTTATTTATTTTCAAAATAATTCACAAAGGTGTACAAAAGTATTACAAAAAATAAATTAGTTGTTGGCAGTAGGCATGACGTGAAGTGTAAGTTCCGTTGAATTGCTTCCGCTTGGACCGTGGGATGCCAAGTACAGAGAGCCGGGGTGGATAAGGCGTAGATCTTCGTTTTGCAGGAGGTGCACGAAGCGCTTAGGAAGAAATGTTTGAAATTTTGGTTCATCACCGGGCGTGTAGGGCGCTTCACTCAGTGTAACGTTGATGGCGTCCCCAACACTAGTTTCCATCTTCTTAATGGTGTGGATAACATAATGTTTTTCTTCTTTTAATTCTGAACATCTTTTAGTCGGTAAGACGGTAGATTTTGAATGTTTGTTAAATTGATCGACAAGAGATTGTAAAAATGTTTGTGACGTCATCTTTACTTTTTCTTCTTCTTATTTATTGTTAATATTATTCTTAGTCTTGCGAATCTGTGTGGGAGGTGTTGACTGTTCGGAGGCTAGAGTAATACTCATGCTGGGTCATGGTTGCGTTGTCGCTTTTATATCCTTCCCACCCCCCACCATTCTGTTGTAGATATGCATTCAAACGATAAGCGTTCTTTAAAGCGCATTGGGACTGCCGATGTTTAAAGTTTTTGGTAGAGATACAAATGTTGGCAAAGTGACACTGAAAATCTCTATCCACTTGCACATTTATCACTTCATGGTTTGTAAATGCTTGTATCCAAGCGGTTTTCTCCAATCCCTTTGTGTAGATAATTTTAAATTCCTTACAGTAATGATTCATAATGTGCGGCACCATACTGTAGTGGATAAAACCTTCATCCCATCTCAGGTTGTGAAAATGTTTCATCAACCATTTGTTTGTCACTCTTGCTTTAGTAGTTAATCTGTTGAACGGTATAGGAGGTTGGAATAAATAGTGATAAACGACAGATGTGTTCATGTCTAGAATAACTAACTCTTTAATGATAAAATGTCCGTCGTTACCGCGAAACGCTTGAAATTCAATTATACCTCGTTTTACCTCCATTATTTGGTATTGGTTTGAAAATGAAACTTGTTTATTCATGACAAAGGTCGGTATGGGACTGTTTGTAAAATTATGGAGGGCGTCTTTTTATACTGCGGGTTGGTTGCTGCAAGATGCTTCTTCATTCATTTCTTGTGCTTCTTCATCTATACCGAAGTTAGTCTGATAGTTGTGCAACTGTCTCCACATATCAACTTCGTGAGGTATTCTATTGAAAATGGAAGTATCTACGGGACCGTATAGGATTGGTACATATGGTTGTCTATCCAATGTATCGGTTAAATATTCTTTTATGATTGCGCTTGAAAATATTAGTTGTTTTAGATATCTTGTGATAGGACCTGTAGCACAGCTGAGGGTGTAGAATTCATCTTTTGTAAGGTGTATTTTTATGTCATGTTTAGTTAAATCTCTAAAACGAACAATTTGTCCTCCCCGATGTTTTACTATATCGATTTCAATATTTGATTCTAGCAAACTTAATTTCGTTCTTCTTCCATATGTATTGTTACTTAAATAACATTCTAAAAGATGTATATGCTTCATAAACGATTCCCAGGAAATTTCAGAGAAAAACACCATTTTAGATCCATGATTCAAAATAATAGTTGGTGAATACTCCAATGATTTTATTACTCCGGCAGATACGCTTTTTGTCATACATGATGAGATGGGATAGTAGATTCTAAGAAATACCTCTGTTAAAATATTGGTGGAAATAATGTCATCGACTTTTCTTTTTTTAATTCCTTTTTCAACTTCCTCTTCTCTTTTCTTATGTTTAAACTTGAGGAACTCATCCATTTCTTGTTCAATTTGTTTTTCTATATCGGAACTGTTGTCGGCTATAAGCGGTGTAGTTTCTTCTTCGTTAGTATTTGCATTAAGTGAACTCATTTTGCTAACGATGTTTCCCATAGGATGGTCAAACAAATAATGAAATTTCTACTTCGTTTTCCTCCTTTTATAACAATCGCCCCCACCTAAAAACCGTTTTTTATAACACATTTTTAACTATTCCAGTTAGTGGAGTGTACGTTACTATTTTGTCATGTAAAATGAGACAATATGCCGAAGTACCTTCTGGTATTTTATCTTCAAATTCCATTTCAATTTTTATATCCACACTTGACGATTTTACTGATTCATTTTGCTTTGAGCAATCGATAACGATTATTGGGGCTTTTGAATAATACTGTTCAGGTGATAACAGTGGTGTATTAGTTTTTCCATAATATGACGATTGAAATCTTGCATACATATCATATAAGATGGAATAACGCTTTTTGCTAAACATGACATTTAAATTGTCATAAGGAAAGAATTGAGAGTTTAGAAACACTTTGCAATTCTTTATATTGCAATGGTCAAATTGACCTGCGTGTGCGGTTATAACATCTTTTCGATTGGTTTGAAAACCTAGTATTATGTACCTTGCTCGTTCCAAATAAGTAGATGTTTTAACAGTCCATGTTTGTCGTTCTGTTTGAGGTAATATGGGGTATTCATGGAATTCCCAACTTCTAAAAGGCATTACAATATCACGGTCAGATTTTAACTTTCTTAACAATACGATTCTATGTTCATCGGCTAATCTTACATGAGGTACTCTCCACACGATTTTATTTAATTGTAGCTGCCATTCTAGTTTACTTTCTTCAGTGCCACTTGCTGCTAATATCAAGTCCTTGTTAGTTGAAGATCTGAGTAATACCAATTCTTGTTTGACATTTATTATTATTCTCTTGTAATCTTCAGCGAATCCCAAAAGCAATCGTAAAGGTATGTGAAAATCAAAATGACCATTGGAATTTGGTGTTATGCTGTCTTTATCGGGGGTAACCCATCCGGCGGTGACTATTGAATTCTTTTCATGGGGTGTTAATGATGTTAATCCTTTTAGTGTTGTTGTTATACCAACCTTTTTTGTTGAATCAACTGTCACTCCTGATATTTCATATCTTATTTCGTCAAAAAGATATGCCATTGGGTTATTTATAAAAGGAACAGATGAACCGGTTTTTCCATCCAATTTTAATACTTGTCCCTCAATATATAAATAACTCTCACAGGGTAATGTGTAAATATCTTGTTGTTGAATGGGAATCCTTATTTCATCATTATTGTTTAATTTTGATGAAGTGTAAGGGTTGTGTGTGTGATATTCCTTCTCCCATAGGGTTTCGTCGAACGTCGGTCCTTGAGATATATCCAGAATGTCCATCGTAATTTAGTTTTAACCCAATTTTTTGTAGGAAATGTATGTTGTCCGGTGTTAACTCGTCCAATGTTGAAGAGCTACTGAGCTCCCGGCTTTTCCGTTGTGGTTTAAATGTTAATCCCATGTTATACTTAAGTTACCGCTTTTATGTGTAACCGTATTGTAATTGTTTCTTTTTTAAAGTCAACACTATTACCGTCCTGATCTGATATGTTCAGTACGATGTCTGAAATAAAACTGGTGTTTAATGGTAGGTATATAAGGTTTTGTGGCTTCTCAACTATTTTAAAACCAGGAGCAACTGTTGGATAAAATGTATGTAAAATATGTTGGTTTACCCCATCTCTATACGATCCGTGTATAATATTGCATGTTATATCAATACTATTAACCTTTAATATTGTTACTGTGGTATCACCGGTATGAGTAGTTCCGGGATCTAAGATTTTTCTTTTCTTATCTGAAAATCCGAGTAAACTACCGATTGAATTTTCTAAACTTAAATCTATATAATATTTTGAGGTAATTTCCGCTTTTAAAGTATTGTTGTTTCCTTTTATACAGATATTTTCTTCTCCTAGCTGCTTCTGTAATAGCTGGTTTATATCATCTATTTCATATGCTCCCGTAGACAAGGTTATTATTTTTAATTCTGAATAATTTCCTTTTTCATCTTTACTTTCATAATAATGTAGTAAATTGTTTTTACCCTCTGTAATGTTGGGAATCGAATTGTACGTAGTGAAATCTAATAATGCCGCTTCCCATAATCTATCTTTAGATAGACGCAATGCTGGGAAAAGAGTACTTTTTAATGTAGATGAATTTCCGCTCAGTGACACTGTGTACGATGACATCTTAAAGCTGACTGACACTTTTTGCTAAAAACTCCAAACATAAATGTCCGCATATTTCTGTATTGTTAGGTTGTTCTCTTTTATAATTGTAAAATATATTCTTAGAGTTTCTAAAATAGTGTTGAAGTTCTTTAGGTGGTGGTAGATTGCCAAAACTGTCAAAATAATAAACGCTTTGTCCGAGTTTTTTATAGCATACCCAATGAGTTCCTGGACCATAGGAGGAATCTAAATTTACTATTCCAGTTTCATTTTTCCATATGTTTTTTGGTAATGCGTCTTTCATAAAAACTCCCCTAAAAAATGGTATCTTCAAACATTTTACATAATTTGATAATTGATGATTTGTTAAGGCTTTATTTGGAATTATCAATTGATTTTTCTTATTTAGTACACACGGTACGGTCTTAGGTATAGACCTGCTCCGTTTTTTACCATTGACCAAACGGAAGTCTTCTTTGTCTTTGTTTTACGAGTTCTACGACGTCTCTTTTTAATGTTTCCACCTCTTTTAGGAGCTCTTTTCTTTGCAGGTCTTCCTCTTCGACGTTTTCCGCCACCAAATTTTGTTTTCGCCTTCATAGCTGTAGTTACTGCCCAAGCGGCTGCTTTTTCTGCAATACTTGCGTCACTTGATTTAACTCTTTGCCAAGCTTTTTCCGCTAGCACTCTATCTGCTATTGATCTATTTGTTGAATCAGCAAACTTGGAATACGCTATATCGTGTTCTTTGCAAGCTTGATCCAATTTATTAATTCCTGGATCCCCTCTTGCTAAACGTTTTGCCAATTTAGTTCCGGGTCCGCAATATTGATAACCTCCTGGCAGATGAAATTCGTATGGTAGAGCGTCTATTGCCCGATTTACAACAGCACCAACAGGAATTCGTTTGAGAAGGGATAACGCAGCTGATGTTATACCAAGTCCTTTCTTGCCGCTGACTTGACGACGACTGAGCGGTGCGATCTTCATTATGTTGTTTTATATATAACCGGTGTGTTTACTCAACGAGATGCTTTATATAAATGAATAACTTATGCACAATTTTTATATTTAAATAATTAATTATTCAAATTAATTATATACTGATTTATGATTCTATTTTTAATCCAAGCTTCTCGTTCATCGGGTTGAATTATCACATGACTTGTTGTACTAGCTATATGATTGTGGGTATCAATAAGTAAATTGCCCACTATTCTTATTAAACAATCTAAAGTTACAGCATCTTTCGGATGTTGAGGATCGTGTAACTGCATAATACGTTTATCATTACACGTGTAAGCGGTTGAATCATTTTTTGATGTTGTTATAACTTGTCCAATAGTAGCAGCATCATTAAAATCTTCACCTGGTGAAATATTAATTATTTTCTTCATTTTAGCATCAAATTTGGTTCCATTGCGTTTATCCCAAGTTATTGTTTGTTTCACTGTAACACAATCATTTTCTTCATAACCAGGCATTATATTTTTTATTCTTCTATTATGACCTTCATATGTGCCTAATAAAGGACCGCCCGCAATTAATGTTTGTGCCATTAAAGGTACATCCGAACTTTTTTGACCAAATCTTCCATTTGTTATTCTTTTACCTCCCGCATCCCATTTATCATTACTTCCTTGCATTAAATCAAATTTTTCATTTCCATGTATAAATGTATTTCCTCGCCTTAGCACAGCATCTTCATGTTTTACAAAATTTGATGTTTCCTTTTTTAATTCTTTAGATAATTGTTCCATAGTAACAGCGTCTTTTGGTTGAGAACCAAATTTTACATTTGACAATGCTTTTCCATGACAATCTATTTCATCAGCATCTTGTAAAATACAGTTGTCCTTGATGTATTTCAGGTTTACAGCATCACCGTCTTCCTTTGGGTATCCAATGTCATTTATAATAAACTTATAAAAAGAAAATCCTCGTTGAGTCTTTTCCGGTATTATAGAATGTAAATATTCTTTATTAACTGAATCTTTATCATTTTTTGGATTTGCCACATTGGTTATCCTATGATTTCCAGCATCATATGTTTGTCCATCTTTTAAATTGTTACCCCACTGCAATTTTAAAGTGTTTGAAAGTTCAGATGATAAATACTCTTTAGTAATTGCATCAGAACTGTCAGTTGGTTTACCAACATTAATTATTCTATGTGATTTAACATCGTAAGTATCCTTAAGTAATTTTAATGATGTTGAAGTAGCTTCTTTTACCGTCTTTAAATTTGCTCCATCAGTATCTTCTTCTGGATCTTTAACTAGTTTTAAACGTTTATTACTTATGTTATAGTCACCTTCAGGTGTTTGCGGCAGTCCACTTCTTTTTCTGTCTTCTCCAACTTGCACTCCTAACGCGGAGTACCGTCCAAACTTGTCGACGCTCATGTTAAAAATGATACATTATATGCTTGCCATTCTTTTATATCTGCGGACAATTATACGACGACACCTCGACTTCTGAGTTCATCAACTAGAGCTACCCATTCATTATTTAAACCTGTATGACCAGCTTCCATAGCTTCATGTAATAGTCTCATTCTGTCAACTAATTTATTAATGTCTTTGTAATAAATTACATTGGTATTGTACAGATTTTTCATTAGTCCTTTGCCAGATGTTGAAGTATCTCCTTTAATCTTTTTACTATGTTGTTCAAGAAGTGATAAATCCATAAGTGATAAAGATTTTCTTTTTAGCGGTTGTTTTACTGCTGGTGCGGTACGTAATGTTGGTAGTTTTCGTGGGGGAAACAACTTTTTTATAACAATGTTATATTTTGTTGCGCGTGAACGATTAATTATTGCATCCTTTGAGTAATTCCTTTTATGTGCATTAGTATTTTGTAAAATTTCCTTAAAAGTATTTAAATCTTTGGTCGAATATCTCAATGGTATGTTTTTAAAAATTAATTCATATAATCCTTTTGTTCCCTTATATTTATGCTCACCAATAATGATATAATCGTCTTCAGTTATTTTAAGTTTTGAATCACCTATTTTCAATTCATTCCCATCAATTCTTGCTCCGTATACGTGTGATTTACTTAAATTAGGGTTTGATTTTATATCATGTAGCATTTTCAATATATATTTTCTTCCCAGAGGTCCGTGTTGTAATATATCGCTACTCAATTGTGTTAAATTTGGAATAGATTGTTCTGCTTCAGGTATTGGCTGTTCTTCTTCCTTTTCAACAATAGGTTCTTCTTCTTTTGTTTCTTCTTGGTCACTAGCGCTTGTATATGAATCATCATTGTCTTCCTTTTTTAATGCTTGTACTTCTTGTTTAGAAACTGGTAGTAAAACATCTCCTTCGTAACGAGGTTTACTAATGGTTTCTGATATTTGTTTTAAAGGTTCTGTAATAGGTTTAAATGTAGTCTCTAAAAATTCTTCTCTTTCGCTTATACCCATCCTTAATGCACGGTTTTTAATCCTAATAGAATCACTGAGTGATTTTATTTCTTTCAATAGTTTTTCTTGATTTACCATGTTTACACTATGAAGTCTCATTCATTACTAGACACACCGCTATTCATTTAATAGATTAATACAAATTTATCTAACCCTATTCGATACCTTCCATCTTTTATAGCTTCATCTTTCATAATAACAAGAAATCCATACTTTTCAGCCCATGCTTTGCCGCACATCTCTTTAAATTTATCAAATGTCATGTCGGCATTCACATGATCGTTATATATATGTTTCAAATTTGTTTCATCCTGCTTGAATATTATCAACAAATTTGCATTATCTCTTATAAGTTGTTTTGGAATTTTACTATAGGTTTGACCAATGTAAATACTGTCAATATTATGATGTCTCCCCATTGCGAAATAACTTCTTATTGTATCATGATTCTCACATGACACATCGTCAAATATAAATATAGAAAATGGTTTAGCTTCACTTGGTTGCATAATAGTTTCACTAGCATTAAACTTGTAGAAATTTACTTCTGGCACACTTGCTAATACCTTATCTAACAACTGGTATTTAGGTTGTTGCAAAGATTTTGAGAAAATGTATATGTTATTAAAACGTAGCCCTTTTGGATTAGTTATAAGGTTAAAAACAACATTTGTTTTTCCACAATTAGAAGGGCCAGTTATTAAACATCTTATAGAGTTTGGTAGTAATTCACCATGTTTACCATGGTTTAAATTGTTATTATCCACTGTCAATTCATCTATATTATTAATATTAAATCGTTCTTTTTGCTGTACAATATCCATCTTGTTTAAAGGTTAAACACATAATGAGTTATTAAAGTATTACACCAAGTCTTTTGTAGGAATCCAAGAATCTTCACTCCTATCAAATCCCAACCAACGGACTTTAACTTTATCCTTTTTTCTTTGTAAAATTTTTTCAACAAGATATACATCACCTACTGTCGATTTTAATAATTCATGACCATAGAATCCGCCTTGAAGTAGTTCACCTTTGTTATCCTTTAAAATGTAGGTTTCTGGTATTGTCGGCTGCACTTTGTAGATTGTAAATATTTCGTTAGTCCAATTTGGTAAATATCTTTTACTAAAAACTCCTTTATATTTACTTATACGTACTTTGTCGTTAATTTTAAACTTTTTAGGTCTTAATTTTTCAATTTTAGGAGAAGTATTTTTCTTAATACGCTCCAAAACAAGCTTAGCATTATTGATATTTACTTCAATAGGTTTCATACCGATAGTGCGATGAAACTTGTTATTGTATTCTTTTATAAGTTTCGGTAATATATCGTACCACACGTACGATCCTCGTTTAGAAAATGTTTTATACATTGCTCCTTTTAATGTTCTATTGAATCGTTCAATTATGGAAGCTTTTACTTCCGAATTTGTAGAATAATGATTTATGTTATATTTTTTCATTAATGCTGTAAATTCTTTGTTAAAATATTCTTTTCCATCATCAGTTTGTAAATGTTTTATGACAAATTTATTTTTCTTTATAGCTGCTTCCATAGCTTTTGTTACACTTTTCCCAGTCTTATCCTTGAGTGGTATAGCGTCAGCAAGCTTACTAAAACAATCTATAATTGCCAATATATATTTAAATCCCTTATTTAATTTACTATGCGGTATCATCTCAATGAGATCGGCTTGGTAAAGATCGTTCCTTCCTTTAATAATTGTATTTCTTCTTGGAAACTTTCTTCTTGCCGGCTTATGAAGTTCGTTTACAATTTTATCCTTTAATCCTTCCATCTTCAGATGTTGTTTGTACACCGCTTGAGAAAATACTAATCCTCAAAATGGCTTATCACCTTTTATATTATTAACAAATATGGGTCAAGGCCATATTATATTTGTGTAAAAAAGAGGGAACATGGCATTGAACTTGCCATGCTCCCTTTTTTTTACGGAAAGGAAAAGGAAACAGGTGAAAGGACGAAGAATAGGTTTTATTGGTCGATAGGAGTTAAAGAATAATGTCCAAAAGGTAGAGTGTGTATATTGTCTTCCCGGATATGTCTCTTGTCATCCTTGTAGCTGAGTCCCCACTTAGTTTGCTTGACACTGTAGACTTGATGATTAAAGCTTCTTATTGTATTAAAAGTTGCAGTTGTTTCCATGCTTTCAAATAAACATCTTTTAAAATGTTCAAACTGTACATTCTTCTTTAAATATGATGTTTTTATACCTTTTGCCTTCTTTACAACTTGATGTTCTTCTTTTTCACTAATGTACAATTGAAAAGAGTACAGTTTGGACATTAATGCCACAATTTCTTCCATAGGTGCACCATTTGTTTCATCTTTGAATTTTCCTAAAACCTTCTTGTTTATTCCATTGTCGTAATTGGGGTGATGTTGTGGGTAGTCAGAAAAATCAAAGTCATTTTTATAAACAAATGTGCGTAAATCTTTATACATATCATTGGTTATAATCCAATAGATGAATGCATCGGTATCCATGTATGCTATTCCAATATTATCTCTACCATAAAATTTCACCATTTTATTATAATGAAAATCATACATGTGAGTTTTTGATATGTCTAAAATGGACATTCCAACATATATGGGTCGATCCATCTTAATTGAAATTTTATTCATAGAAACGGCTACAAGGTTTTCATTAATAATTATAGAAGATGCAAAGTTTGGTTTTTGCACCAATTTCTGTAATTTTGTTGGATCAACAACCAATCTTAAGTCTTTGTGATTTCTTTTGTTTTCTAATGTTTTACCGAATATCGCATTGTTCATTAATTTAAAGAAATCTTTTTGAAAATTGGATGTTGCTGCAGTTCTTCTTCTTGTGTTGTTATCTATATAAGATTTTAACCAACAGGATTGTGAAAATTGCAGTACTTTATTAATTTTCGTAATTTTTAATCCCATCTCTAGCGCTTGCTGTACTGTCCAATAATGAGCTACATACCTAGTCTTATTGTTAAGTGTCATCATCAATTTTGGCCATCTACCAGTGGGAGATATTTCTGTTTTTGCTAATAGTGGTAGATCATAATGATGGTCGTGGAGATGTTCTGGGTATTCAAAATCAAAGTCAAAAATGTAGCCAATATCCCCATATTTAGGGATATCAGCGATGTTATTGATTGAATTTGGATCAACCCATTTAAAATTGTCATATGGAAGAGGGTTTGACATGGCCCATCCGTACAGATTATTTGCATCAAAATAACCTATAAATGTGCTAGGTTGTGATGCGTCGTAATTTGGAAGATATTTATTGTTTGCTTTTACATATCTAGTTACACTTTGGGTTAATCCTCCTCGAATACCGGATTCAATCATCAACACCATGTCTATGTCAGTTAATAGTTGAAGTTTGCATTTTGTTTCTTTTAACATAGCCTGCCATGCCAATCCGGGAGCTGTGTACGAATGAAGTGGGTCTAATCCATATGCTGTAAAACAGGTGTTTCTAAATTCTTCCATTATGTCGCAGAGTAAAGTCACATCTAATTTAACATAAAAATCTGAATATTCACCTAAGGTTCTTATTTCTAATTCATTCCATACTCTACAAGCGTGTTGATAATCCTCTTCACTGATGTCCTCTTCATGTAATTTATTCTTAAAAGCTTCTTTAGGTGGAAGTGACGTTTCTTCAAATTTTTCCAAATTGTCAATGTAATCATAAGGAAAAACGCCTTTACGAAGAACTAAATCTAATTTATCATTGTTTACAATTTTCTTTGTTTCTATTAAATCTTCTTTTCTAAGATTTTCAGAAAGTTTTGATAAGCTGCACGGCATAAACCGGTACGAATCTACAAATTGCAACTTCATATTTCCAATTTTTTTACTAAAAGTTATAAACTTTTCAGTTGTTTCTGCAAGAACATCAATTGCACCATCATCTCTCCCCAATTCTGGTATTATAAAATGACCATCATAACCGCTAAGGTTATGCAATATTACAGGAATTTTTCTGGTAATCTTATAGTTTATGTTGCATGCATTACATGCTGCACCCCTATAATATCCTGTAAGATGATCGTGATCTTTAACTTTATAGTTATTTAAAGTAAATTCATTTTTACATAGAAAACAGTAAGTAGCATTTTCATGTTGAATTTCCTCTTCTTCCTCCATTGGTATCATTGGTACTATATTATTATACAAATTTTCAACATGGCCAGCTATTTCATATAGATGATTTAAAAATGTTCTGGCAACATCTTCACCACGATACACCACGGGTTTTGATGACAATCCATATGCATTCAAATGTTCTTCAACCAATGTGGATTTAACCAATAAACAAAAACTGTTAGGCTTGTGCATTTGATATTTTATACTCTTCCTTGCTTCAATGTTTTCATCTTCAATTGGAACAAGTGTTGATTCAAAATCGGCATATATTACTATAGGAATGCGATACTGATGGAAAACTTTTTCAAACTGTAAATATGATTTATTTAATGGTGGTAGAATAATCTTAGCTTCAAAATTTTCATTACACAGTTGTTTGTGCTCCAGTAACCAATTTTGTTCTCCATTTCTAGGTTCTTTAAAACAAAAACATCTTTTACAAATTATTTTTTTATGTTCACTTCTTGATAATTGTTTATTGACAAGTTTTTCAAATGATTTTATCCATACATAGTGTGATACTTCATCCTTTGTAATTAATAACAAATCCGTATGGTCTGCAAGTTCGTTTTTTACCACTTTCAAAGGATACACCTTGTTAGAGCTGTCCAAACCAAATACATTTACAGATATTCCAGGGTTTTGTTTTTCAAATTTAGAAATATCCTTCAAGGCTACCGGATAAGACACACCTTGAAAGTTATATCTGTATCTATAGTTCTCATATTCTTCGCTGGGTCTTTGTGCATCGCGTGATATGAATTTTGATGTCATTGCATACCGGAAACATTCCGTATCATGATTTTGAACATTCACACATGATTTTGTATCTTGAATCCTTTTTGGAAGAGCTATATAACTGCTCCCCATTACCCCATACCCATGCTTGTGAACTCTAATATCCATACTTACTACACTAACTAAACTCCAACCTGATCCTCGTCCTTCATGTTCTTGGATTTTATTGATGATCTCATCAAAACATTCTTCTACTATTGAATTAATATCTGAACTACTCATGATGGTTCTGTTTTTAGTTATAAATCCTCTTGGTGACAATTCTTCTTCAACGTTTATAAACATAGCATCCAATAACAAGCCGAATTTAATAAAATTTAATCGTTTTAATTCTTCTTTTAAAAGTTTAACTACAATGGTTTTTGCTTCGGCAAGAAATTTGTCTAATTCTAAATTTTCATTTTGGATTTTGTGATGTGTTACTACTCTTCCAGGCAATGCATGAATACTTAAATTAGGTAGTGCATTAGATGGTCCCGCTGTTTCTTCTTCTTCTGCAGATGCATTTTTATTTTCATTTTGTGTTAAATTTTCATTTATATTATGATATAACTCCTTATGAATGTCTAGCAATATTTCATCTTCATAAGTTTCTAAACATATATCACAACGATGCATTTTAGTGATGTTTATCCTATGAAATTCGGCATATAAATGAAATGCATCTTTTTCATACCTCCTTTTTATGCTGTATTACCCCACCACTTTTTACCCCCACCACTATTTTTAATCTTCTTCTTCTTCATCTTCTTCTTCTTCATATGGAAATAATTGTCTTGCACAAAAAATTAATCTTCCACGTATTGATTCCAAATCTGGATCGTGACTGGATGTTGGAGTTTCATTATGAATATTTTCAAATTCCAATGATGGTGTGTATTCATTCTCTGTTAACTCCATTTCTACATCTTCACTCCCTTCATTTATTAATTCTTCTTCCATACTGTTAACACTATCTGTTTCTGAACTGTCATTATCCACATCTTCCACATCAAACTCCTCTTGTAGAATTTTACACAATATTTCTGCAATAGGTTTACTTGGATAGTTGGTGGTATCTACAGGAGCCATGTCGATTAAATGAAAGAGCTTCTTTCTCGTAGCTGCTTTTATATAAATTATTTTATTAGGTCAAGGTCAACAACACTTAAAGCGAGAATGGGGAATAGAGCACTAAGTGGTATGTTAGTCCATTACCACAAAGTGATCTATTCCCCACTCTCTAATGCAAGTCCAATTAATAACCAATTTATATTCAATATTTTTAGTAATTTTGCAGTTTCCTTTGTTTAACTTTTCTTTATTAATTGTCTTTAATCACACAGTTCATAGGTTCTTCTTTTTCTTGGTGAAACAATTGTTTACGTTCATATTCCAATTGACGTATTCTTTCATTTTTTATAGTCAACTCTATAAGAAGTTGGTTGATGTAGTCAGCAGCCATGTCGATTGTTCTGGTTCTTACTTCTCCCAATTTCACTCCTGGTATTAGCCTCTGTAGTTTATAATATTTTAGTTTTATTCTTGTTTCTCTTGCCTTTGCCATTTCTTTCATCTTCATTTTTCGAGAGTCCGCATATTGTTTTTTATTCTTTTCACTTAATGAAAGATCCAAAATGATGTTTTCACTATTCATGTTGTCTTTTCTTATGTTATGTTAGTAAACGCCTGTTTAGGATAAGAATGACTCCAACCGAGCGTTGGACTTCTTTTATCTAGTTTCCCCCACTCAATTACCTTCCCCCACCATGTTTATTTAGGTCAAGGTCAAACATAATTAATGCGAGAACGGGGAATAGAGCACTAAGTGACATGTTATTCCATTGCCACAGAGTGATCTATTCCCCGCTCTCTATTCTACAACTAATTTTTTTTCCTTTTATATTTTATTATTTTTTTTGTATTTTTTTTTTACCCATCATTTTTTACACAGCAGGAGGTTGGTACTTCACAGGAGAGTCTCTATCAATATCATTAAATGCGTTCCATGCATAAGTAGCAGGAAGATCGTTTGGCTCCATCTGCAGAACAGGGAGTTCATTTGCCGGATTCCATACATTTAGATTTTGCAACTCCTTTAGTTTATTTTCCAATACTTCAATTTTACCCAACAGTTCTATTATGTACTTGTTTGCAGTCCTCAATGTATGTGCTCTTGTACAGCCTACGTCCAATGAAGGTACTAAAAGCTGCATTTGATACAATTCAGTTTTCTCTTTTATATGACGTTCCTTAGCTAAAATGCTCAATTCCGGATGTGTTATAGGTTTACCTTTTCTTGACAAATTTACAATCTTCTTTGACAAATTTAACGGTTTTCTTTCACTTGTTGAAGGAGTTGAATAGTCCCGAGATTCAGCCATTTTTTTTCTATGATGTTCTTCTTTTAAATGGTAGTAAGCGAATAACTCCTGCTGCGTATAAACCTTGTTTTATACACAATTCCCCCACCATTTTTATTCTCCCTCTACCAAGTTATTTAAACATAAAACCAAACTTCTAATTCCGCGTTAACATTGTTGTCTTTTAAAAATTTAACAAAGTCCGAGCTGGAAGTTGACATATCTCTATTTCTTAAATAGTCTCTTACTATGTCTTCATCCCCTTCCTCTAAAATGTAACAAAATACCTTCATTAGAGTTCCATTATCTTGTTTTGAATGAATAAAATTTGAAACTGTTGTCCACTCCTCTTCAACTATTTTAAAGCTTGTCACTTCTAGTTCAAAATTCATTTTTTTTTTTACTAAATTACAAGTTACTTTTTCAAACAATATTACAAGACTAAAGAAATTGGTGAACATCGAGCAACATATATAACCAATACCCCCCACTTCTATTTTCCACCACCATTCAATAAATTTCCCCACCATAGTGTTACATTAAACAGTTTTTTTTTTTAATATGATCTACATCTAATAAATCTAAATAACAGTTGTGCACAGATTGTACATTTTTCATTCATGATTTCAAACCTTATTAGTGGTGCCTTAACACGATGGTCTACATATCCTCCTTCAAGATCAAATTCATCCCAATCATCTATAGCTGCTCGTGCACAATCTTGACAAAGAGTCGTCCCATCTGCAAATTTATAAGCAACAATAATGCCAAACCCATAATTTTGTCTTCGGTATTCATGAATAGCTTCTCTAATGCTGTTTGGAATAACACATTCTCCTGATCTTATTATATGGTTAAATAAAAAACCATCACAAATAATTTTCCTCAAGCAAAGTTCAAATAGAGTATCCACCATGTTTTATAAAAGAGATTAATATTTCAACTGAAGTGTTTACACATGTTACATCCGTCTTAAATACTTTATCCCCACCATTTTTTATATATGTCAAGGTCAAATTATATTAATGCGAGAACGGGGAATAGAGCACTAAGTGACATGTTATTCCATTGCCACAAAGTGATCTATTCCCCGCTCTCTATTCTAAATCTAATTTTTTTTAATATTTTTTTTATTTTATTAATTTTTTTTATTATTTTTCTTTTTTATAAGTTTATACAGATATTTAAACTTCTTTCTTCAAATTCCCAATATTTCATTTCCTTCTTCTGCACCCTCTTCAACTACAACTTCATTATTTCCATTTTTCAAGAGCAATAGTTCATTTTTCAATTTCTTCATTTCATCTTCTAATTTTGTAATTTTAGACTCTCTATCTTCCAATAATAATTTCAAATACTTAATATAACTACCAGCCGCATGTACGGTCTTTACTCTGTTTTCTCCAAGATGCATGCCTGGGATTTGGATTTGTAGCCTATAATACTCCATATTAATATTAGACTGAATTTGTCTTGCTTGTTCGCTTTTCTTCCTTCTAGCTTCGGCTTCTTCATGAGAGGCAGTCAAATCAGACAAAATTGGACGATACATTGTTGGTGAATGATTTTAGAAGAGTGAGAGACTATCCAGTTCAACAACACATTTATCTACTTTCCCCCACCACTATCCCGAGTAGGCCAAAAATGTTGAATACATATTTCAATAGTTACACTGGCACCATTTTCAACTAAAAATTTATAAAGAAAATATGGATACTCACTGGGTTTAATATTCATATTGTCCATCATAAAGTTAAACGCCAATCTTTCCGAATATTCATTGTGATATTTTTCAGTGACACCAATTAACATTCCTTGTTTTTGAAATTTAAAACCAATGTCTGGAATTTTTTTACAATCCTCCATGTCTAAAAGTGGGAAATAATATGTAAAGGAATTTACTGGTGGAACCCAGGGTTCTTCCTTACAAAAAGCTTTAAACATTGCTTCTCGGTCCTCCATTATGAAATGATTTTTAAACTGTTTTCTTTCCTGCTTAAATAACCTAACCCCCCCACCATTTTATCCAGATTCTTCTTCTTCAGATTCGGTTAACTCTTCCGGTTGATGCATCATTGATATATTCCCAGTTTCATTAGTTGTTTCTTGGTTTAAATTTATAAATTCTTCTACTATTTCTTCTATTAACTCTCCAAATGTAACATTCATCTCTTGTTCTAGTTCTTCTTGTTCTTCTATCTGACGATGTGTAATAATTTCAGTAATGTATATAAAGGTAGTAGCTCTTGGAGACATAGTTTAATAAAGTGTATGGCTTTACTAACAACACAGCATATAATGAATAAAAAAACCTGATCAACTCTTGCTTTTATAGCAAATATAGAGAAGGGGAAAAGAGGGGGAAAGGAGGGGGGGGGGGATCATTAAAAAAAACACCGACATATCATTAGTCCAATTCAGAGTCTGAAGATTGTATAGGGGATATCAATGTATCAGTTGACGAATCTAAAATGAATGTTTCAATTGCTTCTTTAACAATTTCTTCATCACTATCATTTATTAGCTCTTCAAATATTTCTTGTTCAAAGGATGAAATTTCTTCTTCCAATATAGAATCATCCATACTATTATTCAATTCTTCTTCCGAACCTTCATTTGTCTCTTCCATCCAAGTTATATTTTCAGTTGTATTAAACTGATTTTTTACTTCAAAATAATTTAAAAAAGGTGTATCCTTAAAAACCATTATTAACCTTTTCTCTTCACACCAAAGTAATATCTTATGACAAAGTGATACTGAGTATAAAGTTGCTGCCTTATATATATTCTATTTTCCCCCACTATATTTCATATAGTTAAACATTTGTAACATAGTATGATTACTCTTCTTTATCAAGCTTGTAATACATTGCAGCTACTTGCAACTCAAACTCCATTTCTTCTACAAAATTACGTAATTGCACCATCCAAGGAAATAAATTATTTAAATTTTCAATTCTGATTGTGCATGAACACAATAATTTATAATCACCTCTACGATATATAAGCACTTTAACCCCTACACCCATATCTTTCAAAATTGTTTCTTCAATCTTTCTATGTAATCCATATAATAGTGGCCAAAGTTCTGTATGTTTAGCAAAGAATGAATCCAATCTTTTAGACATGTTCACTATATAGCAACTGGTTAAATTCTAAGCAAACATGTAAGCTGCGGGCTTTTATAATGCAAACTAACAAAAGATATATGGGGGGGGGGGGGGGATCAAGTTCAAGGTCAACAAACTTTAACTTATATAGTAACCAATTACCATTAACTCTCACATAGCCTTTTTGGGTTTAAAAAACCCTGCTTATCTTAAACAGATATTAAACCAGTTATTATACTCCTCATTTCCCCTGAAATCCTCAAACAACTCTGCCCATTGCCAGATGTATTCGGCATTGTCTGCAGTCACATACAAAATTGGGCTACCGAGAAACAACACTGGTGATATGATTACTATTGTTCTGCCCAACTGCAGCCAGTCCAATGCTTCCCACATGTATGGGTCAAGGCTTTCTTCCAGGTCCAAAGTTACACAACGCAAATATTCAAATATTAATCGTTCATCTTCCTCAACTTCTTCCATTTCCTCTAGCTCAGATTCATCTTCCTCAACTTCTTCTATTTCCTCTAGCTCAGATTCATCTTCCTCCACTTCTGCCATTTCCTCTAGCTCAGATCGCCTGTTGTAAAAGTTTGAACCGTCCAGCGGAGCCATGTTCACTGTACACCAGGTAAGCGGCCAATGTTCCATACCCAGTTGCATAGCGGCTACTTATATAAGACAAGAGAAAGTTGGCAGGGGGGGGGGGGTTAATTTTTATTGGGGGGGGGGGGTCAAGTTCAAGTTTAAGGTCATGTAAAAGTAGGTCACAGAACTTAGAGTGACCAAAAAATAATGGGAGAGAAACTCAGCGCACTATTATATAGCGCTGGTTTCTCTCCCATTATTTTTCTACCAAAATTTTGAAAAAAAGCTAACTGATTTTAACATTTACTACGTCCCCACTTAGTCCAACCATCCTCACCTCTTATTAAATAGTCTCTCGCATCAAGTCTATTGATCGCTTTTTGTTTTCTCAGAGGTACAGACAGCTGTATTACCCATTTGAAGCCGTTACACCCAATTACAATTTTGTTGTGCTTGTCTGTTTTACTTACAAAAAAGTACCTCAAACCTTCCTTCAGTCTATTTAATTTAGTAGGAGGGTAGGACTTACTGGAGATTACAGTCGGTTGTGGCTCAGAAAGATGGTTTATGAGATGTACACGGCAATACTTTTCATTTAACACACATTTCCTACCACAAACCAATCCTTTTTTAGCACCCTTACGGAGCTTCTCAGAGCATTTTCGAAAATTTTTAAATGCCCTGCGACGCTCTTCATTTAATAATTTAAAGCGCTCTGAAGGAGCAATTTTGAAAACTGACTTTTTAACTTTAGAACTAGGAATGATAGGATTAATGGACTTTGGTTCAGGAATTGGTGTTATTAGTGGTGGTAATGAGGTGAAATCATGAATAGATTCTAGAATTGAAGGAGTATCAGAACGAACAGGAAGCTCCATCTGCGGTGATGTTGTAGGTGTAGGTTGTGGTTGTAGTGGTGGAGTTGCCGTAGGGTGTGTTGGTGATGGAGGTGGAGAAAAAATACTTCCAAGAACCGCCATGGCTTGGAGAAGAATATTTCCCTGAGCAGATGTAGATGGTGGTGTATTCATCTGCCGCAGCATCGACTCCGGGACGTTCTTCAACTTCAGTCTCTTCACCGGTTTCTTGTTAGCAGCTGATGTATTTATAGTAGGAACAGGCACAGAAGTGGCAGCAGGAGCAGCAGGCATAGTGATAGTAGGAGCAGGCACAGAAGTAGCAGCAGGAGCAGCAGGCATAGTGATAGTAGTAGCAGAAGTTGTTGATGAAGACATGGTTCTGAAGTGGCAGCGTTAGCGGCTGGAATCAGAATAAACAGACATGTTAGCTAGCCCCGCTTATATATAGTGATGCTAAGTGAAAGTGACCTCGGGGGGGGGGGGGGCTAATTGCAAATTGGGGGGGGGGGCTAATTACCTTAATTTAGGTCAAGGTCACCAAAAAATAATAATGATCCAAAGTGATGGAGGCGGCCACGGCCGTCTCCACCACTCTGTATTCCTCAAACACTCCCAATCCCAACCCTCTAGTTACGTCTTGCAAGGGATCCCAATTTTTTGCCCGCACGCACGTGGCGATCCAGTTTGGTGAGCTGTGATACGGGCGGTTCAGTCTCGGGCCCGAAGGCACTGGGCTTGACCATCCAATTATAATAGGGAATCTCGAACAATTAATACAAGACGCAACTCTAACCTCCCACCCTTAATCTAAACCCACCCAAATATAATTATTTCCTAACAAAAAATTTAACATTTAAAAAAAAAATAAAAATATGCGCTGCCTATGGCACAACACGCATGTCCCACCCATATTTAATGAAGTTCAACAGAACTTCTATAATTTAAATTTAAATTTAATCTACCCTCCTAACAGCTAGCTGTGAAAGGTTATTAGTACACACACACATACACACACACACACACACACACAAATACAGAATAATTACATCAACACTCAACATTAAATGCATAAACACATTTTTTAAACATTAGCAATAATATAATACACCTTAATGCTAACATCGCAATGCGCAAATTAAAACTTAAAAATAACACAACTTAAAACTAAAAAATAAATAACATTTTACACACACACACACACACACAACAAATATTAATATTAGAACCCTAACAGCAAGAATAACTCAAATATATATTGGCCACCTATATATTTAAGTTACCCTTTGAGTTCGTCCCGAAGCTTCGCGTCCGGAGTTTCGGTACGAACTGATTCTAAAATTCTCGACAGAATACTCGTAAACTTCGAAGATGGTGGGGGAAATTGTAGGGGTTTGAGGGGCTTACAACATTCAAAGTACAACTTCAGTAGGAAATTCCCAAGCAACACTATTTTATACACGTAGCAGCGATTATTACAAGTAGGTCGTCAATAATTTAAGTGTTGTGTTGCGGCTTTCAATAATGTTGGCCAACATCTAATTATATTCTCTACCTAATCCAACCACAATTTTCTTTATAGCATTACACCATAGTTGTTCACTGCTATTATTTTAATAACAGTAGGAAGTTATGTGTTCCCTTTCGCCGCTCAACTATAGTTATTATCTATTGCCAACAGCAGACCTAAATTACCGTTACTCTATCAGTTTAATTTATCTTAAGTATAGGTTGTATTATCTTAACCACAATAGTTACTGTTTGGTAACACCAAATTAGTATTACACAAGCTTAACTACTAGTACTATTTCAACATAAAGTAAAAGTGAGGGGGGGGGGGGTTAATTACCTATGGGGGGGGGGGGTCAAGTTTATAATAATTACCACCTGCCGTTATAAATACCCTTACACAAGCAGCTGCGCCTCTTTCTACTCGCGGAACCCACAGCTGACACAACACCTCGGTAAGTCGCTACCTTCTAATAATATTATATATACTTTTTTTAACTTACTCCAATTAGGTCTACTTCTTTTTAACACCACATTTATAACGTAGTTTTCAACTATTTCTTTTTTATTTACTATAAACACATATTACTCTCCCATTACCATTTTTTTATTACTGCATAAATTAACCTCGCATCAACATTATTTTTGTTGTTACTTAATATTTATATTCATATCTATTTTTTTTTTTATCAAACTCTTAATTATATTTACACCTTTTAAACATTTATAGTTTTACATTACTATTAGTCTTATCCATGGTCTTAACTTACCATTTTTCACATTAATATTACATATAATTATTGCTAAACTATATAATATTTGTACAAATACTAGCTCTTACCTCATCAACTTATTAACAGAGTATTGTTTGCACTTGTGCAGCTCATAGCCAATTTATACAGAGTAACAAATTCCTTTTTTTCAACTAGAATATTATCTTAATATTTTTAACAAAACAGTTTTTAAAGTATCTGCCTCTCCTATTAATACAAACTATCGCAACGCTACCGAACAAATAACCGGGGTAACCGCAATCCCACCCTTTTATCCCATCGGCTTAGGGGGAGGGTAGAGGAGGGGTTGTTCGTGACTCACAAATTGCTTAAATACGGGGTCGGTACCGCCCGCGTCTCATTTATTCGCCGGGTTCCGTAGAGTAAACTTCGGTCTTTACTTTTCTAACAATTTTCTAACTTACATTTTTCTTACTCTAAAACATGTGTTCGCGGTTAATATGCTAATTACTCTATATATTCAAACACATTTACAAACACTAACCATTTATCAGTTGGTTTTTACACAGTGCACATTTACTCACCACTATTATAATGGCTTCCCACACTTTGCAGCTGAAACTTTTACGCACCAAACATATTTTACAAAAACAGTCTAACTACACAGTTTCAAGACCTCGTAATACATTCGCTAAACTTAAGAAACAGTTCAGCTTTCACCCCTTGTATTTTACAAGATCCAACCTTCGCGACAGTTATTCTACTGACACTATTTTACAAACAGTCTTAACTGATATGCTGAAATATCAACATTACAATCTTGTCACACCTATTGATGATGTTATCCGGTTATTCTTATTCACTATATTACCGGGTTTATATAACCGTTCTTCATCACACACATCTCTCATTCTACTCTATCAACTCACAATATAACCATCTAGCAGCTCTCATTTCTTCAAGTTATGGACACGCGGCAGGGTGCACCCATACAATCTCCAATAGTGACATCCACTACTAATGATAACAATAGTGGTGTTCCCACACAAAATTTGCCTACATACACTACCACCACCGACTCCCGACCCGTGCAGAGCAATGAGATCAACAGTACGGCTGCAAACGATGTAGAAGCAATCCTACGATCACTGGTGGGCTTTGATGAATAAATAAATTTATTTCCCAGAGCCTCCCATCCGCTCCCGCCGCACTCCCGCCCGCCCCACTCGTCCCCACACTCCCCACCTTTTTTAAAACCCCCTCCAGATGACCTTGACACACTTACCAACCCCTCCCCAAACCCCCAAAAAACCCCCAAATCAACAACACACACCTGCCACTTACAACCGCTGACCTTGACCTGCGCCAGGACCGGCTATTCCCTTCTACTGATATATTAAAAATAATATTACTGTTTTTTTTTTTTTTAGTTTTTTTACCAACATGAGAACTAAGTCAACCACTTTTAAATTCCATTCCCCTTCATTGGAGAGTGACGCGGAATTTCAATTAGTCTTGGGTTAAGTGGGGCAATAAATATTCGTCCAAGTTCGCATCATCTCTCGTTCAAATATTTGTGGAGAAAATTGTTTTACTGGTATGGGCAGATATTAATATTCTTTCTGAAACTTTCTGAACCAAATTTGTCAGGTAAAATAAAGTTATATGTCTAAAAATATGTTTATATCTAAATTTAAAACGTTTTTATCGTACTGCACACAAAACAGGTTTTCTGTCATCAGTCCGCAAAGTAGGCGTTTGTTGTCACCTTAAAAAGTGCAAGGTAAAAACATCAGTAATTTTTTTTCAGAAAGCTAACATAAAAAACTACCTCTCATAAGAGTTAAGTAGTATATTTGTATGCATGCACTGCACAGCGATCTCAAAAATCACTTTAACGATTTTCATTAAGATTTACGGATAAATTAGATCTGGGTTAAAAGTAATATTTCTAATATTATGCTAGAAACATCTTTTTCGGTATAATTTTTTATTGAAATACTAAAATTTTCACATTAGTCAAATAGAGTTAAAAACATAAATAAGAGAGTTGATGAAAACTAATTTTTAGCAGACTAAACTTGTAATGTATTAACCACGTGCTCCTGTACAAACATGTGGTTTTCAATTGTAAGCAGTTACTAAATTATATACTTATACTATAATAAAAACAATTTGTCCATTATTAAATCACACTGGTCATTATGAATGTTTAGATTAAAAATGTTATGCATAATTAATGTTATTTAATGGCATCTCTAATGAGGATAAAATAAAGAAATCAACCAAATTACAATTTTGTATTTTTTTTAATAATAGCACAATATTTTAAAGTTATTATTAAGTTTATATACCTTAATAATTTCTTTCTCTGGTTAAAAACTAATAGTTCTGTTCATAAGGATTTCCCACGTTTCCTATATTTCTAAGAATTATTTACTAAACAATAACTGTGTCATGAGTGTCTTTATATTTACTATGATAGACAATGGTGTAAAAATGTGTTCTTAATAAAAAAATATTATTTTATTGCCAAAAACAAAGTAGTTTTATTATACTCTTGAGTTATTTTTATTTCAAGTAAGATTATTATTAATTATATTGGCATAACAAGAAATCCTCTGTTATTGTTAATGCAATTCTATATTTTAATACTGTTTTTTATAGTTAATTGATAATTTTATTTTTAAATGTACATTTATTGAAACCTAGTTGAATATGAATGACATTTTAAGCTGCATGTTGCAAAATATCTGAGCATTTTTTTTTTTATTTCAACGGGGAAAGTATGATAGTAGTATACATCAATTAAATAATAACAAAATAACAAAGCCGATATAATTTTAATTTACTGATCAAAGTATTATTGAACATTACAGAAAAGTTTCTACAAAACTTGGTAAAGATATAAATTTGGATATCAACTAAAATGTTTAATTAAGAGAAACATTTTAATTGTTAAATATTTTTAATATATTAGGCCTTAATTTATCAGTTAGTTAAACAATTGAAGTAAAAAAATAATAGTATAAAACACGGGAGGTATGATTGGTATTTTCAATTTCGTGTCACACAGGCTTGAACGCTTCTCTACAGCTTCCATGTTAAAAGGGAGCAGTAATTTTACGATAACATCTCAACGATGATAATATTTGCATAGAATAAATTGGTTCTTTGAGTCTGTAAAATGGATACAACAAACCTGTTAGTATGGAAGAAACTCTTGATATCAATCTATTTATATAATAAATATTAAATTTAAAATCCTCAATCATAAGAATAATTGGAAAGCTTTTTGATAGAGATAATCAATGCATATTGCAAGACCATTATTGACAGATACTTCGAATACAAGTGTCTCGTTAAAGAATAGATATGGTTAAATACGTTCATATAATTTGTATTTTTGGTGGAAGATTAGTAACATATAAAATATAACCATATGGTTTGAAATATTATTTTAAACTTAATTTTGGTGAATGAGAATAATAAGAATGTAAAATTTAAACAAGTTTTTGTAACAGCATAATTTTGATTACATAACTAAACTATTTTTATTTTCCTGCTGAACTTTCTTAGTAGGATATATTTAAAATAATTACTTATTTTAATAGTGTTTAACCCTAAATATAAATGACAAAACATATGTTTTTATTTTTCCTATTGCAATATTAGCTATGGGTGAGACAACTAATTACATCGATTTTCAAAATTAGAAAAACCTAAAAAGTTTTATTAAGTGTCCATATTATGACTTCCATATGTTATCTTATTAAATTAAAAAAGCTTTAACAATAGCTTTATCATTAATACTTGTTTGTGTTCTACTTCAATGTAGGCCTATCCATCCATCATTATAGCAATATATTAAAAAGAATCTCAGTATTTGTGCTTCTTCACTTGGCTGCGAACTTCTAGAAACTTATATGACAATGGAACAGCTGTGTGGAAACACGCAATATAGGCCACAAGCAACCGAAACTTGATGTTCCGGTCAAGATTTTCACAAAGCATGTTGATTCTATTGACTCTGCCATCTTAGAAAGATTTACTTAATTTACCGTTAAACTATTTTTTGCAATAAGCACTCGTCAATTAAAAACATGAACTGCCTCTAAGAAGTTGCTTAGTACCAATTTGTACCAACATACAATTACAATTTGTACCAAAATGATTTTCCACAAAATATCATCTAAGATTCTCCAGCAATAGTAAATACACACTTAATATTCAACCAATTACAGCAAATAAGTGTTGCTCTAGCAAAAGTCCATTTTTACAATTATCAATATATATAGTAATATCTAAAATAACATAAATATAAGACATGAAAAACACATATAAATAGGACATGAAATGTAGGAATTATTATTATTATATCAACTATGGCAATAGGAATCTCAAGTCAATCATTTATCAAAATGCAATTCAATTGACAAAATAAAATACTATAATCAAAAAATTGAGAACAAATAATAAATAAGTATAAAGAGTCTGTGAATAATTATTTGCATTAAGAGGTTGGGAAACTGTGTGGAAGAGGGAATGGAGAACCTTGAACCTTTTTTATTTATAATTTATCTGATGAATATCTTCAACATTATCTTCAATTTCTCCAACATTTATTTTATTTTCATCGTCATTCGGATCTGGATATGGAATACAGTAGTCATTGTAAAGTATCGCTTTAGTCGTTTAAACCAACTTTTAATTAAACCATGAAGCGTGAGATTAGAACCGCCCGGATGTACAAAGTCTACCGCATTTCAAATTAAAATGCTCTTTCCTAGAATTGAGCAAATATCAGTTTGCCAGGAGACAAAAGGATGGCAGTGTTGCATCTAACGTGGCTACCTGGGAAGCAGATTGTAGACAGAATATTACATCCGGGACAGATACAGTGAGCAGTGTAGTCGCAGTCGGTCCATCAAGGCGTCTACTTCAAGGCATGCTACCCCTAGAAAACTGGGGTGTCTGTCCACTACCCATAAGAGTCCTTCGGGTCTGGGTGAACGGGCGAGGCTCTCTTTAACACTGAAGGATGTCATCTACGGCTGTGCCGTGCCCTGGAGAAGGTGCCTCTGCCAATCGCGCGCTTGCTCGGTGACTCACTCCATCAGCTTCCCCATTAAAAGGTAATGAGTCAGGGTGTCGGGGATCTGGGAGTTCCGTCGACTTCTGTAGTGGTTGCAGTGTACCGGCGCCCCATTTAGGGCGTGTAGGAACCCAGAGATCTAGTTATCCCGCTTGGGAAATACCAATGGCAAAAGTAAAACCTAAAATGGGAACCTCGGGATCGGTTCAAGCCCCTGTTTTCTGTCAGTCCGGATATTGGGTTGGACTCAAGGGGGCAAGTGGTTACTGGCATGCTCGGCACATAGCTTCGGCTATGGGGGGCCCTCCAGCCTTACTGGGGGTGTTGCTCACAAACGAAAGTTAAGAAGTGGATAGTGATGCCACTAACAATCACAGCGGTTGTCTTTTTTGGGTTCACTGTTGGTTGAGTACCAGGGTGAATTCCAGTTTCTGTTTTGGGGTCTAATACGCCTTAATGTTTGCACATTTTGATATATAATATGTACTGGTTGTTATATTTAATACGGGTGATATTGCTCTTTGAGGCTACTTTCAATTGTGGGCTTTTAAGTTAATTTCTCTTGTTGGGAAAACCATATTACAGTGGTGCCAAGGGTTAGATATAAGCCTTTAACCGAGTTACCTTTTTACTACAGGGTTCCCAGAGACCAAAAACACCATTCATTAAAATTTTCATATGTGCATATATATATACTTATTAAGATACATATGTACTTAAATTCCGTGAAGCCAGTATACCTATTGACAAAACGTCAGTCAGATTTGTATCACACTTGACATGAAGGTGTGGGACTAGGTCTATTTTAATTAATTATGTCGATTGGGATTATCAGACTATGGGAAAAGGGTGATAAACAAGTTCAAATTTGTCTAAAATCGGCCCAATATCGGGGTTTAAGCTTATTTTAGAAAAATTTGAACCTTTATTTCACAATTTTCCCATAGTCCTATAATACCAACCGACATAAATAATGGACATAGACCTAGTCCCACACCTTCATGTCAAGTTTGATAAAAATTGGGCTTTTCGTTAACAGGTTTATCGGTTTCATGGAATTTAAGTACATATTTATATTTGTATCTTAATAAATGTATATATGCACGTATAAAAATTTTAATGAATGGTATTTTTTTCTATCTCGGGATCCTGTAGTAAAAAGTTAACACGGCTTACAAGCCGTAAGTTAGTACGGTTAAAGGCTTATATCTTACCTTTGGCACCACCATAATATGGTATTCCCAACAAAAGAAATTCACTTAAAAGCCCACAATTGAAAGTAGTTTTAAAGAGCAATATCACCCTTATTAAATATAACAAGCAATACATATATCAAAATGTGCCAAATTTTATTTTTTTAAGTTTATTAATTTACCAAATTTAGCTGTCTTTAACGGTTCAAAAGATATTCAGCAAAAAATTATAAAACTACAGACGCTATTTTGAAAAATTGGCCATAGCAGGCGAGCGCAGCGTCGGAGAGTGGTAGACATGTTAAATTAATGTATAATAATTTAAGAATGTTCTAAACAGCGCATTTTTGCATTGGTTAGAGGTTTAAATATAATTTAATACAAAAGTTAAATAACAAGTTTAACTATATATACATAAAGAACATGTATTGTTGGTTTCGAAGATTTTTTAACGATAAAGCAAAATGTATACTTCTATTCTTTAGATGCAATATCTATTCCAAAACAACATAATATAATGTAATAACCTTTTTAACTATGTAGCTCTCTAATGTAATCCTATCTTAAATGTTAGAATGCTATTACAATTTATGGCATTTTTAGACCCTAGAGAAGACACTAATTCCAACACTGTTACCTTTACCGTCTGTTTGACTACAATAAACCATCAATAAGTTATAAGTTTTTAAACTAGTATTTATGAATAATAATTTAATGTGGTTTTTTAAATATTGTTTCAAATCCCCATAATAGATTAAACTTTTTAACTGGCTTTTTAAACCTTATTTTTATTTTATTTTATTGTGTATGCCTATGTTTTATCGAGGTTTAATATAATAATTAAAAGATTTATGGGTGTTTTAAATACTATATTATCCGACTTATTTGGTTTGTTTGTTGATTTTTAGTTTTATTGGGATACAGATTAACTGTCCTGTACTGATATAAACTGATGTTAAAGGACGATGCTATCATACAACGTTTACAGATAAATAATATAAATATACTCATAACAATAAATAGTAGTTTTCATCACTAGGAGCAAAAGTGGGTCTTTTTGGTACGCAATCGTGTTTTAAAAACGAGGCGCAAGCGAGTTTTTAAAAACGTTTCAGCATCAAAAAGACACCTTTGCTCCGAGTGATGAACAACGTTTTTTATCACAATGCGGAATTAGACTTTTAATTGTTAAAAATATTAACTATTAAGCTGCATTTTCGAGGTTATATTTACAATTAAGTAATATGCGGTATTTACATTTCTGTTATTTACAATGCTCTTTATAACAATTGAATTTCAAAATTCTGCATCTCAAAATTAAAAATGAATGATATACTAAGAAAACAGCTGACTTTTCAGTTAATTAGATGTATTAAACAATGTAGCCATATCCGTTTCTGTTGCCAGAGCGTTTTCTAATCTCAACACAGCGGCTGGACGACGGCCAGAACTGTGGTCCCCAGTACAACAGCGCTCGGCTACTGGGGCATCTTGCATATGGCAACCACATCTCTTATGTCTAAATTACACTGCATCCTATACTATAATGCGATTATAGTATATTTTTATGTATGTATGCACACGGAGCTCAAAAACGGCTCGAACGATTTTCTCCGTACTTACCAAATAACTTAGTAATGGGATGAACATTTTATGTATATAAGTCTCTATGCAGGGAAGAATCTTCTTTCATTATATCATAAATTAAAATTCTAAGAATTTACACATTGGTCTTATGTAGTTTAAAATCAAAGCAAAAGATTTGCTGAAAACAAATCACCCAACTGTCAAAGTACGAACCACGTGCTCTAGTATAAACATGTGGTTTTTTCATTGTAGTCAGTTACTGAATTACTGAATGATATAAAAAATATAAGGAACTTAACAGTTTGTAAAATGGTACTTTGTCTTGCCAAGTATGACTATTTACTTAAATAAAAGTAAAGTAAAAGGATTAAACGACCAAGCAATTTGTACAACTGCAATAAAATTTTAAATCAAAAGATTTACAAAAAATTATTAAGAAACCAACTGTTGACTGTAGAGTCAAAATCCACGTGTAACAGTCCCAACAAACTCATAACAAAATGCAGCTTTCTCAGGCCTACATTGAATCCTGAAATTCAAGTGAGCGAAGCGAACGAGCTCGTCCTGAAAGAAAAAGGCGCATAGACTTCGCATTTTATCGTAGTGTGTGATAATATTACTGTGACTTTAAAGAATTGTTTAGGTTTAGCGGGTGAATTGGGGCCCCCATTTACTAACAGTATAATATACAAAATTTTAATCAAAATTGTTAACACCAAATGAAAAAATTATTTACTGGAAAAGTCGTTCTTATATTTAAAGATCTAAAGTACTTTATTAAAATATGCAATAAGAAAACTTAAAGGTTAAAAACATAATTGGAAAATACTGTTTTACAAATATATAATATCAATGTCAGCTCTGGACAGTAAGAGTTAATCGGCAAAATACGAAACTCACGATGAATCAAAAACTTTTACTTTGTTTTCGTTTAATAAATTCTTGAAAGTTATCTTCTTTGTTACATTACACTTCATGTTTTAAGTTATAAGATTCAAATAATATGAAGCGTATGAACAAAACGGATATCTAGAATTTTAGAGCTATTTTTTTTAATTAATAATATGTTCAATTTTTTTATTTTACATTTTCACTAATCCATAAACAACAATATCACAGCTTCTGTACCAAATCAAACTAGATCGAAACCCATTATGGATGTCCAATGTCACTTTAATTTTTGGAGAGGTTTATCCCTTTCTATCTGGTAACTGAACCTTATAAAAGCCGTTCAGAAATGAAACCGACCAACTTTACCCTCAGAGTTACACAGCGCAACATAGTATCCTAAGCAAAAACGTTAAGTGCAAGAATGCACGTATATACTTTCTTTAAAGACTTTCCTTTATTGCAAAACTTTGAATAGTCTACGAGGATGCATAAAGCATCCACTCTCTTATTCAAGTTATATTGCTCCAGCCGTTCAATCACACATATTTTTGATTTTGTAGAAATTCATATATTTTAAACACCCAAAATTTTATACTTATTAAATAAAATAAAATGCTAATATTTAAATTAAACAATTGAAGTTTCACTTTGATCTTGAAATTTGAATATTAAACCAAAATATATTTATAATGAAATGTATCTAGTATAATATAGATATGTGTTAACTCTTAAGATGCTTATCGGATTAGAATAACCATTTAAATTATGCTACCGAACATTATAAATGGTATTCTGTTTACACATTCTGGTAACTGTTTACTTACAAAAAAACTATTGTGTTATAGGTAAAATAAATAACCGATGTTGTTTTATAATTCGTTTTCGCACAATTTATTTAATAATGCGACACTTATCTTATATAATAAAAGAGTGCATTTAAGGGTATAGAGAGAAAACTACTAAATGGATCGTGGTCTTTTTGGTGTCTATGGATTTCTTATCGTCCCTATACGATAGGAAAAATATGGAATCCCTTGGAAAATGCTTTATAACTCCGTAAAATGAAAATTAGACCTTATTTAGACCAATCTAAGACGTCAATTTGTCGATTTGTTTACTGCTCCAGGTGATCCAAAGCCTGCAATTAAATTTTATACCACTGCTGATTTACAAGGTAGATTTTGTAAACAATACAGACAACTTTAATTCTCATTGACAGATAACAAATTAAACAAGACACTAAGGTTGCAGTTATTTTTAAAGCAGTAAAATAAATTTTTAACAGCTGGTGCTTGGACCAAATTTTGTGTGATATACTATAAAGAAAGGTTACCTATTATAACCTAGATGATTGAATTTATGTATTTATTTAAATTTATAAGTTATATTAATATTTGTTTACATATATGTTTGTATATCTAGGCCATCAATTAAAGAGGTTTATATTTTGAAAAATAAACAAAAACACAAGTTAATCTGTTGATTGTAAATACTCACCATGGTATTTTAACACTTTTATTTTCTATATAACTATGTAATTTAGATTCTTAAAATGGTAATGTAGGCTTATGCTTTTACATGTTTAACGATTAGTTTTTTCTCACTGATATAAAAAATGAAATACAAAAATGTAAAGATACATAACTATGTACTATGAATAGGCCTAAATAAGTAACGAAATATACAAGAAGGTCTCGAAGAAATTCATGAATAAAAAGGATATGGAATAAAGTGCAAACAAAAGACAAAGAAAAATAATTTTAAATAGCGTTTTAATGACTGTAAAAACCTACTACAGTATATGATTGAGAGACTTAGAGGACAATGCACGCACGTCCAGTAGCACTTAGTACACCCAGGGATGTACTTCTACCATTACATGATAAACTCAAGTCAGAACTTGAAATCAAGGTCCAATTAGATTTCATAAGTCCTGTGGAAGAGCTCAGGATCTGGTGCTCAGCGATGGTGGTGGTAGCAATACCTAATGGGGACGTTAGACTCAGCATGGATCTACAAACTTAATTAAAGAGGCAAAAGTGATTATTGCCAGAGATTGAAGAAACACTTGGTTAGATTGATGAGTCTGAGTGTTTATCAAATTGAATACAAAATCCACACTGGGAAATTAAATTGAACACTGAGGCAGCGAAATTAACTATACCAATAAATGGTAAAATAACTGGAATAGAATAAGAGGAAAGTTGGCTGAAAAACTTTATTACCTTGGGCTTTTACAATAGATAAGTCCAATAAGGCCTACTATATTTCAAAATCATTTGATAGTAAACTATTTATTAACTTATAAACCATTATTGTTGTATAACTATATATTGTTCACATTGCTAAAGAAATGGAAACATTAGAGTCAGGAGTAAATTGTGTTTATAGATTAACAGAAATTTAGCTATGTATTATGTTATGAATTATGTTTCATAAATTCCATTCAGACTTGTAAATCATCATATGCATGAATAATCATCATAAAAATTACCCGTCATTTTTGACGGGCTGTTTGCTAGTTTTAAAATATTCAATAGATACTGGTTTTTACAATCATATTTCTTAGATGACACCGTATTTTTAAATGTGTACCATTGTTTCTTAAAAAATGAGAGTATTTATTTCACTAATAAAAATATGTGCACTAGGTACGTAAAATAAAAAGGCAAGATAAAAATGTTTTCCGAGTAATAGAAGTCCTCGTATATTCGACTCAGATGTCAGTTAAACCCATATGAGGTTCTGGCTGTGACGTGACGTTGACGCTGATACACCGCCATTCCTCGGACATCGCTGTGCATTTTTCATATGCAACATTGATTTTACTTAAACCTTTTTTTTATATTGAGACAAAAATGTGCTGAAACAAATTATGTTCGCTAAACAGGACATTCGCTGAGTACGCAGGTCTGCTGCGACAGGGATATTTTATTTGGTTACTTTATTTTTTTCTAGAAAACAAAAAATCATAAATTAAACATTATTAAATTTTAGTAATGTAAATATTTATTTGCTTTGTAAACACGGGCGGGAATATCAATATTTTATAACACTCCATTGACAATGAATAATTTAATAATGAAAATAGAACAATAATGGTACGAGTCGGTGGCGTGGCAGTTAGCGCGTTGAACCACGCAAAGAAAGAGTTGTTGATACGAAACCACTTTCGGCCCAGTAGTTACTATCAGTGGAATGTTTTTTTTATTTGTTCACTTCCTTGCTTTATTTAATACGATCGTAATGATGTGGGCCAGATAAATTACAGCACAAAAGGTCAACCTTAAAACTAATCACGCATTGCATTGAATTATCAAACTTAAGTTTGTCTATAATGCGAATTGAATATACAGTTGGATTGATGTAAGTGTGCTACCGGTTTATTTAGGAAACTGTAACAGGGATTGAAAAAATTTGTTAAATAACAACATTAATAAAATTAGTGAAACGACTTAAAAGTTCGTTAATAGTTTTTTTTTTTTTTATTCCTTCTATATTTTTCGAATGAAACGGATGGCACTTAGATAAATCACCATGTATGCTCAATTCGCATTAGACATACCATGTATTTATATAAAAAATTAGTTTTGGTCTTTACTTGGCCAACCTTATTCTTTTTATCTTCTCTCATAATTACATTTTTAAGCGTAACATGCAAATTAGGAAACAGTTAAATTTTTAGATAACCCATCAGTATTAATGGAATCAAACTAGTTTGTTCAAACATATGAAGCTCCCCACTCTGACTAAAAGAGCAACCTTTGAAGTACAAAACACGATTTGTAGTTAAGGAAACTACTCTCAGAGTTAGTTCAAGAACAACAATTTCAAACGTGCAACGTTGTAAAGTTTGTTAGGGTTAAATGCAAGTAAGGAAAGATCTGTACTTTCAAGTGCTTGAAAGCTTTTTCGAGCACATAACCGTAAGCATTCTGAACTACGGATATTATTTACAGTACTAACAAAATATATTACTTTTAATGGTTTGGCAGAGAATACAAATAGAAATTTATATGAATATTAATATATATATATATATATATATATATATATATATATATATATATATATATATTAGGCAGCCTCTTTTGTATTAACTGTTCCATCCATATACACTTAAACCTTGATTGTCGAATGACTAAATTATAAGTAAACCGCTAAAATGAATTAAGATGGACTTAAGAGGGCGTTGGAGTGCCGCCATGTTGGATTTATTTCCCATAAGAGCAATGCTTAACTTGTCCCCGGCATTTGTCATATAATTTCTTTAATTTTTGTCCGATTGGTTCAGAATAAATAGCGTTTGAATCACAATTAAATTCCCCGTTCCTTTTGCGAGATGGATTCTTTGTAAATATTTTATAAAATTCTGTAGAAAACGTTTTAAAAGTAGTAAAAAACTTGCTTTGTTATTTCAAATTAGTAAAAAACACTAATTTTTATAAAAAATTCCTCTCGCAAACAAAATCCGCCTTGGTGAACCCTTTATTTAGAGCTATAAACCATTATTTTCTGATTAAAAATAAAAGAGTTATTTGACATTTCTTTTAACATTGCTCTTATGGGGGAAAGGCGAAATTTGGATTGACTCCAACGCCCTCTTAAACCACAGGCAGAGCGGGGGTTCAATTCCATGATGTTGTTTTTATGGTTCTTCCTTCTCACTGTTTACTGGACCACCGACTAACAAAACTTCACTAATCGTATGATTTACATTTGAACTAGGCCTACATGTACTAGATATACACACAATGTTTCTTGCAATTATCAATGGAATACATTCTTTTGAAAGTGGACGTATCTTGGAATATACATATACATTTATTTACGTCGAGCAGTTAAAATCAAGTCAGGCACCACGTAATGTAAATAGCAATTTGAGTATTAGGAGCACAAAGTACTTCATTGCCACTCGAGAATTGAAAATTGCCACACGAATCGTCATCTGAGTGCGGTCAAACATTTCGAGAGCGGCAATCACTATTTGTGCCTACTACCATAATTGTAACGGATTAAATTTTTTATTGTATACAAAACGTCATTTAGGTTATGTTTGATTTTTTTCTGTTGGAACACACTGTTAACTATCAAACATAACCTCAAAATGAAAAGCAACACAATTACTAAACGACAAAAATGACCAACAGCTGTAACATGATTTGCAACAACAGCTGACCTTAAATTGCTATTTGATTTAGCGTGCGGGAATGAACATTGCGGCTCTAGAGCGGGAATGAATCGGAAAACGGAAATGAACTGTTTTGGGCATGTTTTACATATTATGTGTGATTATAAGAATTTGTTTTTCCTACCAATGCATGGAAATAAACACATTAACACACCTGTAAACAGAACGCAAAACAATTCATTTCTGGTTTATTCATTTCATTCCCGCAGGCTAAATCAAATAACTATTTAAGGTCAACTGTTGATAAAAACGATGCCATAGGTGTTGATCATTGTTGTCATTTATTAATTGCTGTTTTCTTAGTTTGAGGTTATGTTTGATAGTTTTTAGGGTGTTAACATTGACTGTATTCACTTACGTCAATAGACTTCTCATAGCATAGGCGTGTTTGAAACCAATATACGGTGGGGCGATCTTCAGCGGCGTACATGGAAGTACAAAAGTCACATGATATGCAAATCAGTACTACCACTCTTCTCAATCAAGAATGAAACGTTTTCTATAACAAGGGTGTTGTAATGAAATGTTTTTGCAGCACTGTAAATCCAGCTGAATAATAACCACATCGATTGCATCAACTCTGGCGCGGCGTACACGAACCTTCCAAATTTTGGTTTCAAACTAAAATGTATTAGATTAGAAGTCCCCATTACGTTAGTGGACATAGTCAACGGTGTTAACCAGAAAAATCAAACATAGCCTACATGGAATTTTGTATAGAATAAACAATTAAATCTGTTGCAATTATGGTGGTAGGGAAAAATCTTGTGAGCATTACGAGCACTATAAATGTTTAGCCGCATGAAGCGATCTCGAGCGGCAATGACGTGCTTTGCTCTCTTAAATGCACAAATAGCTATGAACTATGAACTATGAACAATGAACTGACGAAGTCATCACGACTAACAAATTTTAATATGTATCTTGAATGGATATTATTATGACCCAGTAGAGTCGAAACGCAGGTCATCCACTTTGGACCAAGTTTGGACTGCTGTAATGGAAAATGATACCTATGTAGCCATATTTTAACTATGAACCGATTTGAAAAACTACCTCGTGTGTCCTGAGCCCAATGTTCAGTCAACGAGTGAGTCAAGTGAGTCCTGGCCGGTGTACATACTTGTTAATTTTTCAATAATTGTAAAATTTAAATTCTTGTTTTAGATTTTTAATTAATAGTAACATGCACAGTTTGCCTAGAGGCTCAAAAAGTAACAAAGAATAAGTGATTTTTATAATATATGAATTGGGTTTACTTCAGATCAACCGAAGTTAGAAATAAGACAGTAAATTTAAAAGAGCTACTTACTTACTTACTTACTTACTTACTTACTTATCCTCTTCACCGCCATTGTCCTTAAGACTGGGAGTAGGTCAAGGAAAAGAAGAAAGGTGTCATGAGTCAAAGACTCAGGTCAGGTTAGGTTTGTTAGCTAGGCCGGGTCAGGGTTAGGCTGATATGCGGTTAAATTATGGAATTCTGAGAGTTTGTAAAAGGGATGGTCTTTTTAGGAACTGCTTTAATAAGTGCTTAAATTTTTGGTGTGCCTGATTTAGAATGAATATGCCCGATGTTGAATGGCGTTCCCAATAACGTTTCAAAGAGCTGATCAAAGACCCAGCTCTCCATCAGCGAGTGAGTCAAGTGAGCTGTCCCGGCCGGCGCTCACTGGACCGTGCAGCTGTAAACAAATCACTAACACGACCAACGCCCATTACTCCAACTTACTCTTGTGGAAACTGCAATAAAGCTGATACAGTACCCAGTGAACACTAGTTACTTTTATTTTTGTTAGTGAGCTGTAATAATCAGTGCAGTAATGGAAAATTTGTTATTTTTTTGTAATAATCAAAGTTGTATATAAGCTACTTTACTGGCAATACTAAGCAAATTAAAAGGAGAAAGTTATTTATTATTATTTTTTTTTTAGCAAGTCAGATTCCACTGTATGTAAAATTTCATTGAAAGTTGACCCAAACAAAAATTTTAAAGAACTTTCAGAATATTTAATATCATATATGTCATATCCATAGTCAGTAACCAAAACCCAGTTTTTATGACAGTATCCGCACACAGATTTGTCCATTAATTTGATTTACTAACAAATTATACCGTTTATAGTAAGTACCTTTTAAATAAAAAAGATTGGTCCTTGCACGTTCCAAGTACAATTCGTTCTACCTCTTTTTATTATTATTACTTACAAAAAAAAAAGGAAAAAGCTGATTATATTGAAATCCTAATATTTATTTAGGTATGAATGCATCATTTATAAGACCTTTTAAAGTCCTTTTAACGCAACTTAGAAAGAAAAATGAATACCTTAACATTTCATGCATCTTTGAAATCGTATAGAGAGTAGGTTTTAAAAGGTTAATAAGTTAATGTAATGGCTTAGCTCAATAGGATAATATAAATCGTTGAATTTACGACTTAATGCAATTATCTCGTTTGCTTTAATATTAGTTTAAATCATAGAGATGTTTTGCAATGACAAACTACTGTACAAGAAGATTATTAATGAACTTCAGGTCCAGGCAGTTAGCTTTTTGTCGGCTCCGTAGTATATAGTGTCCAGCAGCGTTACATATTACAAAACCGCCTTGTTAATGACGCTTCAGACTTGTGGCCACGCAACACCGCAGTGGATGATCAATCATGTTCTGTTAGATGACTTATCACTTTTAGTACCGGCCAATTATTGTATATCGTTTAATTAGTTGTGGCATCAATCTACCTTCTGTTATTGCATTTTTCATGTTGAAATTATTTTTCGGAACATTTACACGAATATATAATGATAAATACCTGTAGCTAAAATTTAAGTTTTATCGCTGAACTTGTGATGATGGCGGCGATCGTAGTCTATGTGACAACACGGCATCAAGTGGATCATGATCACGAGGAAAGCAGCGGGTATTTAAACATGTATATTATTTTACTGTGGGTTGTTTTTGTCTAAATTATCAATGAAATATTCTTAAGAGTAAGTTAAAGATACAAAGGGAATCTTGTGAGATGTTCGTGTAGTACTTCGTGGGATGGGGGGAACTTGGGATAATTCATAAGTAAAAACATAATAGGCCTAATAAAAGAGGGAAAGGATACTATGCAGTAATTTATTCGTCCTAAAATATCAGTTATTCCGCTAATAAAAAAATTTTAATACTAAGCGAGCTTGGATACACATTACTAGGGAAATGGGAAGTACTTTTTAATGAATTTTAAAACACGCTCTTCACCCCCAAATAGGAGTTGCTGAACAACTTTTTACACCAGTTTCTGTCAAACCAATTTGCAGGTTTTAAAAAAAGAATGCCGCAAACCACGCTTGAAATTTATAATCCGTTTAAACACTGCAGGAGATCATACTTAAATATTTTTAAAATAATATGGACATAATTTAAAAACGTAAAAATGTTTCGTACTTCCGGGACACAATCAACCCTTAACGTTTATGGTTAAAAGTTCAGTATATAATTACTACCTTTAAAACTATTTATAATATCTTATATTCTTAAAGTATTCTTCAAAACTTCTTCTAGTGGAAATATCAAATTAGTACTGTTAAAGGCTTTAAAAATTATGATAGCCAAGACTTAAATTGAATTTCAAGTAATGTTTTGAAATCAGTAATAGAATATATTGCCCTACCTTTAGTCTACCTTCTGAATAAATGCCTATCTATGGATGTATTTCCTGACAATCTCAAAATACCAAAGACAACACCCATATACAAAAAGGGAGACTCATCACAACTGTCTAACTTTCGCCCTATGTCTGTCTGGTAATCAAAACTGTCATGAAGAAACAGCTGGTGGCCTACTTTGAAGACAATGGCCTATTTAACGATGCCCAACATGGGTTTAGGAAAGGGCAATCTACCACCTCTGCCCTGCTCAGCCTGGTAAAAATTATCTCCGAGGCCTTTGAAAACAATGACTCCGTGCATCTTAGTATGTGCGACTTAAGTAAGGCATTTTATGTGGTCCCCCATGATGTTTTACTGTCCAAACTTTCAAGATATGGAGTAGGGGGTGTGATCCTCCGCTCCTTTTCCAGCTACCTCCTCAATAGGAAACAAGTTGTCTCTCTGCATGGGGCTTCTTCTGGGACCAGAGACATGCTATATGGTGTTCCGCAGGGCTCAGTGTTGGGCCCAGCCTTATTCGCCATTATTTTTAATGACTTGGTTTTGAACAGGCACACACTCCTTTTCGCCGACGACACCACACTACTGGTGAGACATCGGGACCTGGGCGAACTAAACACTACAGCGACTCTTTTCCTCGACCAAGCCAAAGAGTGGTTTGTATCAAATCGCCTGAAATTAAACGAAGAAAAGACGTAGTCAGTAATCTGCTCTTTGAAACCAGGCGCTGATGAACCGGCCGTTAAACTCCTGGGATTTTGGGTAGATCCTAAACTAAACTGGAACCAACATGTTGACAAGGTATGTATTAGGCTATCCTGAGTACTTTATCTCATTATAAAGCTAAGATCTGTGATCACTCGGCCTTACTTGATTATGGTATACGACTTCCTTTTCCATAGTCTCATAAATGATGGATTAGCTGTTTGGGGACATAGTCCTGCTTGCCACAAAGTGCTGCTTCTCCAAAAGAAAGCACTGAGGTTAATGACAGCTTCTGGCCCTAGGGACCACTGCCGGCCTATTTTCCAGGAGCTAGGCATCATGACTGTCCACAGCCAATATGTTTATACCATCTTGACGCTCCTGAAATACAACCTCACTGCTCTTCCAACAAGAAGTATGCAGCACAATTATGGGACCCGTGGTGCCAACAACTTGGACCTACCACGCTGCCGACTCGCCCACACTCAAAGAAGTTACCCATGGATCGCCATCAAAATCTTCAACACGTTATTTCCAAGTGTACGTGCGCTTGAAGCGAGGAACTTTGATCGGGTGATGCGCGAGTGCCTGCTGAGTAGGCAGGAATGAGGTGTTGGATGAGCCCCTTTGCCTGCCTGAACTTTGACAATTTTACCTTGTCATGTCCACCAAATGACGCCAAAAGTGCATAAACGTATCTTTTTTTGTGAGTGAATTTAGTTGTAAATTTTTATATAAATATTGACGCAATCAATCCAACTCAAGTTGGTCACAGATGAAGACATCAAGTATTCAAGTAAGTAAGTATCTTATAAGATGTATTCTAAAAAAATATATTTTTCAGTCAAATATATTACTTTAAGTAATTCATATCCTCAATAATTGCCGAAAACAAGGAATCACAAGGGTTAAATATGGCAGAAGTTATTTCATTTTTGGAAATTTGTCCATATGATTTACGTGCAAAGTTTTATCGTCTGCCATTTTTGAACAGATTTTCTAAATTAATGTGTCTTGGGGCATTAATTTTGTGAATGTGAACTTACCCTTTAAACGCAAGTTCCTTAAATAATATGCTACAGTACTTGATATGGATAGGGATTTCCGTTTAAAACAAAAAGAAAGCTACTCCCACCAACAACTATTCGGAGGTTAGTTGTGGATTTTTATAATGCCATTAAAAGTACCTCACAATATCATCGTATATCAAAAAGTCTTTCCAATATACAGCAATTAAAAATTTGAGAACGGGAAGAGACTAATTTGGGACACTCGGTACCTAGTAACAAATTAAAGGGTGTAATTAATTTCCAATAACCCTTTAAACTTGGAAGTGGTATCGATAAACCTTTGTCAAAACTAATGAAATGACATAAATTGTTGCATAAACTAACTAAACTTTCCGTTGTAAGAAAATAAGAATGCTGAAAATTTATTTCTTGCTAAAATATACATGATACATAGTGCACTATGCCTGAATCCGGTTGTAAGGTTTCAATAATTACCGGTACCAAGTTATCTGACTTTCACCATTCTCATAACCTCCAATGTCCTGATATTGAAACATCATGAAATAGAAGTGGTGGCAACAACAACAATGGCATCTTGTTGCCGTGGAAGATCAAAGGTTATGATAAGAATTGAGCTCGTGTAGTACCAGTAGAGCTCGCATGATTGCCTGCACAGTAACTATCGCACTGATTGTATGGTAGCATTTCTGTAACTGTTGGGAGAAACGTGTATTTCAAGCTCAGATAAGTACAATCAATTATACGTTGCTTCAAAGAAACCGGTATCTTTCTAGTCATGTTTGATTGTTACATATTTATTTTAGTAAGAAATTGTATAGTAAGCAGGATTTAAACATCAGAAAAAGATAAATTCAATATTTTTATCTGTTGTGGTGTATAAGTTATTGAATGATTTCCAGACTTTTTCAACAATACTTTCAATTCAATTGCATCAAAACCTAATTGGCATAATGTGTTTTGCAAATACTTAATTATGAAAGCACCTAAACAAAATGTAATAGACGATAAATAATATAACTTGCAAATTAAAAAAAACATTCTTAGAGAGGAGTCAGTTTGTTTGTGACTGTACAGTAAAATAGTTTCAACTTCCACACTTATCTCTTTAAATGCAAGCTTAAGGCCTGCCGCACACTGCATCGAACACGACACGACACGACAAGACATTTTGACTTAAGGCGTTTTATACGGCTCAGTTTGTATGAGTTTAAATGGAGCTGACGCATACTACATCGAACAAAACACGACACGACGATAAAACGCCTTAAGGCGTTTTTTCCTTGTCTGGCGAAGGTACTGAAAATTTCGTTTTATGACAAAACGCTATCAGACAAACTCAGAGAATCCAGCTCTGCGCATGCGTTGCGAATCCTTCCTCCCTCTCCCTCTCCAGAAACACATGTAATCTACGGAACATCGGAACATCTACGCAGGATTTTTGCTTTGCTTGCTTGGGAAGTTGAAGTGAAAATTAGTGAAGACAAACTTAGTGGACAAAATTAGTGGACAAACTATTATTTTTAATTCAAAACAACCCGCCTATTTACAACTCTACTTTGAAAGAGCATCACAACGTCGGTGTTAACTAAAAAATTTGGAATGACATAGGGCAAGAGATTGATGTATCAGGCAATAATCACAGTGAAATAATATAGTCACAGGTAATAATAATCAGTGAAATAGACGGGTTGAGGGGTCGTAGGAAGCCGTCGTGTTTTGTCGTGTCGGACGATGTTTTTTCGCGCATCCGACATAACAGAACAGAACAGAACAAAACAAAACATAAATTGTCGTGTCGTGTCGTGTCGCGTTCGATGCAGTGTGCGGCCGGCCTAAATAGCATTTGAAAAATGATAGAAGCAGATAAAATCTTCTCAGCATGCCAAGTATATAATTAAGTTTTATATGGAGTGCTTCGTGGAAATAGAAAATTAGCATTTTAACCGCGGATTCTTCTCCTCCTCTCCATGTACAGTAACGCAATATATAAAACCTCTTCTTATCCTTTCAATTTGTATCTATTGCACGTAAGTTCTATTAAAAATTGTATATATTCATTAATCTGGAATTAATACAAAGGTACGTTATGTATTTCGAATTAAATTAATAAACGTAGTCGTAAGGATGTAAAACGATGACAATTTTTACGTTATTTGCTTATATAGAGATATATAGTTGGGATTTCACTCAAATGAAGCGTAAAAAGCTCTTGTAAATGTTGAATCTCATATCTAGATTGCCAGATTTAAGTTGGAGCTAATAGTTTTATATTAGGTTAGGCCTACTTGACAAAACTTTAAATTAACAGTGTTGGGATACATTATAAACATTTGAAGTTAGTTTGATATACATGGTATTCATGAATGATTCATTAGGTTTTAAAATGTTTTATTGGCCATAATTCTGGAATCTTAAATTTGTTGTAGGTACCAATAAAGGCTTAATGTGCCTTCCATTGGCCACGAAACCAGTGCTCAATTGATGGGTGCTGTGATTACAATTAATTACAATTGTAATCACATTGCTTACAATTGTGATTACAATTGCTGCCAGTGATTACAATTGATGCTGTAAATTGTCCCATACACCGGCTAGGATCGGGAGGTTGATTGATTCTAGATTGCACTTCCAGAGTTCATTATATCTGGTATCTGGTGATACCACCTTGAAATGCTTTGGTTTGTTGGAGGATTCTTCATAAATGCCTCCGAAAATCACGATGGACGGTTATTGAAGATAAACTTTAGTCATAATGAAATTACTTGTTTTTTCTTGAATTAATTGTGATCTTTTTAAAATGCTGTAAACACGCCCAATAAAATGGCGAGAATAAAGGTGGAAAATCTGATTATGAAAATTAAAAAAAAATCTCTTTAAGCTCATTATAAAGTTATTATTGTGGGATAAATAATAACTGAGATACATGCCATTAAAACCTGATTAGGTTAGTGCAGAAGGGATATGTAATGTGCTCGCCACATGTAGGCCTAGTAACAATACATTTAAAATACCGGTAATAAAATATTATTTATCTAATACTGTTCTATACAGGGTGAATCTCGTAAGGTAAGCTAAATGGATTACACAGGAATGCCAGGCCCTAAAACCTTTAAACAAAATTATTTCTAACGAAATTGACTCGAAGCAACATCGTAAAATATATATTCTTTTGTCCCGTCGAAGTACAGAATTGGTCAGAATTCAGAATAGATGTGAATTTTGAATTGCATCTTTAATACTTTATTACACAAATTTCCTGAACTTGTTTCACTCTGTAATTCAATATCATTCATATTTTCTTTTGATATTATAACTATAAAAGACGATTATACCTATAAAAATTAAAATACAAAAAATCCTTGGACATGAAAAAATTGCCCGTATAGTACTTGTTTTAGAGAATGTGATATAAAAACTTTGAGGAATTCTTAAGAGTCATGAAAATTTGGTTTTCAATTATGTAATTCTATTATTTAGTATAATTCTTTAATAAAATACAGCTGTTTAAATTTTTTTATAAGATTTTTATTTAAAACACATATAGCCTATGTATCCACTTGCATTTCAAAGATTATAGCTAAAATACAACAGGTGTATATTGTAGCTATAGGAGTACATACTTAAACTAAAACGACTTAAATTGAAATTAACATGAGAAGTAAGGTCGGAATAAGAACAGAACCTAGAAGGTTTGCAACAGAAATACTTTAGGAACAACATTTATCAGTCTTAACGACTTCTAACCCCGTTGTCTGAGTTTCGCCGCAAAACAATCAATGGTTTACATAGACGATCAACTTTCTTATCACAGGTTATACATAGGTTACTTTAGTTATATGCAGTTTGAAATGTTCATTTAAATACAGGGTTATCTAAGGCCACATAAAATTATTTGCAAATACAAACTGAGTTTTAATTCAATTTCCACGTCTCTACTTTTTAATATTGTAGTTTATTCATATTGAATAAGAGCAACGATAGTGTTTAGACACAGAAAACTAAATCTTCCTTTAAACCAACATTACTTTGGATCACGATATGGCTAAACAATTATGTTAAATAATAATCCACACATTATAGACCCTAATATGCATGGCTCTCAATATTACATGAACTACCTTTCAATATTAGCTATTGAACATACATAATAGATAGGGATTGCTGGCTTGTCAATAGTCAATACTCTTTATTCATTTGTATACTTTAAGTACATGAATAGTGCCACAACAATCAAATGTTTGTTTTAGTTAACTTTATCTGGCCTACCCTAATATATCCATTTCAAAGTTCACCTTTAAAGAAGATTACCCTGCAGTTTTTAATGATAGTGACCAAATCATTCGTTCAACTTTAAAAGAAATTCTGGAAGTTCCCACTGATACACCTAGGTCATTTTCTACAGTTGTTCCGAATTCAAAGGAATGGGGTTATCAAAATCAAGATGAGAGGCGATAATACGACACACAAATATTTGGCTCTTTTTAAACAACATAGTAAAAATTTTAATATTACCTAAAAATGATAAATGATGTCGCCCCAGTCCGAAGTTTACATGGATGGTCCAAGAATGGGAACCAGTGTCGATGTTGCTCTAACACTGAGGCTTATGTAATAGAAACACTCCAGCATGTTCTTGGACAGTGTCCATTTAGCAACCAACTTCGTACCACACGTCACCACACAATAAGAAAAATAATGGCAGATCAGAAAAGTAAAGGTGTCTACGAAGTCTAAGAAGATGTTACTGAGACAGAGACAAATGGCTCAATAAGGAGTGACATTATTGTCATAAACAGGAAAAAGAGCCAAGGATTTATAGTTGATCCAACTGTAAGGTATGAGACTCATGCTTATTAACCTAATGAAGTCAATTTAGAACAAAAATATTTATATTAATACCATACCGTATTATAAAGAAAAATATAAAATAAAATAATTTAAAGTGTATGGGCTTATGGTTGGAACAAAGGGGCGCCGGAATTCTACCCTCAGGAAAAGTACCCCCATGAAAAAACGCTACGTCATTTTGACGTCACAGGTATGGGGGTAGTTTTCCGGCCGCGAACTTTTGAAGAGAATACATTATACTCTACTGCAATCATTGGTTACGCACTTTTATAATTTATTTCTATAATTAACAATTTAAGCCATGTTTTGTAAGTTTACTAGGGGTGGAAAACTACCCCCTTAATTCTACCCCCGGAATACTACCCCCAGCAAAACTACCCCCGGCAAAACTACCCCCGGCAAAACTACCCCCGGCAAAACTACCCCCGGCAAAACTACCCCCGGAATACTACCCCCAGGAAAACTACCCCCAGGAAAACTACCCCCAGGAAAACTACCCCCAGTGGACTAGACTGGGAATCCTCCACCCGCGAAAGTACTTCCACGTACACAATTCCTTAAGTATTTAACAATTGTTATTTTATGTGCGTGTTCTGTTTTTATAATTTCTATTATAAAATAATAATATGTTAAATTTACATTAATACAAACTTACCCTTCGGGTAATCTCGTTCTTTACCCTCACTCGCCGTCAAGATCTATAATAGGCCTATGCTTTAGTTTTATATTACCATTCTTCCCTCAATCCTTTACAGGATTTTAGCTGTGTGTTTTTATTGACATCAAATAAAATATACACATTTCCGTACCATGATATACTTTGATATTATGTTTATAATTTTCAGTACCTGGGGCCAAGCATTAGCTCGGTAAACTTAAACAGTAATATTTTTTATAGTAAAATAATTTACAGACAGCCCGTTCAAAATAGTAGTTTTCATCACTAGGAGCAAAAATGGGTCTTTTTGGTGCGTAATCGTGTTTTAAAAACGAGGCGCAGCCGAGTTTTTAAAAACGATTAAGCATCAAAAAGACACTTTTGCTCCGAGTGATGAACAACGTTTTTTATCATAATGCGAAATTACACGTTTATCATTAAAAACTATAAAGATGTATTTTCGAGGTTATATTTACAAAGTTAGTAATATGCATTGTTTACATTTATGTTATTTACAAACAATGCTCTTTATAACGTTTGAATTTCAAAATTCTGCTCCTCAACATTAATAAATGAATAATAATATACATAGCAAACAGCTGACTTTTCAGTACTAGGACCTAAAAAATTCTCCAGATGATTTTTCAGTCCTAGGACAATAAAGAATCGGTTTTGGTACAGTTGAGAGAACAAAAAACAGGCTGATTTCGTGCAGAATGATAAAAAGGCTTATTTCTTGTTCAAGACGAGCTCGTTCGCTTCACTCAGCCGCCTTTCAGCTTCCTTTTTCTGTGCTTTCAGACTGTTTCAATGTAGGCCTACGGGTCTCGTGTATATTTGTTAAAACACATGTTGAATGTGTAACATGATAATTCTATAATTATTTAGTTACCTGGTGTTTGCTTTATTCTTTTAAATGCTTTTGTTTTTAAATTCATTTTTTGTTTTATATACTTTTACATTACTTTTATTCTTATAAATATTCATAATCAGCAGTATTAGGTTTAATTCAGATATTAGGTTTATAATTTTCAGTACGTGGGGACCGAGCATTATCTCGGTAAACTTAAACAGTAATATTTTTTTATAGTAATATCATTTACAGACAGTGCGCTAAAGAGCCCAGTGCAAAAAGGCTTATTTCTTGTTTAAGACGAACTCGTTCCCCTCGCTCTTTCGCCTTCACGAAGAGCTCGGTCATTTCGCTCACTCGCCTTTCAGACTGTTTCAATGTAGGCTAACGGGTGCTGCACACTTCTGTAAACGGTATATTTGTTGTGTGTCAGTTTTACAATATTATAGGTAACAGTTCTTTTTAATCATTTTTTAGAACTATTACTTTTTACCAAGACATAGATAGGGCTGGCTTAGAAGTATAACAGCTGATAAGAGTTACTGAAAGACACTATAACTTATTAAAAACGTTATTTAAAGAAATCTGATTCGCTTACATGTTTGTCACGAGTTAAAATTTTTTGCTTAGTTTGAATCTCACCCCACCCCAATATTTTCGGGGAGAATCAAGTTTTAAAAAACGACCTTAAACGATTTACAAAACGTGAGTTAAGTTATATAAGCATAAAATGTATCCTATCCTATACAGTAATACGAGTAAGTTATATATTTGTATGTGTGTATGTTTGCACACGGATCTCAAAAACAGCTAAAACCATTTTCTTCCAACATTGCAGATAACATAGTTTTGGGATGAATTTAATATAAATACAGGTCTTTATGCAAGAAAAAATCTTATTTATTTATAATCATTAATTCAAATTTTAAAAATTTAAACATTAATCTTATGGAGTTAAAAAATAAATAAATAAAAAAATAAATAATGAAAACAGCAGACTCAACTGTCAAAGTGCAGAATAGGCCTATGTGTTCCAGTATAAACATGTATTTTTCCATGGCAGCCAATTACTAAATTATTAAATGGTACTATTTTATGATGATATAATCTACAATTTTTTAAATCGTACTTCATACTGCTGATTATGAATATTTATAAGAATAAAAGTAATGTAAAAGTATAAAAAACAACAAATCAATTTGTAGAATTACATTTGAATTTAAAAACAAAAGCATTTGAAAGAATAAAGCAAACACCAGATAACTAAATAATTAGAATCCACGTGTTACACATTCAACATGTGTTTCAACAAATATACACGAGACCCGTAGGCCTACATTGAAACAGTCTGAAAGCACAGAAAAAGCATGCTGAAAGGCGAGTGAGTGGAGCAAACGAGCTCGTCTTGAATAAGAAATAAGCCTTTTTGCACAGGGCTGTCTGTAAATTATATTACTATCAAATATATTACTGTTTAAGTTTACCGAGCTAATGCTTGGCAACCAGGTACTGAAAATTATAAACCTAATATCAAAGTATATCATGGTACGGTAATGTATATATTTTATTTGATGTCAATAAAACCATACAGCTAAAAGCCTGTAAAGGATTGAGGAAAGATTGGTTATATAAAACTAAAGCATAGGCCTATTATAGAACTTGACGGCGAGTGAGGGTAGAGAACGAGATCACCCGAAGGGCAAGTTTGTATCAATATAAACTTAACATTTCTATTATTTTATAATAGAAATGTTTTAAATACCAGAACACGTGCATAAAATAACAATTGTTAAATACTTAAGGAATTGTGTACGTGGAAGTACTTTCGCGGGTGTAGGATTCCCGGTCTAGTCCATTGGGGGTAGTTTACTGGGGGTAGAATTCCGGGGGTAGTTTTTCGGGGGTAGTATTCCAGGTCTGGTCCATTGGGGGTAGTTTTGCTGGGGGTAGTTTTGCTGGGGGTAGTTTTGCTGGGGGTAGTATTCCGGGAGTAGAAATCCGGGGGTAGAAATCCGGCTGGTGTTTGGTTTGCTCTAATGTTAATTTAGAGCGACCAAATTAAATAATAATGTATTTATAAAATTTTCCGACCGCGAGCCAAAACTCCATGCCACTTTAAGCTCCGCTCCTCGTGACGTCAAAATGACGTAGCGTTTTTTCATGGGGGTACTTTTCCTGGGGGTAGAATTCCGCTACCCCGGAACAAAAGGTACCATACTTCTTGAAAATTGTTTTAAGAACTTAATCTGGAAGGAAAAGTTTTAAATATGATTTCATTAAAGCAATAAAATTCTCTGCAGAAATGATAAAAAAAACCAACTTAATACTTTTAGTTAAGAAACTTTCTAACATCCTTTATTTTACAGCAATTTACAATGTGTAAAAAGGTGTTAATTTCTCAATAAATTATATATGTATATAACTATATACTTATATAAAATGAGTTCTTTAAAATGAGTTTGTTCGCTTGCGAAGCTAGAGCTCTCTGACTGAGCTAATGCTGTGGTATAATGTGTTATAAATTATGTCTATTAATCAATGAAATATTGGTTTTTATAAATTTAATATGCAGTAGTGTCTTGTTTAGTTGTCCAAACCAGTTTTAGTAGACCTAAAATTGCCCTTTCAAAGAGAGTTACAATAATTAATGTGTGAATTTTTCCTAATGTATTTTACCCTTGGGGTATAGATCTGTTGGATATGTATCTGTTATTGAGAAGACTCGCTCCACTAAATACATCAAAGGGATGCAGAAGGGGCCGATGTGCCCCAGGGTGTGAAAGCAATATCAGTATTTCCAGCTCAACAACATTCCATTTGTTGTTGGTTATTTTTAATTTTCAATTAAACCTTTTCGGTAAATCAATATCAAACTCCCGTTTCATATGTATCTTTTGCAATATAACTTAGGTTTTATCAGTAATAGATGGATTAAGGCTTATTAATTTATTTTGAGCATAGTTTTAAAGGAAGGCATCAAGCTCAATAGGAGGGTAGTTAATCTTAAATATATCTTCATGTTAGACAGACATGTAATTTTATTCAGGACATAACATTACAAAGCGTGCAATTATTTTATAATGTTGTACTGTAGTTTTAGTAATATGTATACTCTTCGAGTTAATTTTTATATTTTTTGTAAGGGTTATATTGGTAAAAATACACCTTAAAACTAACCAATTCAAACTCAGAATATATTTTAAAAATTATATAAAAATAGAATTTACGGATATTAAACTGGTGTGGTCTGTAACGTTGTGCAAATTAACTATAGTCCAATGTATAGTCTCTTCCGGACAACTTTGCCTTAGAATCAGTGTTGTCTAATATTGATGTTTGCGTTGAAATAATGAATTTAAAATATTTTTATTATATACCTAGTAAAGGACTAGAGGACATTTATATTAAAGGACAGTTTATACAAAAACCATATTTAGAAAATTTGATAGATCAAAGGTTGGAATAGAAAGCTATTACAGCCAAAAGCTAAGGAATTGGGTGAGTCGGTGGCGTAGTGGTTAGCGCGCCGGACTTCGGAACCATGGCAGCGATGTGGTGGGTTCGAATCCGTGACCGTACTGCCAGTGACTTTTATCAGTACCTTTCACCATGTACTGTAGCGGCTCACCCCCTTACTTTGTCTAATACGATCCACGCACAGATCAATAGTCTATGTGGACGGGGCAAAGTAAGGCAAAAAAGAGGTCCACCAACCTCTTAAAAAAAAAAAAAAAAAAAAAAAAAAGCTATTAGTGTGGGTTTTCATGAAAGGTAGGCAAAGTTTGTAAGTAAAATACGTTTAACTAATTGGAACTAATAATTACTTTACATAGAACATAACTTAACCGAAACAGGCTTTGAACACTGTATGAACTAAGTTTGCTTCAATTAATTATCTACGACGCTTTCCTTTAACAACCATGTGAAAGGAAGTGTAGGTAATAATAGTGCACAAGATGTGAATTATAGGATGTGAATTAATAGTGAACTCTTATTCTGAGAAATAACTATAGAACAAATTAAATAAAAATTATTATAATAAATAAATTATGTTGGTACTTTACTTTATATCGACCAAATTTTAAGCAAGAGTGAAATTTGTTGTTAGCGCAACCATCTCAAAAGTAACCCCAAATGTCAACTTAAACGTAATGCACTATGTAAAACGTTTAAACTATATTACTATTACTATATTATATATTTTAATGACTATATTGTTTTGTTTTTGAGTGTAGGTTCTATAAGCTTTTTAAACACAACACATGAAACCATTCAGGACAGTGGTGGAACGGTTATAAAATGTTGTCCTTTTCATCTCTTGGCAGCAATGTCTAGGCCAATCAGCTAGAGGCTACGTTATGAAACTTCAAAACAAAAACTTCAAGAAAGCATCAACTTCATTTCCTATAATATGAATGATTTAACAGTGTTGTGTTCCTCTTCAATCGCTTTTTTTCTCTTTTTACTTTCATCTAAACAATACTCACTACACAGTGGACGGTGTAAAGGTAAAGGAAACTAATTTGAAAGGGTGCTTTACACAAGGAAAAATACAAAAGATATTTTGTAAAAATTAACAATGTTAAAATAAACAGATGCAAAGACCTAAAATTTGTAGGTGATATTTTAAAATATCATAATCACTTAAATCGATTTGGAAAAAACTTAAATACCCTGTTTGCTAATAAGCAATGTCACGCTACACGTCTATTAGACTTATAGAACTAATAACGTATTGCAGTAAACTATAATTGATCTTAAATAGAAATACATATAACTATTAGATTTCATCTAAGAAATGTGTCATTCATACGAGATTTTTCCTTCACCAACCCTGAGTAATTGATTTCTACCGAAAGCTGTTTTGTTCGGATAATTGAAGCAACTGATCATGCCAGATGTGCAATCAAAGCCAATCCTGTCCGATCAGGCATGGTGGTAACATGTGGGCCTTGGTCCTATTGTTCTTCAAAATCGAAGCTTGTAACATTGTGACCCTAATGTCCCCATAGTTCTGGTGTTCTAGAAATGTGCAATAACGTGTGATGAAAAGAAAGATATAAGTTACCCATTTTAGACATTGTAAAAGTCTAAATATTTGCATACACAGTATTAAATCATCCTTAATATTTATACAGGGTGTTTCAGAACTCCCAACCAATATTTTAGGGCATTGTTCCTGGGTTAGAAACATATCAAAATATCATATTTAAATTGTCCGGAAGTCTTTAGTTACTCACACAGCCGCCGTTTTGTTTTTATCACATGATAATTTGTATTTCCGTAACGGATGGTTGTATTCAGTTCATATTTGGTATGGATCTTTATCATACTAATGTACATCTTCAAGAAAAAAATGAATTTTATCCACTGTATATTTTAAAAATGGCGGCCATTTCAAACTAAAATATCTCAAAATCGGTAAATTTTATAACAATTTTACATGGCACAAAAAAGTTGACAAATTAAATTATCTAATTAATGGTGCCAAGTTTGTAAGGATCTGACAACAAATAACGGAGTTATTGTGATTTTTCTTCATAAAAACTTTGATTTTGCATTAAAATCGATGCAAAGTAAGGCCATTTTAACAGCAAAATCAATGTTTTCATGGAGAAAAATCGCAATAACTCTGTATGATAATTTATTTTGTCTGTATTTTTTTTCTAAAAAAAAAAATTTGGACACCTTCTTTTGTAGGCCTAAAAGATCATCATGTTGGCTCAGCTTCATAAATAAAATGCCGTATCTAAGATGTGGTTACCTAGACGCCTTGAATTAAACTGTAAATTATACGTTCTACTTGGCAAACATTGACAATCAACGATGAACTAGCATATTATACCACTGACTGGGTAGCTGAGTGGTTAAAGAGCTCGCCTTTGAATCTGAAGGTAGCCGGTTCGATCCTGAGAAAAGCTAGTGCTTTTTGATGGTTCGATACTGGACCCAGCTGCCTTTGGTCATTGGGCTTTTAATTAATGATCCTGACAAATAAAACAGCTGATATTTGTCAGTAACAAAGCTACACCTCATCTGATCCATCACAATCATCACACTCACCCCTTCAGTCATACTCACCTTAAAATACGCACCACAGAGTGCGTCGGTGTTTCAAATAAAGTAGGTATCTAAAGTAAAGTATCTAAAGTATTATCTCTATATTGTTAAGGTACAACTTCCCAACATGACTAGAAATATTAAGACTTGAATCAACCTTAAAAGTTTGTACTTTTACAGGAATCAACCTCGTTCTAGGCTATTTTTATCATGCTAAATGTAGTCAAATGAGTTTCACAGCCTAAAATAAATTATTTTTGTACAAACAGAAAGATGAATTTTCAAGGATTTTGCTCGTTCTTCCTGTAATCACTAACATTCCTGCAATCGATAGTACAGAATTACTCTTTGTTAACAGATTAATTTTATCTTTCGCGTCACCGTAGTGAATACAAATTAACAATATAATCGCTCAATGAATGATAATAAAAGGAAATTGTAAAAAATATTGAATTAAATTATTACTCTTCATTATTTTGGTATAGTTTTATTGTCATTAGGGATTATTTTATATACTATTATTTTGGTTTAAATCTTATATATTAATAGCAAACATGTTTCTTTTCCTCCTTTTTTCTCAGCTCGTGTGCATCGTAGGAGAAATCCGAGCATGCCGTTAAAAAAGGTAATAACTTGTAGATGAGCAGAACGTTATTAGAATTCACATCCGACTCCAGGGCTACGCCCCACAGGCTTTAAAAGTTCCAATATTAATCTTTTCATCACGTGTATTTCTATCACGCGCTCCTCAAAGTTTACGTAGATAATATTGCACTGGCTTATCAGCACCAGGAATTTCGACATGCTGAGGAAACACTAACAAATGACCTCACGACTCTCGGTGAATAAATTAAAGCTTGAAAGCTACATCCATTCCCAAAAAACCCCGAGGTCTCTTGATTCCGCTTGAATAATAGTCTGGCCAACCAAAAGCTTAAAATCATAATTTATGGCGTAGAGCTAAAGTATAATGACCAACCACAGTATCTAGGAGTGACTTTAGATCGGTCTCTCAAATTCAAAAGCCACTTTCAAAGGCAGCAGCTAAGGTGAGAAAAACAACTAACCTTGTCCATCACCTTGCTGGCTCCACGTGGGAACCTAAATGTTCTACGAACCACTGCTTTGCCTCTGGTATACTCAACTGCTGAGTACTATGCTATCGTGTGGTTAAACAGTGTGCATGTTAGAGAGATCAAATTCCTGCTAAACAGGACCATGAGAGCCATTAGTGTTACACTCGTGGCAACCTCTGTCCAGTGGCTCCCGGAGCTGTGTAATATCGATCCACCTGAAATAAGACGAAGGGGTGCACTGATTAGGGCATATACTAAGACCTTATCTGCTTTACAACTGGCCAACCATGATTACCTACCACATAAGGCGGGCCGATTGAGGTCCCAAAAACCACCACTGTGGACAACCCTCCAGTTGATGGACACAAAATTCACCATGGATACAAACTAGACTTCCTACTTTGACGCTTTCCAAGGTCGGAACCACTTCGTGCTAGCCAACCCGTCCGTAGCAGTAGGTATCATGATTCTTCTTCGGATGCAGTGGACTTTACTCAACCGTTTCCGCACTGGAGTGGAAAGATGTATTTATTTTAAGTACAACTGGGGAATGACATAAGATCAGTCATGCGACTGTGGAGCATAGTATCAAGCTATGGAGCACATAGTCGCAGAGTGCCCACTTTTGTGCTTTTCCCGAAGGGTTGATCGATCTGCAAAGCACAAGTGAATCTGGGCTGCAATGGCTTAGCGCCTTAGATTAATCTCTATAATAATAATAATAATAATAATAATAATAATAATATTTTATAAAAAGAGATCAAATATTTAATTATAGAGTTTAGTTTTTACACATATTGACTCAGGTGCTCTGCACCACAGAATTTATTTAATTTTTTTTATTTGGTGGATAAATATCCCAGAAGATATAAAATTGAATTAAAACCAAAAAGCAAGGCCCGGTTAATCCGGTGGTGCGAAATTAACAACATTAAATCAGGAAAATGAATAGAAATTGTACATGTCCGAAATCGTTTTTAATTCTATTACTGTGTGAAATTCGTTGTTGTACCATTAAAAAGAGAAACTTGGGTATAAAATAGACAAGTATTCATCTTGTAACTTCTTTGTAGTAGACTAGAATGAGCGAGTGGGTCCTGTGATCTTGGGCTCGATCTTGTACTTGGGGTTGAGAGTGATGCCCCAGACGTGGAACGCTCGCCTTGATACCAGCGGGATGCCACTACGGTTGAAGACGGTCCTCCAAGGCTCCCAGATCAGCCCAGTGGCCTCCTTGCACATCACGTGGATGGCTTCGGTATTCCCCGGCACTTGAATCTCTCCATGAAATGGAGCCGTAAGTAGTTTACCATTTTTCCACCAACTTTTTTCTGCTACAGTTTTGTTACCATTTGCATCATAATTTATCTCTTTCCACGTAACTTCCCACTGCGTTATATACCAACCCTTATGGACGAGCTCGATGATTCCCGAGGTGTACTCGGTCCTGATTGTCTCGTAGTAGTCCGTGTAGTAGTTGACGGTGGCTCGGGAGTTGTCCTTGATGAACTGCGTAGAGTAAGAGACAGGGTATCCTAGGTTTTTCTTAGAGAACTTTCCGTATTTTTTTATGACCTCGTTTACCTCCTGGAACGTCTTCGCGCTGACCAGCTGAATGTGCTCACTGGAGCCACCAATCACGTACACCGTGATCGCCAGATTCTCCAGATTTTTCGAGTACTCTAATTCGTTATCGCTGCCAATGTTCAATATGTCAACGTTGCCCCCCAGAACCATCTTGGCATTCTCGTTTGTCGACGACGTTTCAATCTTCACATAGATAGTTCTGCCATACTCGACGGTGTCCACAATCACAGGAGGATTCTTTGCGTCCATCTTCCTCTTTAAGTTTTCGACGTCTACTGAGGGGTCGAACAAATCTGAGGGTTTTGCAGTCGGTTCCACGCTGACGGTGTAGAAAATCTGCTTGAACTTACAAATCAAAATAAGTTTCTCCTGTTTATTCATAGATTCAAAGTCTGTATTTAATTCTATATTCGAGTATTTAAAATCCAGCCCGAACTTCACCCTTAGTAGTTCTTTGCTGAGGGCGAGGCTGCAGTCGCTCTCGAAGTTGGCGATGACATCGTGGTCGTTTGAGTATTCCTCGAACCACTTCTCCAAGGCCTGGTTCACTGCGGCCTGGTATGCATGGAAGGAGGGCACTATTTTGAAGCTGCCGTCACTTTGCATTCCTGGCAGATTGACAGTGTACACTAAAGGGGCTCGTTTGTCCACTATCATGTCCGGAGAGTTGTCCAAAAGTCTCTGGTTAGCTACTAGTAAAGATCCCGGATAACATGTGTGCTCGTTGCTCGCCAAAACGCCGATGTCTGGCTTTATAGTTTCGAAACTATGCTTGATCTTCTCGATGACAGTGAAGGTCTTCCGTTCGTCTAGCTCGCCATGCTTCGGCACATCCGAGGTTAGAGTGTCTCCCTTATACGACATTACCTCGTTATTTATGTAGTCTAGACCCAAGATGTAGTCGTCTATAGCTCTAAGGTTCTCCACATTGTGAGCTTCTTGGCTAGAGGAAGTAATGTTCTTTGAACCCACCACTCCACTAACCACTACAAGCAATGAGTGTATGATAAGCGTTTCCATCTTCTTTTCTTTAAATCTGAAATTAGAAGTCAAAGTATATATAGATTAGCAGCAAAACTGTAATTAAAAATATAATATAATAAGGTAAACCATAATATTTTTTACACAGCCATCAGTGGATTTTAGGTCTAACTATTTTCAACCAGTTGAACGATTTTAGTTTTAGGAAATTTTATAAACATACAACCATCAGCTATGTAGAAAACCCGAGTAGGGGTTTTTCCTTAAAATTTGTCATTGTTCGAGGCTTGTACAACAAGAATAACTGGTTTCCCTGACGTAGAGGAAAACCACCATTCTCGTGGTATTAAGATGTGGTTAAAGTTATAGAGCGATTGTTCTGCTAAGCAGTCAAGTAGCCGTTGCGTGAACTACTGGAATACGTTTAGCATTGTCACAAAACATTATATTCTGTGTAAAACACTGTGGCTAAAGAAACGGGGCTGCACGTCAGCACCTGTTAGACCCAAGACTAAGGAAAGAGAATTTTCTTAGGAAAGTAGTGTGACGATAGTGAACTTTCATTAAATTATATAAAATATTCAAATTTTGGAAATAAGTCAAGAGAAGAAAGCTTTCAATATTTTACAACAGAAAAAGAGAATTAATGAGTCCACAAAAAAAGTTGTTTGCACCTATAAAATCACTTTTAAAAATGGCGGGTTTTTTGGTAATGCGGTAAATTTTGGAAAAAACTTCCATTTTAATTTTTTTACGCTCATCTCTCAATATTATGTTGTGGGACCAATGCCAGTAATTTTTGAGTGGGAAATACTTTATTTTGAATGGTTCTTAATTTTTGGACGCCATCTTGGTTCCACCATATTGGATATAAATTATTTTTTTCTAATGTAAAGATGGTGTTGTAACACATCATTTCAGAGTAGATTTTTACGCTGATTACAATGCTGCAATCCGTTTTTGAAAATATTCGTTCTTTTTAAAGGTATACGGAAATTAAAATTCTTCCTTATACATTTTTTTATAGCCTTTTCACAATTTGAATTTATTTATTTTTTATTTTTCCCGTATATTCAGTTCTAATTGGGATAGGTTGTTGATTTCTGTATCAAATCACTGAATGAGTCATTTTCATTCTTTAGAGATTTGATCATTTGAACTGTATGGCTTGAATTGAAACTGTTTGTACTTAATAAACTTTACCTAAATTTCAGAAATAAACATATTTTGTATTGTGAAGTGTATAATATATCATCTTAAACTTATCCAATTTTAACAATCAATATCTGGTATTAAACTTATTAATGTGCTGTGTACTTTAAGACCATAACGAACCTTTAATCTCATTTACAAGTTGAGTTGTACGTCTTTGAATAAAAACAAATTTTACCAACCAATAAATTTTATGTTGATTGGACAATCATGGTTCACCACGTACCTCAATTAAAACTGTCTATACAAGATAAATTGCAAAAAAAAAAAATTTCAATTTCGAAACGTCCATAAGAAATGTATAGTGATGAATTTTTATTTGAGATCTTAAAACCAACCAAGATTTTTTTAAATAGTTTGTAGCAGTGTAATCAGCGTGCAAATCTACTTTAACATGATATGTCCCAATACCATCTTTACGTTGAAAAAATAACTTTTATCTAATATGGTGGATCCAAGATGGCGGCCAAAAATTTACGACCGGTCAAAATGAAGTAGGCCCTACTTTTCATCCAACAATTATCGGTGGTGGTCCCACAAAATTATGTGGAAAAATGAAGATAAAACTGAAAATAAGGATATTTTTACAAAATGTATCCCTTTACCGAAAAACGCCATTTTGAAAAGTCATTTTATAGGTGTAAAACAACATTATTTTTTGGGACTCACCGGATCTTTAATTATAGTGGTTAAAAGAAGCTCTTATGAATTTTTTGTGGATGCACAACAGTTGGCAATCTAAAAGTCTGATTTTACTGTACTAATATTATTTGCCATTATTAAAATGTGTCCTAAAGAAATGAAATGTATATAGGCCTTGCCTGAGTTTTCAAAGGGGGTGAGGGTCATTATCCTCCTCACCTCTCATTAGCATGATCTATCTGTCAGTTTCATTTTTTTGTTCACTCTCAGAGGCTATAAGACGTGTCTGAAGGACCTTTTATATAACAAGTAAGCCATTCTGAACACATATATAAATTTAAAATGGCTAAGTTATACTTACGTTTGCACTTGTATCACACGCAGTTTAGTTTAAGAACTTTCGCTCAAACTGTGTGCTGAATGCAATTTGTATGGTAAGAGATACAAATTAAGAAATTATTCACGCCATTATTCATTCTTTTATTTAACTGCACTAGTATAGTGTTTTATAATCCTTTTTTAAATGGTTATAAATTTTTTACGTGAATACCACACAACCTACGAGAAGTGGTGTTGAATATGTTTTGCAGACATATTCGTCGTTTAAAAGGAAGAAATTCTAAAGTATTTATCCAGTATGTGCTTATTTTTAGCCTTAGTAGTTCTGGGCACAAATTAAGTACTGTAACAAAGTCAGACAAGGTTTCAATTAGGATTTGGTTCGTTCTGTATTTTGTTATTGTACCTCTGAGTCTACTTCATAAATATGATCTATAAGTTTGTTTTATAATGATTTACCTTAATAATCATAACTCTAAGTGGTTGTAAAGTCTGATAAAACTAGGATCGGAATATTGTCACGGCATTGTCAACCGGTACCGTGCTAGGTGTGCATGACAGAGCTAAACAACACGGATAGTAATTTGTCTGTAGACAATTCATCCATGGTCTGGGTCCCTAAAAATATAACACTTCATCCACTGATAAGGTTGAGTAAAAAAGAAACACGAGTAACCTTAAATTGTAGCCAATAAAGTAGGCCTATACCACTTCATCCAACCACAGTGATTCGTTGCGGCTTCCCCTGACCCAGTACAGGACTAAAGTAGGATATTATTAGATTTATTAATTAAGAACGATTTTAGGTTTGGTTTCGGTACGTTTACAATATTACAAACATTTAATATGACTACTTGTCACGATTTTTTCAAGTTTATATCACACAAAAAGCATACAAACTATAACACCCCCGTTGCAGTAGACATTAGTACTCAACGAATTTCCTTTGGACATTTTTGTTTGATAAATGATAATATTTTTTTAGAATCTAATATATAGTGCTCAACAAGAAATTATAAAATATTTAATGCCATTATATTGTTACTTTGATTATTTACTGCTATTTTAATATTAGTATTTTTTAACAGCAATAAAAGTGAATATGCAAAGCCCTGGTCTCATTAATCTGACTGATGTGCCATCAAATTGAATTCCCTAAAAAATGATATCGCTAAAAATGGCAATTTGTTAAAAACTAACTCAAATTTCCATTCTCACTTTTGAATTTATATCTTGAAATTAATTGATAAACGTGTTGGCATTCACTACGGGTAATTACAAATCACCCCTGAAAAATCGAGGGTATTGTATGTCCTTCCCCTAATAAAAAGTTTTCTGGAATTCCGCGAGTTTCTTTCAATTCAATAATTTCGCTTACATATCTCTCTGTGGCAAAGATTATTAAATTTAAAAAGTGAGGATAGTACGTTCAGGAAATTGAGTTTCTTGGTTTTAAAATGACGACCTGTATTTTCTGCACATTAATTATTTGACTGGAAAATTCATTTTACGTACCATTCAAAGTAGACACTTTATGGAATTTATTTCAATGCACTTAAGGATGCACTGTACTGGAAAAGTAGCTTATGGCAACTACTAATTTTTAGGCGATTCAGCGTTGGGACAAGCGTTTTTACGCTATGATTATTTTATACCACAGCTCTTTAATTTTCTGTCTAATCAGAAAATAATAAAAATATACGAAGACGATTCCGTAAAAATAACGAAAGTGCTAACGGCTATACGTGGCACGTACTATCAAAGAACATGACCGAGAATGTTATAGAAAAGGAATAGTTAGGAAAGAATAACACTCTGGTGGAGTGGCTAAATAATAAATTAGAAGGGAATTTCCTAGTCGGGATGGAGTTCGGACGGACTGCTCTCAACCCGCCGTGGTCAGCAAACTACTCGGTCTCCCTTCATCTTGGGCTATGGTGTCAGATAATTTTAATTGTCTTAGTACTCGTACACGCTTAGTAGACTCATATTCAAACCATAAGCAAACAATGGGCCAACCCCTCTGGGAAGAAACATTCTTATCTTAGACACACTATCCCGTTCAAATATAAAACATTTGTTATCTCTTCTGTGACATATTCTATCGCAGAATTTCAAACATTTCGTCATGACAGTTTTCTAAGTTATGGACAATTATTCGTGACTTAAAACACAATTGTATGAATTGTTCAAAAGAAAATTGAAACAAAATTTTACCATGTGATTCAATACACACACATAGTTAATAAATAACTGTATAGATTGTGCTGATCAATTAAAAAAGCTAATACCATATTTTCCCAAAGGAGCAGGCACAATGAACCTACAGTATTAATTTTGTTACAGCAATTACATATTACAATTTTTTGCAGCATCTGATCACGTCGTTCAATTATTGTGCCAAGAAACATATTATTTTGATCCACAACAATTATCGTATACACATTTACTTGTGCACGCTGTTAATAAACATACACTATACAAACTATGGTGTGTATATTTTTCTTTATAAAATATTATACATGCGCATCTGGGTGGGGGCGCTAATGATTTAGTGAAATACACCGGGAAATAAAACTTGTCGTGAAAATGTTAAAATATATTATAATTATAATTCTCTCGAGCCTCATTTCATTTTTTATTACATTATTTTCAAAAAATAACAGGAGTGCCAGCATACATATATACTAGACTATAGGGTTTTTTGAGATAAAAGATTCTTAAGGAGTGTCTTAAGGAGCTCAACAAAGTCCATGCAAAACAATGTATGTCAATTATTTTAACTAATATTAGGCCTAAGATTTATTCAAATTTTCTTTTTAACTTTTTTGCACTTTCAGAAGTTAAGCTTGTCAATTAATGATTTTATAATGCAGTAATGGAAAGAAGTATGGAAACGGTATATATATATATATATATATATATATATATATATATATATATATTATTTAGTTAACAAATCTGAAAATTTGCAAACTAGTTCTGAGTCTCTATGTCTACTTCCCAAAGTACTTATGACTGAACCTCCAAGCTTCCTTGTAGGTTCAAAAGGACGGGCACATGGAGGCAGAAGAAAATTTTTAATGTAAGCATAGGGTTTGGAATATTCTTCAATTTAAAGATCTCTATGAATAGAGAACAATGCAACAAACCCGACCTTAAAAGACTACCGAGTCAAAAATGGCAGGCGATCAAAGTTTGCCTTAAACCATGTTGCTCAAAACAATAAATGTAACAACCCGTGAACTCGACCCGTGAGGTCAGGTTTGTGGCTAATTGCTTAGAAAGCAAAGCCTTTTAAAATGTTGTATGATATGACGTAGGCCATGATGTTTTTTCCAAGATTAGGCCATGTTCCTAATGGAAGTCGTCAGGGAAACTGAATTGGCCTACGTATTATGATACATAATTTTAAAGGGCTTGTAATTTGGTACACATCCGTCCTCAAAACGTCGAGTGTATCGGGAGTAATTGCATTTTTGTTTTCAGCAATATGATTTTAAAGTGAAGTTTGATCGCATACCATGTTTGACTCGGTCATCCTTTTGAAGTCGGGTTTACGGCATTTTTTTCTACTCTTTGATACCTTCAATTTGATGTACATATTGGACCTATGCTTATATTTAAGATTTTCTTTTTACTCCTCCGCTTCCTCTTTGAACTCCAAAGAAAATAGGTAATTTTCCTTTGGAAGTTAATTTAGTAACTCAAAGTCAATTTGCTAGGTTTTAGTTTTATCACATAAATAATTTTAAAGATATTATATCGTTTCAAGACTTTTTCCACCCTGTATTAAAGACAACAAATTAAAAAAAGAAGATTTTGCACAGTCACTATAATAATTCGTTCTTTAAAAGTTTAATTGTTTATAATTTAAAATTTATTTTGAAGCCGTAAATTAATTAAAAATTGTTTCAAAATAAACGTTATGTTCACTACAGAAATACCCTTTAAAAGCCCCTTAACCTGAATAAAGTTAAAATATAATCTCGTCACAGCAGACCTGCGTATTCAGCTAATTTCCAATGGATCTTATAATTCCACGAGCACTTCTGGCTTGTCCGCAGCCATAAAATAGCAATGTCCTGAATATCTGGAAACCAAAATGTTCTGGCCCCGATCTTGATAATGTTAGCTTATCAGAAGAGCATCATGACCATTCTTTGAACTGATCAAATAAACTATCAATTGTTCTGAACCTCCTGAAGTTGGCTTGAAGAATGATCATCACTTAAGCTTCTTGGCAGTTCTTAGTCCAAAAATGCGAATTGTTAGTCTAATTAGCCTGTTTTAATACAAATGTACGAGAGACCAAGCCCACCAAACGACACCAAAATCTTGTAAATCGGCTAAGAGTTGTAGGAGGAGGTTTCTTAACGAAAAAGCCTTAGCGTATAAAATAAGTATAGATATATTTCATTTTGCATTTTCAATTTGAACTGAGGAAAGGTTTTGACATACTTTATGATATTTTTCTCGCTTTTGTGGGAAATATTTTTAACTTTTCACTCCATCAAGAAATATAGTGTTCATTTTTGTTACTATACCTTGAATTGATGCGATTGCAATTGCGTTATCATCTTGTGTTATTGAAAAATAACCATCTTGTAATGAAAACCCTTGATTATATCTATACCAGTATACTATTGATGACTTGATATTCCCTTTGCCCCTGTATATATATAGCCCATTTGATAGGTCAAACGTCAAATAATCGTCCAAATGGTTTATCTGAAAAATAAATTTGAAAACATTTATGTTTAAAACTTAAATATTTGCATATAGAGTCATGTCCCTTTAGTCTAAGTTAAATTAAATTAAAATATAAGGAAATACAATAAAAACAACCAGATGAAAGTAATTGCTATGTAACACTAAAAGTGTTTCATAGTAGCCGACTGTGCTGTGCGGTAGATAGAGGGGTCAACTGGTATGCGCAGCTGCGAGGCAGGTGACGGCATGTGGTGGCGAGGTGGACCAGGTGCCATATATAATCTAGGGGGAGGGTCATTTAATATGCAAATTACCTCCTCGTTCTCCTCCTATAAAAAATTGGAAAAAATATATTTCTGGGGGAGGAAATTTTTAGGGAAATTGTTATTAATTAAATTATTAGTACTGCTAATAATACTATCCCTTTAAAATTATGTATCATATGATGGAGACCAATGCAGTTTCTTCCAAGTCTTCCTATAGGGGAAGTCTCTAAAGAAAGTCGTCAGGCAAAATGCATTGGGCTACGTCATATGATACATAATTTTAAAGGGCTTTGCATTCTGAGCAACTTGCAAAAACAAGATCTCAAAAGGTTGAGTGTATCGGAAATTATTGCATTTTTAGTTTTTGACCATATGACTTAAAGTTAAGTTTGGTCGCCTGCCATTTTTGACTCGGTCATCCTTGTAAGGTCGGGTTTGCGGGATTGTTCTTTAATAATAAAAACATTTAGTTTTATGTTTATCTTGACATATAAGACACTTAAGATTTTCTTCAGACGTCTTGTGTGGAGCGTCCCACCTTGGTGGTTTAATGTCCATAATAGTTTTTGGAAATATACTTTAAACCCCTAAATCAATTTACAGAGCTTTGTTACCTAAATACCGTCCGAGGAATTATATCGTTTCCAGACTTTTTTCTAACCTGTATAGTTAAATTCAATCAATATTTTTAAAACTAATTTTCTGATTTAAGAGGGCGTTGGAGTGCCGCCATGTTGGATTTATTTCCCATAAGAGCAATGCTTAACTTGTCCCCGCCATTTGTCATATAATTTCTTTAATTTTTGTCCGATTGGTTCAGAATAAATAGCGTTTGAATCACAATTAAATTCCCCGTTCCTTTTGCGAGATGGATTCTTTGTAAATATTTTATAAAATTCTGTAGAAAACGTTTTAAAAGTAGTAAAAAACTGGCTTTGTTATTTCAAATTAGTAAAAAACACTAATTTTTATAAAAAATTCCTCTCCCAAACAAAATCCGCCTTGGTGAACCCTTTATTTAGAGCTATAAACCATTATTTTCTGATTAAAAATAAAAGAGTTATTTGACATTTCTTTTAACATTGCTCTTATGGGGGAAAGGCGAAATTTGGATTGACTCCAACGCCCTCTTAAGAAAACAAGGGACACAGTTCCCCTCGGTATGCTCAGACTGGCGGCGATATCTCGTGGGCGGGGTAGAGTGTGGTGCCCCAGACGGTAAAGGTCCGGTAGCCGATTAACGGGATGCCGCTCTTGTCTATAACGGTCCTCCACCACTCCCACGCCAGACCCGTCGCTTCCTTCGCCTTCACGCTGATGTCCTCCGCGTTGCCCGGCAGCTCTATCTCTCGCTCGAACGGCGAAGTCAGGTCTTGCCAGTTCCTGTCCCACGACTTCTCCACCGTGTACGAGTTGCCGTTCCTGTCGTAGTTCCTCTCCTTCCAGGTGATCGCCCACTGCATGACGAACCAACCCTTGTGGACGATTTTGATCACTCCCTTTCTGAAAATTTCCCGGTTGGTTTCAACGTAGTCGGTGGTCATTTGGACGACCGCTCTGGTGTTGTCTTTCACAAATTGCGTGGAGTATGAGATCGGAAAGCCGAGGTTTTCCCTCGAGAACTTGCTGTACTTGACGATCACGTCGTTCACCTCTTTTATGGTCCTGGCGTTGATCAGCTCGATGTGCTCAGTGCCCCCTCCCAGTACGTACACGGTCATGCTCAGATTCTCCAACTTACTAGAAATTTCTGCTTCATTTTTGTTTTTCAAATCTTGAAGTTTGTTTTCAAGGAGAAGTTTAGCTTCTTTATCCGTCGAAGAAGTTTCTAACTTGACATAAATTATTCTTCCGTACGAAACACTGTCCACGATAACTGGAGGACTGTTGTCATTGGTTTTGACCCTTAGCTCGTTCACCGTTACGTTGGAGGCGAACAGATCGGATGGTCTCTTAGTAGGCTCGACACTCACAGTGTAGAAGATCTGTTTGAATTTGTGGATCACGATGAGTTTCTCCTGATTTTCCATGGCGCTGAAATCAATGTTGGATTCAATCTGAGTATTTTTGAACTCTAATCCAAACTTCACTCTCAGCAGTTCTTTGCTATATGCGAAGCTCAGATCATTTTGAAAGTTTGCAACTATATGTTGATCGTTAGGGTGCTTGTCGAACCATGTTCTCAAGACCTTGTTGACCGCAGCCTGATACGCGCTGAAGGAGGGCACTATCCTGAAGGTCCCGTCGGCAGTCAAGCCGGGCAGATTCACCGTGTACCTGAGCGGCCCTCGGTCTATCGCCAGGATGTCCGGCGTGTTGTCCACCAGACGACTGTTCGCCAGAAGCAGGTTCCCGGGGTACGTCTGGTGCTCATTGCTGGCAACTACTCCGATGTCAGCTTTGCCATTTTCTAGAGTCTTCCGGTCTCTCGATATGACTATAAAGTCGTGGTTACCGTCCACTTTACCTTCGTGTTTTGGCACACTCGTTTTGCTTTCTCCTTTATACGCCAGGATTCTGTCTGGGGAGTACCTCAGCCCGTAGATGAAGTTATCTATGTCAGCCGGGGACCTAGACACTCTACTTCCCCCGACGGTGAATCCGAGGACGCAATTTGACAGTTGAAGGAACGTTATCAGAAGAGCCATGACCTGGGGGAGGCCGCGACCCTTGCTCTCCATCATAATCCTGCCGACAAAAACAAAAGGTGTTAGAATTGTCATCTCCATTTTCCGTTGTACTTTAATCATTTAAATAAATATGAGAACAATTTTTATTGTATGTATACAGTAGATAACAATCTAGTTAAATTAACAAATGTAAATAAATATCTTACATTGTTTTGCGTTTAGTAATGATTCAGTTGTGTACTTGAAATATAGGACTGTTTGTCAGCTTTGACTGTCCAAAATTTCAATAGTTATTTTTCACTTAACTAATAAGAAAAAAAAATACAAAATGTGTCTCATACAAAATTAATTGCGGCCAAATCGGATGTCATTTTACCTATCCCAGTCATCTACTTGAACATGCTATATGAAATTTTTCTCTATGTCAAATTATTTTTAATGATCATTATTTTTTTTAACTGTAAAACTAAGAACGTAAACATTATGGGAAACACACATCTGTTCTAAATATCTCAAGGGTGGCATAAAGGCTGAATTCAATAGTTGCATACCCTACTTTATCTTTGACCAACTTAAATTTGGTAACTCACTGTGAAAATAAAGTAATAAACTTGTCAAAAACTTATAGGTCATAGGTAATACCACCCATCCAAAACGTAGCCAAGCACAGATGTTACTTGACCTAATCAATGTAGGCCTATACAGAAACAAATAAGTAAGGGCATCCTTATGGGGAAGTGAGAATGCAATCGAAACACATATACCACCACTAAGATATAATGTTGATTTAAAGATTACTAGCAGTTACCCGGCGCGCGTTGCTGCGCTCAAATTAAAGTTGTTTACATAAATAAAGCCATTTTAATATAACAAAAAAAGATAAGTAAAGTTTTAAGTTTTTTAATGTAAAAAAATCGATGGAATAGAAAGTAAGTATATTAATATCACTGTAAGGAAAAAGGATAAACAGGCATTTTGCAAATTTAAACCCAGAATAGTCAAAGTTTGCCTTGTATCTTATTGATCATAATTGCAAATGCATGAGCACCTATGAGCAAAGAGGCACGTCCATGTCAAATTTCAAATCCAGAGGCCCTAAATTAATTTTAAAGTCCAGTGGAGCACAGCCCTCTAAAAAATATATTTGCAAAACCATTCTTGGTGAGTACGTATGAGCAAAGAGGCATGTCCAAGTAAAATTTCAACCATGGTGGCCCTAAAGTAATTTAAAGTCCAGTGGGGCGGAGCCCTAAAGAGCTTCAAAATTATATTTGCAAACCCGTTTCATAGTGAGTAGCTATGAACAAAAAGAATCGTACATCAAATTTCAACCCCGGTGGCCCTAAAGTAATTTTAAAGTCCAATGGGGCGGAGCCCTAAAGTGCTTAAAAACGATATGTGCAAAACCGTTTCTTAGTGACCACCTATGAACAAAAAGAATCATCCATATAATTTCAACCCCGGTGGCCCTAAAGTGATTTTAAAGTCCGGTGGGGCGGAGCTCTAAAGATCTTAAAAAACTATTTTTGCAAAACTTTTTCTTAGTAAGCACCTAAGAGTAAAGATCATCGTCCATCAAATTTCAACCTCGGTGGCCTTAAAGTAATTTTGAAGTCCAGTGGGGTGGAGCCCTAAAGAGCTTAAAAAACTATATTTGCAAAACCGTTTCTTAGTGAGTACCTATGAGCAAAGAGAATCGTCCATGTCAAATTTCAGCTCCGGAGGTCCTAAAGTAATTTCAATGTCCAGTGAGGCGGAGCCCTAAAGTGCTTAAAAAAACTATTTTTGCAAAACTGTTTCTTAGTAAGCACCTAAGAGTAAAGATCATTGTTCATCAAATTTCAACCCCGGTGGCCCTAAAGTAATTTTGAAGTCAAGTGGGGTGGAGCCCTAAAGAGCTTAAAAAACAATATTTGCAAAACCATTTCCTAGTGAGTACCTATGAGCAAAGAGAATCGTCCATGTCAAATTTAACCACCTGTAGGCTTTTAGTGTAATTGTGAGCTTCCATAGGGCGGAGCCATAAATACAACACAAACATCAACATTATACCTCACACCTGGTTACTTCTATGATTATAAGCATCTGCTTGAATGAAACTTTCAAATTTTTTAATTACAGCAGTTCATTTTGTAAACACTAAATTTCTAAAACCTGACACTGCACCATTGTATGCCCTCTGGGTCAGAGCCCTTTGGACAGATTTTCACCAAACTTCACTCAAACCATCCTTGAATACTGCTTAATAATGCCTGAAAGTTTCATTACGATCTGTTGGGTGGTTTCAGAGTCTATAGGCAACATACATATATATATATATATATATATATATATATATATATATATATATATATATATATATATATATATACATACTTCCTCTTTTATAGATATAGATAAGCTGATTGGTTAAATGGAAACAGATGGCTAGAATTATTTTTCAAAATGAAAACTTGATTTTTTTTAATGTAATTAAAGGTCATCAGCAAACTTTTCATTAATCTCTTGACTCATTCTTTTCAATCATTCAAAATCTGTACTCAACACACCATCGGAAAGCTGGTCAGCCGTCATTAAACCATACCAATCCACTCCCGCCCTCCCCCACCCCACCGACTACTGAACACATACATTACCGATTCATTGTTAAGAGGGCGTTGGAGTCAATCCAAATTTCGCCTTTCCCCCATAAGAGCAATGTTAAAAGAAATGTCAAATAACTCTTTTATTTTTAATCAGAAAATAATGGTTTATAGCTCTAAATAAAGGGTTCACCAAGGCGGATTTTGTTTGCGAGAGGAATTTTTTATAAAAATTAGTGTTTTTTACTAATTTGAAATAACAAAGCAAGTTTTTTACTACTTTTAAAACGTTTTCTACAGAATTTTATAAAATATTTACAAAGAATCCATCTCGCAAAAGGAACGGGGAATTTAATTGTGATTCAAACGCTATTTATTCTGAACCAATCGGACAAAAATTAAAGAAATTATATGACAAATGCCGGGGACAAGTTAAGCATTGCTCTTATGGGAAATAAATCCAACATGGCGGCACTCCAACGCCCTCTTAAGAGGGGACTAAATGGTCGGTACTAGTGGACGTTGCTGAAACTACCTGAATACGTTTCGCATTGTTTACAAGCATTATGAGGGCGAGAAACAATGTCTAGTAGGCTATTCGATGTAAAACACTGTGGATAAAAAACTTTACTGCACTTCAGCACGTCGGAGACCCAAGACTCAGGTAGATGATGGTGGGGAAGGAGATTTGGCCCCGGAAAGTAGGCTTTAATTAATACTTGCTATTCAATTCGATACGTCCATAATGTAGTTGGATAGCCTGCACGCCCGTAAGTTTCAGCAGCTGCCGACAGAGGCTGTCAGTAGAGTGTCAAAAATTCATCGTGCAGTTTTACCTGCTACAATTTTTTAGTTTTATTTTAAATCTAATAAAAGTGGCAGTAATTTTAAATGAAATATAAATGAGTACTTTGGCTATTTGTTCTAGTTTTTAATTTTTTATTTATTTTGATCCATTTCAAATTATAATGGATCAAAGTTAGTCCAACTTTGATTAACTTTGATCCATTGTAGCTTTATATAAGTTCAAAATATAAAAAATATAAAAACTACTTAAAATATCCCAAATCTTTATCTTTTGTTTAAAGCCGTTCCTTCTTTTATCGGACTAAAATAAACTAGGAAAATTGAAGCAGTTATTGAAACACTGCATGTCGTTCGGAGAGCGATCCTTTTAGCTCTCTCTTAAGTGTGCATGTTTCAGCTCAACAATTGGAAAGGTCTTTGCCTGCTTGCTTGGGTACGCGAGTTAGGAATTCCTATGCGAGTTAGCAAAGCTTAATCGGTTCTAAGCATTTATTTAACAATTAAATCGATTAATCAAGACAATTACTGGCTGGGTAGCTAAGTGGTTTAAGAGCTCGCCTTCGGTTCGGTATTTCAAAATCGTTTTCACAGTTATATTAATAGTTAATTAAAATAGTTTACGTTATAGGCGTAAGCCTAACGTACTTAACTTACAGTAAGCAGCAAATACAGTATACAGGGTGTTTTTCATTTGCATCTTAGTTTATTCCAAAACTAAAATAAATATTGTTGTTCACTTCGATGGAAAAGTCTGTCAACGTTGGGGGTGAAAATTTTAACATAAAAATTTCATCCCCTCATTAACTCATTTGTGATCCCAACCTGTTATGTATTCACTACATTTCATCATATGTTTTGATTGTCATGTGTATATCAAAATAATAAACAATACACTTTCAAGTTAATTAGAAAACATGTAACATTTTAATTTCAATAAAAGGTTATTTATTTTATTTAATATTGAGTTTAATTAGAACACAATAAAATGGCGACGACGGAGCAAAATGAATCAGGTAACCCAGATTTAACCCAGGTCATAGGTGCTCTTTCTGGATTACTCAACACTTTGTCAGCACAAAAAGAAATAGGAAAAACGAATGACACGTCCATTAAAGAGATAGTCCGGAAAAACACATCAACTTTTGATTCCTTTGACGACACAATAGAAAGTTTTAAGCTTTATTGTCAGAGATTAAATAATTTTTTCAAGTTGAAGGGATTAGATGACAATTCTAGGGAATGTGAAGTAGCAAAAACTCAAGTTTTTATTAATTCCTTAGGCGCTAAACATTACAAGATCCTAGCTAGTTTGTGTGCACCGGATATTCCTAGCGATAAGTCATTTGATGAACTTATTAATATATTGATGGACCGTTTAGAACCAAAAAGAAATGTCCTAACGAATCAACATTTGTTTTTTCACGTATGCAATCTCCATCTGAATCTATATCTGATTACATTGCAGCGCTAAAAAATTTAGGAAGCGATTGTGATTTCAAAGGTAGTTGTAATAATGGAGATTGTGCACGCTCAGTCCTTAATATGATGCTAAGGGCTCAACTTATTCGAGGCTTAAGTGATCAACGAATTCGAGAGAGAATTTTGCAAAAAGCTGATGTTTCTTTCTCTGAAACAGTTAATACAGCACTGTCTATTGAAGCCTCAAAGCTTCAAAGTAATGACTTTAATAACTCTTGTCCTGAAAATATAAATAAGATTTCTCCTAAAAAGACATCAAATAATAAACCTAACAAAGGTGATCAACTTTCTAGTTCATTTGCAAGAGGGAAAGTTAACCTCAAAGAATTAGGGCTGGAAAATCGCTGTTTATGTTGTGGTCGTGAAAATCACCTAGCAAAATCGTGTTTAGTTAAACACAAACTGAAATGTACGTACTGTAATCGTAAAGGCCACTTGGAGAAAGTGTGTATAGATGCTTGCCTCAAATCTAAATCATCAAATGTAAACCCTATATTGCCTGAAAACGACAGTTTCTCTGAAGACACTGATCTCAACGTAATTGAGCTTAACTCAAGTACTATGGAAGTCAACTCATTAGGAGCCACAAATAAAGCTTTCATTACTATCAAACTAAATGGTTCCCCTCAAATATTTGAAGTTGATTCTGGTAGTCCAGTTTCTTTCTTTCAGTGTCTGATTTTCAGAAACTTGGTGTGAAAACTTCGTTGAAACCTTCACCCGTCCACTTCAAATCCTATACAGGAAATACATTTAAACCTCTAGGGAAAGTTGACCTTGAAATTGAGTATGATGGTATCAAATCTTTTCAAAAGCTTTATGTTGTTCAGGACTCATTTTCTCCTTTACTAGGTAGGTCTTGGATTCGAAGTTTAAATCTTGATTTAAATAAGATATTTAATTTCTGTGACGAAGTTAAAAACTTGCATAGTGAAGAAGAAACTTCTATTAAGGAACAAATTATTAACGAGTATCCTGATGTATTCCAGTCTACCGTAGGTAAAATTCCTGATCTCAAATGTTCCCTCAAATTAAAACCAGATAGTAAACCAATTTTTATCAAACCCAGACCCGTGCCTTATTCTTTAATGTCGAAGGTAAACAAAGAGTTAGATTCTTTGGAAAAAGAGGGAATCATTGAACGTGTTGATACTTCGGAGTGGGGAACCCCTCTGGTACCCATCCCGAAACCTAACGGTAGTTTGCGTTTGTGCGCTGATTACAGATCAACTATTAATCCCCTATTACTCGATGCCAGATATCCGATTCCAAAGATAGAAGACATTTTTCAAAAGATGAAATATGGCCATTATTTTTGTAAGTTAGATGTATATAAGGCTTATTTACATGTTGAGATGGATGATGAAAGCTCTCAAGTAGCGGCAATTTCAAACCACAGAGGTACGTATCGAGTCAAGCGACTGTATTTCGGATTAAAAACTGCTCCAAATGACTTTCAAAAAATAATTGACCAGATTATTCAAGATCTAGATGGTGTGGTTGCTTACTTTGACGACATAGTTGTTCAAGGTTCTACGAAGAATGAATGCAGGGCTCGGTTAGAAGCCTGCCTTAAAAGGATGCAGAAGTATAATGTCCACCTTAACAAGGACAAATGTGTATTTTTCACAAGGCAAATATCTTACTTAGGACATACTATATCTGAAAAGGGTCTTCAAAAATCTAATGACAAAGTTGAAGCCGTTTTGAAAGCACCACAAACACTAGATGTTGAATCCCTTAAATCATTTTTGGGGTTAGCTAATTACTATTGCAAGTTTATCCCAAATTTCTCTCAGTTGACTTATCCGCTAAACTGCCTATTAAGACATGGAGTTAAGTTCAAGTGGACAGAGGCTTGTGAGAAAGCATTTCAAACAATAAAGAATGAGATAGCAAGTGATAGAGTACTAATACCTTATGACCCTGAAAAACCCCTCACATTAGCTACTGATGCAAGCCCTTATGGGTTAGGAGGAGTGCTATCACACATAGTCGATGGGGAAGAACGACCAGTTCTTTTCATCTCAAGATCATTGACAGCTGCCGAGAGGAACTACAGTCAACTTGATCGTGAAGCTACTGCTGTATATTGGAGTGTTCGGCGTTTGCATCAATACTTATATGGTCGGCATTTTACTTTAATAGTCGACAATAAGCCCATTCAACAAATCTTTTCACCTGGAAAGCCCATGCCAATATTAGCAGCTAGTAGATTGCTGCGATATGCGTCATTTCTTAGTGAATTCGACTTTGATATTGAAAACCGACCTTCAAGACTTCATCAAAATGTGGATTACCTATCACGTCAACCATTACAAATCAACCAAACACAGTTTTTGTACCAGAATGACGACTTCAAAACAAATGAAGAACAAATAAACTTTCTTACAGGAGTAATCCCCATCACTTTTAAGGAAATTCAAGAGGCTACACAGCGTGATGATGACTTAAAACGATTGAAACTTCAACTGATTACAGGGGAAATGCTTGATGCAGAGTATACAGTGAATGAGGGCATAGTTATGAAAGGGAATAGAGTGGTTATCCCTAAAACTTTACAAAGAAAGGTCCTTCAAGAATTACACTCCACACACGTTGGTATTGTGAAAATGAAGATGTTAGCTAGATCGTATTGTTTTTGGAAAGGGATTGATCGTGACATAGAAGCTTGTGTTCGAAGTTGTAATCCTTGCTCTAAGGTAAAGAACAACCCTCCCAAAGTTCCATTACACACATGGGAGGAGCCTTCTGATCCTTGGACTAGAATTCATATTGATTATGCAGGGCCATTCCAGCAACATCACTTTTTTGTTGTCATTGACGGCCTAACCAAATGGATTGAAGTAAAGGTTTCCAAACAAGCACCAACATCAAGATCGACCATCACAGCTCTTTCTGAGATATTTTCACGCCAGGGTCTGCCAGATCAAATTGTGAGTGACAATGCTACAATCTTTAAATCGGAGGAATTTACAAAATTTTGTGCAGAACACGGTATAACACAACGTTTAACTGCTCCTAATCACCCTGCAACAAATGGATCTGCAGAACGGGCGATCCAGACTTTAAAAAAGAAAATATCATGCATGTATGATGAAAAGGGCTCAATTCAAGAGAAAATATACAGGTTTCTCCTCAAGCACAACACAACACCTCTTGAGAATGGTCAAACACCAGCTGAATTACATTACGGGAGAAAACTTCGCACATGTCTGGACTTGATGAAACCAACTAATACAGCTAACAGTTGTTTCAACACTATTCCAGTCACGCGATCATTTATGCCTGGTGATAGAATCCAATCTAGAAATTACAACGGTCCTCTCAAATGGAAACCAGGAGTGATCGTCAACCGTCTTGGGAGATTGCATTATTTGGTTCGGTTGGATGGTGGATATGTGCTTAAAAGGCATATAAATCAATTGCGACGTACAGAGGTGGATAGAGAAAATGTGCAATTGTCTTCTCAATCGTATAAAGGGCGTATGGTTACCTCAACACCTCAAAATGTACTCATACCAACAAACTCTGAGATGAAGTCAGATAATCAAGACAAACTCTCAAGTTCAATCAATAATAAATCAACTCCATCCAGTGAGGAATCTAATTCAGGAAATGAAACATGTTTACCTCAAATTAACGATCCGATGCCAGAAACATTGCCTTCTCCACCACTTCATCAGACTGATGCACCAGCACCATTGGCATCTAGTACTCCAAATGTGCGCAGATGAAGCAGAAAGGGATGTCCAGTGATAAGGATGAACCTTTAAATTGGGCGGGGAGAACTGTTATGTATTCACTATGAATTATCATATGTTTTGATTGTCATGTGTATATCAAAATAATAAACAATACACTTTCAAGTTAATTAGAAAACATGTAACATTTTAATTTCAATAAAAGGTTATTTATTTTATTTAATATTGAGTTTAATTAGAACACAATACAACCCCTAATCAAAATTTTCAAATACAAATCCCTAATTTTTAAGTCATTTTTTTATCATACACAAAATTGAAAGGCCTTTTTATAATGTGACTTTTTTAAACTTAACGATTAGGGAGCTGCTGGCAATTGAATTCCATTTTTAGTCCCATAAGAGTAACATGGGGCAAACTTTAATTGGCTATATTTCCTAAACCAGAGAATAAAATAAAAAATACTCAATAAAAAATGCCTTAAAATAATAATGTTTTAAAATTATACTTTTCAAAATAATATAAAATTTTCGCAAATTTTATTATTCGTCCACCATATTGGAAAAAGTACATTTATGGGTAAATGATAATTTTTATGAGTAAATGATCTTAAAACACTATTTTAACACCTTTTTTATCCTAGAGTATTTTTTATTTTACTAAAGATAAAGAGCATAAAAGTTTGCTCTCTATATTATTCTTATGGGACTAAAAATGAACTTCAATTGCCTGTAGCTCCCCAACCGTTAAGTTAAGAGAAACATGTCACATTATAAAAAAGCTATTAAACTGTGTATACAATCAAAAAGTGACATAAAATTAAGGGGTTCGTATTTTAAATTTTCAGTTAGGGTTTGGGGTGAGAAGAGGATGAAATTTTTATGTGAAATTTTCCTCCCCCAATTTTAGTAGATTGTTTCAGCAAACTGAACAGTAATATTTATTTTATTTTTTGAATAAATTAAAGTTCAAATTTTCAACAAAAAAAGTCCCGTATAATATATACCGTAACTACAAAAATTCTTTATATTCTTAAAATTCCTTATATGCTTAAAGTTTTACGAGAGCTGGATAGCAAATTAGAATATTTTATCAGATTTACTATTACAACGGGAGCGTGGAGAGAAGATTTATGTTTTAGACTAGTCCTACACTGTGGAGGTGATTAATTTTAAAACCTTATTAAATTACTATTAAATTACCTGGACACGCCATAAACCACTCTGGTGCGAAACTCCAGTATGCCATTAACAACGCTTAGTCTTTTTTGCTTTGAAGGCAGGTTTGGTGGTGTGGAACTAAGGAACTATTCCCTACGTGATCTTTTTAATCCTTTAAATTACCAAATTATTCCTACTTATCAATAAAGGTTACCAATAAAGGTTAAACAAAATTAACAAGCCGAGAAGCATAAAAAGCCTTATTAAATTACTTTATGAATGAGTCAATTTGACTCTCTCCTAGAAGGACTTCTCAGAACATCGTCTCTTACCTTGAATGGAGGAGATCCCAAGGAAGCCAGGGGCGAGGACGACCGACGGGGAGGATATATGAGGCCACTAATGGTTCGGATCTTAACTAATTAGGGTTATTTTATCTAGTGTGGTGACAAACAGGAAATATATTAGCTGGACAAATATTAGAAGACAAGCTTGAGATAGGTCAGTAGTCCAGTAGGGTCTAAAGTACGTAGATAACAGGCTGTAGTGTTAAGTAAACTTAGACAGGGGAGTGTTTTCAAATTGTGCATTTTCGGATTGCCACTTTCTATTCAGACATAATGCAATGACTGTTTAGGTCTACCTTTAGGATTTATTTTTTACTTTGTTTTTTCACGTTACGGTTAACTGTACTTGTTTTAACTGTACTGGTACAATTTGAGGGGAGAAATTGTATAAAATATAAAAATTCAACATAAAGTTTAATATTTCACAGTTGGTACGGTTAAAATATTTCGTATGATTATAATACCTTTGAGAATAACCTAGAAATCAACCCTAGAGATTTGGGTTTCATTTTTGATCACACCGCTAAATATAGTGAAACATATTAAAATTAAAACAAAATCCTAGACTCTCTTCAGCTGTATCCAAGGGGGGATATGTAAATATTTGTGAGTTTAGAGGTCGCCGCCTGATCAAATGCGACCAAAGGACCAGAATAGATTTAAGAGGGAGTTGGAGTGCCGCCATGTTGGATTTATTTCCCATAAGAGCAATGCTTAACTTGTCCCCGCCATTTGTCATATAATTTCTTTAATTTTTGTCCGATTGGTTCAGAATAAATAGCGTTTGAATCACAATTAAATTCCCCGTTCCTTTTGCGAGATGGATTCTTTGTAAATATTTTATAAAATTCTGTAGAAAACGTTTTAAAAGTAGTAAAAAACTTGCTTTGTTATTTCAAATTAGTAAAAAACACTAATTTTTATAAAAAATTCCTCTCGCAAACAAAATCCGCCTTGGTGAACCCTTTATTTAGAGCTATAAACCATTATTTTCTGATTAAAAATAAAAGAGTTATTTGACATTTCTTTTAACATTGCTCTTATGGGGGAAAGGCGAAACTTGGATTGACTTAAAATAAATATCTATATCTATAAAAGAGAAAGTATGTATGTCTATATATATTTATTTATTTATTTATATTTATTTATTTATTTATTTATTTATTTATGTTGCCTATAGACTAAAAAACCGCTAAACAGATAATAATGAAACTTTCACGCATTATTAAGCATTATTCAAAGATGGTTTGCGTGAAGTTTGGTGCAAACCTGTTCAAAGGGCTCTGACCCAGAGGGCATACAATGGTGCAGTGTCAGGTTTTAGAAATTTGTGTTTGCAAAATTAACAGCTTTAATAAAAAAATTGAAAGTTTCATTCAAGCAAATGCTTATAATCATAGAATTAACCAGCTGTTAGGTAATGTTTATGTTCATGTTGTCTTTAGGGCTCCGCCCCACAGAAGCTCACAATTTTTGTAATAGCCTTCACATGTTGAAATTTTACATGGACGATTCTCTTTGTCCATAGGTACTCTCCAGTGGTGGCCCAGAGCCGATTTTGGGTGGGGGTGGGGGGGGCATTGCCTCCCGTTGTATGGGTTGCGGGGGGTTGACCAGTGGAATGGTGAAGGAGGGAGGGGTGGAAATGGTGACGGGGGGGAGTATATATTGCCGATCACTGGTGGTATTATTATCTTCCATTATAAATAGTATTACAGTATTTTCCTAGGTGAAAGATATATGGGGATGATAGCCTACGTTGAAACAACTGTCTACATCTAACTATATTTTAGCTATCTCATTGATGCCCGACCTCAGTAAAAGAAGAGGATAATTGACAGGAAACTCCTAATCTCTCTGAATTTCTCAAAACTATCACTGTTTTTATAAAGACGTACTAAAATCCAGTCTAACAATTTGCTAATTTCAAGGTTTGGGTGATTATGCATCTTCATCTTCATAAATACATAACTAGTTTTTAAGGAAACTTTCTTATAATGTAAATAAAATGGGGTATTTTCATTCCTGTTTCTGTATTTGGGCAATCTGGTGGGTTGCAGCAGAAACCAAGTACGCTTCATGCAAATACTGTAACTGCCAGTGTAGTGTAGTAAAATTAAGCCAAAATATGGCTGGAAAATGAAAAAATGTTTGGACAGCCAATTTTTGCTGAAATGTGTTCTATGTCATCCCCTGACCTCCCTCAGAAAAGTCCCCTGAAATCCCCATTGGGCAACATGCCTAAAAATGATGGGATGGCCAACGTGGAGTCAGAAATAGATCTTTGGTTGGCCAACGGGTTTATGTACATCAAATTAAAGCTCTTAAGTAGTACAATTTAATGCCGAAACCCCCATCTCAAAAGGTTGCCCGAGTCGAAAACGGCAGCCTGTCAAACTTTGAATAAAAATCAAATTTTAACCTAAACTCTTAAAAACGTAATAATTTTCGAAATACTTGACCTTTCGAGGTGCGGTTTGCGGCAAACGTTTGCTTTTACAATTACCTTTGAAAATACGGATAGCTTGTCATGTGCCTATCATATTACGCTTGAACCATCCTCTACATGAACGTCCCAAAGAGGAAGTTTAATAAAAATATTCTTAGTCCATAGTCATGCTATACATAATTTTAAAGGTCTTAGTAAAGAGAGTACATAGCCGAAAACCAGACCTCAAAAGGTCAAATATGTCGGAATCTATTGCATTTCAAAGTTTTAATAATATTATTTTATTCGAAACTTTTAACGCCTGCCATTTTACTCCCAACATTTATATTGAGGTCGGGTTTACGGCATTGTATTCTACATTTTAAGACATTTAATTTGATATATATAAACCTTCTGGAATGTATTTCAATTTAGTATGCTTAATATAAAATTTTAATGTAGGCCTAACTCCTTATGGGCCAACCCCTCATTTTTAAGCGTGATCCCCATATGGGATTTGTGGGGACTTTTTGAAGGAAGGTCAGGGGATGCCATAGAACACATTTCAAAAGAAATTGGCTTTCCAAAAATTATTTAATTTTTCCCGACTAATTTTACTACACTAGTGAGTCTGAGTTATAATGTTGAGACTGTTTATTTTATTTATGTTTATCTCAAGCAGTAGAGCTAAACAGACAGATTTAAAAATAAAGTAAATAGTTAAAGTATTGTAGTCTTTTTGTGTTTTATAAAAAAATAAAAATAAAAATAAAAAAAATAAAAAAAACGCTTCAATAATAAATCAGATAAATATATTAATTTGTTTATTGCACTTAACGGTAAAAACAAATACCGTGGGCCAATGTCGTCGTGACTATCGAAATTAACTCTGACTTTGAGCTCCTTTCCCTATCAGATTTTTTTCATAAAAGTGGGATTTTAAATTTAATTTTTCTCCTCTAATACGACTAAGTTTTAATGTTAGTCCCTTAATGGTTTCCAAGTGATCATATAAATCCGACAGATGGAGCTTCACGATCTACCCCATAGTAAATCAAAAGTAGGACTACGGTTGACCTACACATGATAGCTCAAACATCATTCGCACTAATGCAAAATTAAATAACTGTTCGAAATGCCGTACAGAATGCCGTTGTTTGTGTATTCATTACAACAACAAAAAAACAATCTTAATAAAATACTGTTCCAAAAAGATTCTATGACTATACTCAACAATCTCGACCAGACGATGACCTTCACAATAATCAATAATACGGTATAATCAATAAAAATACTGTCCTTCTCGTCGCTTTGTCCGTGTCGTCTGCGTCTGCCTCGCACAGCAAAAAATCCTATACTAACGAGGAGTTTCTATGGTGATGTATTTTCCACAATATTAAAATATAGCCGGTAGGTTTTGTTTTAACTTTGCGTTTAATAGTGTTTTGGCGCAGATATAAATTTATAAATAGCCTCAAACCCAGAAAAAAATTATATGTTATTTCAGATTAAGTTTTTAAATTTAATTTTTAACGTTTATTTAATGGTTTGCTATTTTTGTAACGGAATAACAGTGATAGGGAAACAAAAATAAAAGAATACAATTTTTACACTAGCCGTCACCAGAGAAGTCCGTTGAGGGCCGGGCTAAACAGACACGTGATCTTGAGCCAACGAATGAGATTCAAGCAATGTTGCCGTATTTATTCCTCGCATACTCACCGAGCCTAATTGCATAAATCACATGTTTTAAATAATTATATTTCCAAATGTAAACAAAACATGTAAACAGTCCGAAATACAATCTCTTTTATATTGGCAACCAAAACCAACGTTCAATGTGGCTTAAGGGAGCCGTTCGGCACCGAAAATCTACCCGAAAACATGCAATTGTATTTCCAGCCTTCGGTTGGAACTATTCATCGTAGACTTAAGCTGTTTGTTTTATATGGTAGTTAAAGAGTGGTTCTAGTGGAAGGCTACCTGTTTTTTTTTCTAAAAAAAAATGTTATAATAACTTTTATTTGATGCTGAAATTCACTAACTTTGACATACATTTCACGTAATAATATCACAAATTATTGAAAAAACAGGTAGCCTTCCACTAGAACCACTCTTTAACTTCAAATAAATCGCAAAATAAAATATTTTGGTCGGTTAACACTAACCGAAGACGGGAAATACGATTGCATGTTTTGCCCTCGCGCGGGAAAAAGGCCACTGTTTCGGGTGAACCTAGCGGCGCGGCAACGAACTACGTGAAGGAAAGTACTACCAGTCCTGTTTAATTTTTCTGTTTCCTTTATACTATCCATCTTACAAATTTCTTCAAGCAAAATTAGTTTTCATGTTATAAACAAACCCAACCTTCCACTCCAACGATCTGTCGTTGATCTCCTAGCTACTGTGGCAGCCGGCCACGCACTACACACCGCCCCGCCCGCCGCTCCGGCCAGTCGTTCTCACTTCTCATACGCGCTGCCGATGCATGAAGTTGTTTTTGGTAAATAGCAATCCGAAAGGAAGTGCCTTGAGAGCCCTCAAAGTTCGTAATTTTCCCATTTGATTAAGGCCGGTATTACACTATCATAGTACTATGTAACATATTTCTATTATCACATCTATTGTATTAACTATGATAGAAACAAAAATATAATTATAACTGTTTGTAAAATAATAACTGTTTGTAAAGTACACTCCATTGGAATTCACTAGGTAGAATTTAACTGATATTTGCTTACAACACCCATATGGCGGCAAACCTACATACTCACCCCCATGGGGTTTATGGGGAAAATTAAAAAGTGCCGAATATTGATACAGTTTGACATTTACCTAACGTAACTATTACATTTCATAACAAAACTAACATTTTCCCAAGACAGCAAATTTACATACCCATTCCTATAGTGTTCATGATGGGGAAAATACAATATCTCAAGATCGGAAATTCGCTGAGTACGCAGGTCTGCTGCGACGGGGGTATTATTATTTTACAGTTTGATGATTACAACGGGTATTTTGATTTTTGTTTGTAAATTCACTATAAAAATGCGCTGTAGCAGTATATACCGGGTGGTTGAAAAGTAACTTGCATCCCCCCTTAACTTTTTATAACTATTTGAGATATTTGAAATTGGTTTGCGGCAACCTTATTGGACATGAGGTTATTGTACCATCATTATTGTAGCCCCTCATATCCAAGAAGGTTGCAGCAAACCGATTACCAATATCTCAAATAGTTAAAAAGTTAAGGAGGGGGTGCAAGTTACTTTTCAACCACCCTGTATTATCATAGGTGACTATTATAATATTTTATCCATTGTAATATTTTTGATCGCATAAATATGGTAATAGGTTTATGTTATAGAACTATGACAGATTATTACCAACACCACCTAGAACACAAAGCCGAAGCGCTGCCCTTTTATTGTAGTTTGTAGTAAGATATACGGGGTTTACAAAAAAGAATGTAACAAATATATCCAGGGTATTAAGACAATAAAAACAGTACTTAAAAATGGGAATAGCTTCAGTATTGTTCGCGCAACTGGTATTTTCATTTTGTTTGTAAAATATCAATATAAAAATGTTTTCTGTAGCAGTATATATGATCATAGGTGAACTGTTATAATATTTGATACATTACTCTGTAATATTTTTTATCACATAAATATGATGACACGCCTATGTTATGGAACTATAATAGTGTAATACCAACACCACCTAGAATACAAAGCCGAAAAGCGCTGCCCCTTTTAACGTAGTTTATAGTAAGACATACGGGGTTTCAAAAAAAGAATGTACCAAATATATCCAGGGTATTCATAAGGTACCAGTACAGCAAAATGGCAATGCGCTTTGGATTACCGAGAGAGACTCACGTCATCTAACTTCGGTGTCGCGATTAAAAGTAAATCTTCAACTAAAGTCGCTCCTCTTGTAAAATACCATTATAATCGACATTCTACAGGAACTATAGGCAGCGGAACACAAGGTTGAAGATTTCAGAAGGAATCCCTGGCTAGAAGAGTTTTGGAAGACGCTTTAGGAATAAAAGTTTGTATCAGTCTCTTATTTAAAAGCATAATATTGTATCAGTTTTTACTATCGATACCTGATGGTCTCTTGCAATACGGGATTCTGGAAATCAAATGTCCATTAAACTCATCGTCTTTGACTTTTCAGGAAGCAGTTGGATCAAAAAAATTAAGTTTTGCACTTTTGAACGAGATGAAAATATTATAAAAAAGACCCATGTGATATTCACCAACAAGTATAAGCAGGAGAAATTATTTTATTATTGTTGTTTGGACACGGACACCTACGGGAATTGACAATCGTCAGAGATGACCAAGAATATGTAGCGATACGTCCAAAACTTCCAAGATTTTACAAGGAGCATTTGCTTTGATTGAATCTCCGAGTACCAAGTTTATTTCCTATCCGCGAGCAAATTTAGCTTGCCAATTGAAAGCATAAATTAAATAGGTACCCCCGCCGCAGCAGACTTGCATAACTACTGAGCGATTTTTAAAAGGAATAGAGAAGTTGTATTTTCCCCATAAACGTAGGAATTAGTATGAAGGTTTACTCCCATGGGATGTTGTTAAAAAAGTAAATTAACAGGAAATGTAATGGTTAGGCGAGGTAAAATATCAAACTGTATCCAATATTTGGCAATTCCATTTTACCCATAGTTTCCGCCGTTTCCTTGGCAACCATCCCACACTTTATACCCTTGTTTCCTTCTTTACCATTAGTGATTCTGATTGGTTGCAACAAGCTTAAAAAATCACAAATTATACTTTTAAAAAATCTTATTATTTGTTGTTTGTTATTATATGTTCTATTTACATTTTCTATTATATTATCACTAGAATTACCTTCATGTATTGAATTTTGTAAAGTAGCCGTTGGAATAGGCCTAAATAAATAAAAATGTTTAACATTTATTTGTTTATTTAAATTATTTATTTATTTATTTATTATTTATTTATTTTATAAATAAAATGTTTAACGGCAAACATTATTGCCGTTAGGAATAAATAAATAAGACCACTTTGATTTGATGTTCTTTGAACAGGCTACATCATTAAGGTTTGGTTACCATAGAAACGACTCACAAGTGGGGGTGAAATGGCTACTAACAGTTGAAAGTGTAAATAAAGGACTGGTTACCAAGGAAACGGCGGGAATAATGGGTAAAATGGCGCAAATCAACAGGGGACAAAATTTCCTATCTTTGTAGCATTATATATCTACTTTAACCTCGTTGGAAGAAACCTTTTATAACTGAGGGTTATGTTTATGTTGTGATAAGTGTTGTAAGGTGGAAATTGTGGTTCAGATCCAACGTTAAGAGGGCGTTGGAGTCAATCCAAATTTCGCCTTTCCCCCCCCCCCCCCCCCCCCATAAGAGCAATGTTAAAAGAAATGTCAAATAACTCTTTTATTTTTAATTAGAAAATAATGGTTTATAGCTCTAAATAAAGGGTTCACCAAGGCGGATTTTGTTTGCGAGAGGAATTTTTTTATAAAAATTAGTGTTTTTTACTAATTTGAAATAACAAAGCAAGTTTTTTACTACTTTTAAAACGTTTTCTACAGAATTTTCTAAAATATTTACCAAGAATCCATCTCGCAAAAGGAACGGGGAATTTAATTGTGATTCAAACGCTATTTATTCTGAACCAATCGGACAAAAATTAAAGAAATTATATGACAAATGCCGGGGACAAGTTAAGCATTGCTCTTATGGGAAATAAATCCAACATGGCGGCACTCCAACGCCCTCTTAAACCGTAGGTCCTTAGATACAGTTGGCTGTTGGGCTATTAATTAACTGTCCTGTCTAAGGAGAATGTCGGCCTTGCTCAGTAACAAGACTACAAGATCGACCCACAATCATCCTACACTCATCTATCATTCATATTAAGGTTAAAATACCCACTATGTGAGGTCGCTGTCTCAAAATAGTGATATAACTGGCTTACCCGTGCTTCGCAAAGGTATTATAATTGAAATGTAAAACTATTTTGCCCTTCAGGTAGGCCTAAGCTCATTCGCTACGATTACTTGAGGTCAAGTTTAGCTCGATCGCTATTCTCACTCCCCCTATTCTCTATTCGCTAATCTCAAGCCCTGTGAAGATTGGAAGGATATCGTCAATTTTACCGGGTGTCAATTTTATCAAGTGTATGGTTGTAGGGGTTTTGACTTATGGAAATGCCTAAACAATTTGGGCACATCCAAAAAGAGCTAATCCTTCAGGTCATTTTCGGGGCGTTGTAAAATCTCCCCCTTCCATCTGGTAGGAAGAGCTAGCTCCAGCCAGCCGTGTTAATTGTGTAATCAGGCCAACATAATAGGATTATCCCAGTGCACCTGAGCAGGATGCGTTGTCGCCAGCACAGGCCACCGAGTTAGGCCTACATGGATATACAGTACCAGCAAATGCATAAGACTTAAGAGTGCATTTTCACTGTTACAAATCAAATACCTGGTGGCCGAGAAACTGCTTAACCCAAACAATTCTTTGTAGTCATAGTAATGTCGGTCACAGACTGTGCGCTAAAATGTCAAGCCCGAAAGGCTCTTCTTAAAGAAAAAAGAGCTCATTCCCTCCACTCACTCGCCTCCTCGACAAGCTCGTGCATATATTATTTTGTTCAGCGACAGTTAATGGATGTTGTGGAAACTTTAACCATTCATTAGTCTAATCTGCACAACTTTAAAATATGACAAAATAAACGGTACAGTACACTCTCGTTCATCGGAACTAATGTGGCGGACCGGCGGACGGCCGATTCGGATGTCAAAAAATTCCGATGAAGCGGAGGCCGTCGTGAGTCATCATTTCCGCCCGTACGGTGACCTATCGTGATTGTATTCACTCTTGTTTTTAAAGCAACACTAGAGATTTTATGAAAATAAGGCACTCAAACTGTGAACATGGTAACAAATGAACCTATAGGAATAAAAACAACGCAGGAAATAAAGATCCAAAATCGTTATTCTCATATTCCATATTTATATTCCACTCATATTCCAGCAGTCAACTGACTTCCACGTAACACAGGTGCAGTCGCGACGCGAGACAGACTGAATGACAGTTTGTTGGGAAGCGGTCGAAACGGACGTTCACTTCCTGCCCCCTTCCTCTTTCTATTTTTGTGTGAATACTCCACGGCCTCGTAAATCACATCGATACGTACAGATTATGGAAAACGCCTGATGACGTTAGACGCAAAATGTGATACTTCACTGTTGTGCGGATAGAACGAATGGAAATTGAAGGCGCTAAAACGGAAAAATGATTTATTTCGTAAGAAAAAATAAATTAATAATATCCAGATTTTCAGTTCCGATGAAGCGGAGTTCCGATGTCGCCGAGTCCGATGAACGAGAGTGTACTGTATCAGATAACTGACCCATACTTTCAGCTTCGTCTATAGGCCTATACACTAAGGTGAATTCTTATAGTATAGGCGAGTTTTAAACCTTTTGCCGGTGGTGCGGTTTAAATTTGCCTTTAGTGTATTAGAATGTTCAACATATTCCGTATTATTCTTATTATATTGGCCACTCATCACTATTGGTACTAAAAGTTAGTCAAATTTTTTAAATCCTGAATATTTCAACTTCTTGTCTATTCGGAATATTTAGTTATATCTTGAACTAAATACAGTATTCCGTATTGTTAAAATATAGATCTCAATATTATTAATAGTGCAACATTCGTTATATTAATGACGATAACATTCAATATAAAATCAAACACAGTAAATGTGGAATAGGCTAGTAAACTTCTGCTTCAGTGATTTCAAGGGTTGAATAGCTAGCTCTTTTTGGATGTGGTCCGGGGGGCCAGTCTTAAGCCTCTAGCTCATTTTGGATGTGTTTGGAATGCGGCGCAGGTGGATTCGCTCATTTTGCCAGAGCCCAACAATTTGTGTTGCATCCGACATTCAAATCCGAACTTCCAACTTTGATTTACTGTAAAAAGGAAAAAATAGGGCAAAACCTCAAATACAAAAGTTGTAGATAATTTAATTCCGCACTAACGATTTTCCATCATATTTCCAGATCACATACACCCCTGAGCCCCTAGACAAATACTAAAGAACGAACCCGATTTGTCAGCAACAGTACCATGGCAATTAATTAATTGTTAAAGGTCTCTATTTCTTTAATGGCTGAAGAGCTTTCAATAAAGTATATGGTTGTGGGGGTTTGACGTCTGGGAATGCTTAAACAATTCGTGTTACATCCTTCAACTTCCATTCATAGATACAGATAATAATTTTGCTTAGCGATAATTAATGAATTTTGTGGAAACTGAGACCGTTCGAAAAATTAACTACACTATATATCCGACACTACAGTGTATATCGTGTTGGACCCCCAATGACTTGTAGAAGCTCGCCCGGTACGGTTCGGGCCAGTGTTGTGAAGCGCGCTAAGTTTTACAACCCTACAAACTGGCTCTGAGCTGGCCACTCTATTGTTCGGGCGTGCCGCCAGTGTCATTCAATGGGAAATCTTTCGGGGTCGATTGGGGGAGAAGGAGACCAGGGACACAAGGCGTGCTCCTGATTTTACATTTTTTGTGCCTTCCGATATCTTGGCTCGGGCGTCGGTAACTCAGGCAATCCTCCTGCACAATTACCGACATTTCGACGAGCCCATTTCGTTTTGCCGAACGGCCCCCTTTACGGTGCGCTCTACCCATTTGCCGAGCGCGGATGCAAGAGTTTAGAATCTCCGTGTTTGTCGCCCCAGTTGTAAACCGATTTAAAATATTTTGGTGTCATTCTTTTCGTAATATAATTTTGTACTCCGCTATCGTCTTAAAATTTCGATATTAATTTAAATTACTTAGCAGGGTGCTTGCTAATAATGTTGAAATAAGCGTTTTTGTATCAAGTTTTAACGTATTCAAAAAAAAAAATGAGAAAAAATCAGACGATGCGTGAGTACAATATAATCTTAAGAACAAGAATCTGCAATAAGATTGGTAAAAAGTTTATAGATAACGATGCAAGAAGGGGTATGCGAAAGGTCTGCAATTTCAAAAACATCGTTATTAGACCACCGATCGATTTCGCACTGAAACCAAAAAAAGCATTAAAGTAACAAAATTTAAAATCACCCGTCATATATTTTCCAAAATGTGAGATTCCGCGTATAGCGGCAGTTAACAGTCTCGCTCGACGGTTTTGACGCCGAGGTAGAGCGCACACTTAAGAGGGCGTTGGAGTCAATCCAAATTTCGCCTTTCCCCCTAAGAGCAATGTTAAAAGAAATGTCAAATAACTCTTTTATTTTTAATCAGAAAATAATGGTTTATAGCTCTAAATAAAGGGTTCACCAAGGCGGATTTTGTTTGGGAGAGGAATTTTTTATAAAAATTAGTGTTTTTTACTAATTTGAAATAACAAAGCAAGTTTTTTACTACTTTTAAAACGTTTTCTACAGAATTTTATAAAATATTTACAAAGAATCCATCTCGCAAAAGGAACGGGGAATTTAATTGTGATTCAAACGCTATTTATTCTGAACCAATCGGACAAAAATTAAAGAAATTATATGACAAATGGCGGGGACAAGTTAAGCATTGCTCTTATGGGAAATAAATCCAACATGGCGGCACTCCAACGCCCTCTTAAGGCACAAGAGCAATCTTTGACTATTCCGGTTTAAATTTGGAAAATGCCCGTTTTTCGCACGGCCAAGTTATACGTGGTTTGCTTACGAGTTGGATTTCTGAAAATTTATACTCTAAATCAAAAGACAAAAAACTATTGTTTATCCTTAGGCCTTAAAAAATGAATATACTTACTTTCTATTCTATTGACTTTTTTGTTATATTAAAAAACTAATAAAATAGCTTTATTGTAAATAGTTTTATTGGTAGGCCTATTTCTTATTGTTTTCGCTGATTTATTGCAACTATTATTATATTTATTTAATTCATTTTTCGGTGTTTCATACATTGCACAGTTGGTCCTATAACAATGTCACTAAATAAGACCAAAATATTACTAATGGCTGAATATTTTGTTCATGCATTTTCTCGTATTTTTATGCAATAGCCCTCCAAACTGATTTTAACATCGTTTGCAATTTGTAAGCACCAACAAGCAAACCGTTAGTGCTATCGGAGGTACTAGCATGTTTAATATTTGAAAATGTTTATTAATTTACGGATTCGGGGCAAACCATCGAGCCGTAGTAGTCCAGGACTTTTAAGCGAATGACCTACACAAAATTGGCCAGGTAACGAGACCTAGTGGGATGAGTTTGGTATATGCCCTGATCATTTGGTGAAAATTCCCAACTTTTCCCACCACAGGAACATGCGCCATTTTGGAAAATAGCCGAAAAAGCTAATTACAGTGTAAGTGTATACTAAAATAGGATTTTCATAAAGTCCACACCACTTAGATTCACCCGAAAAAGTTTATATTGTTCACAATTAGATACCGTACAAGGAAATACCATATTTATTGGTATAAATCATGTTTTAAGGTTCAATATGTGCACTTAAATTTAATATTTCGTTAAAATTTTGGGAAGTTATTTTGGTTTTTTGTAAATTACGGCATTGACATCACAGGTATGATATTTTTGCTTCGTATAAAAATATTGTAGCCCTTAAAATTCTGCATCGATTTCATTTGTAACATTGTATGTTGAAATAATAATATCGATGATACGGTACCTTAAAGTCTGAAATATTCAGATATTAACATATGAGGTGCCTTAAAGTCGGAATATTCAAATATTAAATTATATATTTGATTTTTAATCATATTTAAAGCAGGTGATTAATGCAACTGTAATATAGGCATAGCCAGTACGGCAACGTCGTTTGAATCTTATTCTTTGGTTGAAAAACACGTGACCACTAAGCCCCGCCCCCGCCCTCAACGGACATTTCTCGTGACTTGGCTGAAGCTGATTACTTTCCTAATTGTTTCATTTATTTATTAAATATTTGCATTTTATTATCATAATAATAGCGAATTCCCTATAGAGAATAGAGAAATTCGCTAAAACCCAACTGTTAAAACACTGGAAAGTTATATTTTAACAATAAAAGAGTTTTATAAAGTAATAAATAGAATAAATTATTGAGATTGACTGTTACAGTCCACATTAACCTTCTGCTATATTTTTCTTTAACTTCATAACTATTTTGTTAATTTAGCAGCCTGACTTGCCGTTGTCAAAAAAAAAAAAAAAAAAAAAAAAAAAAAAAAAAAAAAAAAAAAAAAAAGTTCAAGCATAGCATATTAGCAATCAGCTGGAGCTGGAGCCAGTTAGATTTAGATACAGATTTTTAGATTTAAAATTACAGATTCTGCAAATAGTCAACATTTTACCGAAAAAACAGAAAAACTATTGAAAAACATGAAACATAAACATTAAAAATATAACAAAATAAATAATTTTTTATTTTAAATATAAAAAATGTTAGTACAGTCCACCAGTATAGGCTTTTACAGTAATCCTTAAAATAATAATAATAATAATAATAAGTATTATTTGTAAGTTACTGGAAAATTATAACAAGGTAATCTTAACTACAAGAAATAAAATTATCTACAACACTTATAAGTTATAATAACAATAAGTGAATAACATTGTAATCATTATAAGATAATAACAGATAGGAACCTTTAGGAGTACACAACAGTGGCAGTGGCATAAAACTTATTAATAATAGGTAAAACCAGAGAGAGGTAATCTTTTAGGGCATTGAAAGGTAACTTAAAAATTGTTAGTTGTGAAGGCATATAAGAATGGTGGCTAGACCAAAACATAATAATAACGAAACTGGAAGATATATTTTTAAAAAATCATAATTTAGCCTTAGTCACATTAAAGAGAGAGAAAAAAATACATTAAGGTAGCCTTGGCATTTATCAAGTGAACAGGCCAGAAATACTGCAATAAAGATAAAAATTTAAAATAATAAAAATCTGAAAAAGGTTGTATAGGCCTACACACAGAAATGCATTTAAATTTGGCCAAAATAAAAAAAAATATTTTATTATATTTGTTTTGAATTTATTTAATCATTATTTAATTCATTTTACAGCCTTTCTCTAGTTTTAGGTGTTTTATAACAGTATTATCATTGACTATGTACACTATGGTACTTAAAAACACCAATTAAGCGTTGGGGTAATTTTTAGGGTAATTTAAAAAGATTTAGGGTAATTTTTCCTCTTGTTTAGGGTAAAATTATAGTTACGAGGTGGCAACACTGATACAGCGTTGGGAATTTCCGGGGAATTCCACGGAATCCGGGGAATGGGAGAGGTCTCCGGGTACAATTCCGGGGAATGGAGTAGTTCCGGGGAATTTCCGGGGAATGGTCCATATTTACAGTAAAATTCCGGGGATTGCGCCGGACAACAGGATTTGATTCATTAAATCTTAAAAATGACATTCATATTACTCTTCCCAAGAATAGATACATTTGACACTATGATAATATGGTTAATCGTATGGATGTCTAAATAATATGATTATAAATTTTTATGGTTATGGTTTTAGTTAGAGGCCTGTAATAATAGACATCAACGAAGTAAAGTAATACTGCAAGTTACTTTGTTGCCCCTACTGTTAACTAGACGCAGGTTAATTTGTTGCACACTGTTGACTGGAGCCATTTTACTCATCAATTCTCACCGTTTTCTTGGTGGTTATTACCCGGACTTTGCCCTCGTTTCCTTTGGTTACCCCTTTTAGGTATTCTGATTGGTTAAAGCTCCTCAAAATCACAGATTATTTTAAAATCATATTGATCATTTGTTGTTTGTTTTTAAAGCCACTTTATAACCAAATTATTGAGATTAGTTACAATAGAGACGTGTCGTTTTGGTTTGTGGGTAAAATGGCAAATAACAGATAGAAAAATGTAAAAAAAGGACTGGTTATACCAAGGAAACTGCGGGAATTGTGGGGAAATGGCACCAATAAACCGGGGACAAACCTCACTATCTTTGTAGCACTTAATTGTAGTTTGTTATATACCGTAGTTTCATCTCGTTGATAGCTAGACCTATACCAAGGCCAGTAGTTGGCCTTGCCTATACCCTCTCCCCCACGGTGATTTATATTGTTTTATTGGTTTGTGGGCTTAAAAATTTTTAATTACATTATTGAATGATAATAATATAATTGGAAAACGTATTTTAGCTTAATAGTAGTGGCTAGCAGTGTAGTTACAGCGATTTGTAGTGCCGCGTTTACTTTCTTAGGTCTCCAGTATGAGTAATGAAATGGTTAAAATACCGCAACGGAATTCCGGGGAATGCAATTTTAATTCAGGGGAATTCCGGGGAATCCGCTAGTGGATTCCGGGTAATTTGGTCTCGAGCTGTTCCCAACACTGCACTGATAGCGAATAGCGATAGCATAGCAAATGATCAAGATCAAAATAAGAAGTTAAAGTGATAATGTTAATGTTAGTTGTTGAAATGATTTTTTTATGTGTTATTTTGCTGTGTTCATAGCTTAAGTTGATATTCAGATAACAAATTATGTTTTAAATTAATAATGATGTATGGTTAGTTGTGCATTTCCACAAGGTAATGATATACTTTATTCTGTATACAAAGGTGGTAATTTTCATGCATTGGCTATGATTCTCAATTATTGGCCTATGAGAGGTTCTACTGTAATCTTGAGTGTAAATTCATAGCCAAGGGAGGGTAGTAAAGTTACGCTATAACTCAGAAAACAAGTAGGTAGGCCTTGTGTACTGTAACTATGTTAGCCTACCCTAGGCCTAATACCAGAATTGTTATTGTAACCTAGCCTAGGCTACCGGTAGGCCCTTCTATTTAACTGTTGACTTTGACTGCCACAATAAAGCCTACTTAATTTGTGGATAGGTAGCGCCAGGGCTTAATTTATACACTAAAAAGTATGGAGCAATGAGCACACTGGGGGTCTGAGGTGGGTATTCCATACCCCCCCCCCCCCCCCCCAATGGACTGGGGGGGTCCGGGAGTATTATAAATTTTTTAAACGCATACTTAACGCATTGGTGCATTTTTTATCTATATTGATTATGTTTTAGGCCGAATAAAGAGTGAACAAGTGACTAGAGGCCGGAATTGGAGGTCATGAAAGTTATAGCCTATGTAACATGTACTGCGTAGTTAACACATTACAACGTAATGCAAAATTGGTTTTGTAAGTTGAATTTAGTTATAAAAAGTCATATAACTTAGACCGTCTTGAATTTGATGTATCATTTAAAATTAAAATAGCTGGGGCCAACCGGAGCTCCGCTGAAACTAATCGCTGAGTAGCGCTGAGTAGTGGTTAGAGTGTTCGTCTCAGAACCTGGAGTTCCATAGGTGGTTGCTCAGCGAAGGCAATAAGTTTAGGCAAAGGCTAAGAAGTTATATTCATCTTTACTTAAGTTTTTAACTGAGTACAACTGAAACTTGGTTATTGGGCTATTTAATTATTGATTCTAACTAAAGATTCAGCTGGTATTTGGAACAAAGCGCCTCAATGCATTACAGTCCTCCTTCATTCAAATTTGGCCTTAACTCGCACACTTGTTGAGATTAAGTCAATTAACCTTAACTTAGGGTTAAAACTTACCATACGTCCTTTTTTCCCTGGACATGTCCTTTTTTTTAGAGCATACAAAAAACTGTCCCCGGGCGAATTTTTGAGAATCAGTCCATTTGTCCAACTTTTTGGTAGCAACAAGTTAAATAGGCCTATGTGTATTTATGTTTTACCAACCCATAAAAAGATTTTGTTTATATTGTTACTTCGTCCAAACTGTTATTAAATCGCAATTTGTTTAAATGTTCAATCAAGAGTAGCTGTTGCTCTTTTAATTAAACAGTTTGTATGATTTTCATTTGACTTCAGCGCCAGTAGCCGGGTTGTATTTATTATTGTCAGCACTCTATTGTAAGTGAGGTTATGTTGTAGCAGACATGTTATCGGCTTTCCACTCGTTCCAGCTTAGTTTATAAAGGAGGCCATTTTTATTAAGGAGGCCATTCGTTTTCAGATATAATTTGATTAGTTTCTGGTGCCAAATAGTAAAATACCTAGTCTTTTCTGCTAATAATTTGTGAAAGTAACTGAGCCTCATCTTTGTAGTTTGTAATTGAAACCAAATTTCATTATCTCTAAGTAATAAAATTTAGCTACAATTTTTACTTTACTTTATATAAGGTTAGGACCCACTTCAATTTAAAGTGAAGCTTGAAAGAACTTATCGTTAATAGAATACCGTAAAGGAAAGAATTTTTACTTTTTTTCACAATTTACATAAATTTAATTGCTTGATAGCATTATGCAGGCCTAACTAACTTATGTAATAATAAGTTATAATCAATTGACATTTTGCAGTTATTTCTAATCAAATAACTGGCTGGGTAGCTGAGTGGTTATAGTGCTCACCTGTGAATCCAAAGGTTGCCAGTTCGATTCTGAGAAAAGTTAGTAGCTTTTAAAGGTTCGATTCCGGACCCAGTTGCCATTTGTCATTGGGCTATTAATTAATGATGCTTCCTAACAACTGGTCGATGTTAGATAGTAACAAGACTTGGGGTTTGGACCGTTCTCCGTCAAAATGTTAAAAAATGCCACTGGCGTATAAACACACAAAAAAATAATAAAAAAATAATATAAAATAAATAAATAACTAAGCCTAAATAAAACTTACTGATTTGGTAAAATCTTATTACTTTCCTAAATGTTTCATTTATTTATTAAATATTTGCATTTTACTATCATAAACAAATTAATTATTTGAAAAAAGTAGGATTTAATTGTAAATTTAAATAATTTGTTTGTTCACCCCTCTGTAGCATTTAATTAGAGGGGGGGGCAAAATTCTGAGTTTTGTGATTCCGACTCGCGACGAGTACTAGCTAGGTATCCTCTTTTTCATCCCGGAGAATATGGTAATCCTACCTTGACTAGGCCTTAAAGTAAATAGGCCTATCATCTAACGAATCACTAAAGCTATTAAGGCCTGATTATGAAATAAAAATATATCTTCCAACACTACCAGTACTGTACTTTATAACACAGCCTTAGCCTGCTCCCTGAACGGATTAAACTTAGGTACTAAATGTAACATATGGGTATATTCACTTACAATATATTAGGCCTGGATTACTTGCCAAAGGTCTACAGTAAAAAATAGTAGGTACATGACGATCAATTTCTATACAGTAAGTCACTAGTTGTGGAAGATTATAACCTGTGTTGTAATTTACAGTTGCAGAAATATTCTAAATTTTCTTCTTTGGTAATAGACTCAAACCTTTTCAATCTTAAAAATAAATTAATATTTCCAAAATGCTACAACACAAGTAAATCTTTCTTTAGAAAAATATTTTTCTGTACAACAGTAACCCAAAAGCCTAACTTACTTAGGTCAAAACTGTTTCATGCCCACTGTGGAACAATGGGCTATCCATCTATCTTCTTTATATAATAAGGGTTTTGTCTGTTACACCTCTTTTTCTCTCGACCTACTTAACCGAATTTAAGATCAGGGCCGCCGAGAGGGGGGGGCAGTTTGCCCCGGGCCTCAAGAGACTAGGGGCCTCATCTTCAAGCGTTTTTTTCCTATATATGGTAGCAAAATTTAATTTCTGTATAGTCTATGTAGTAACACCATGTATTTTTGAAGACATATAAATATCTTCAAACTGTAACAAAGTATAGCCTATGACCTTATATACAGGCCTATCAGCCTGTAATATGAGTCTCCGTGGTTTTAAGCTCTGTGTCCGTGAACAGACCGCGGCGCCGCGCTTGCCGCATCGTGTGGTGCTGTGCCGGTATTTGACAGCTATACCATTGCAAAAATATTATATTTTGCAACAGTCCTTCAAAGCTTCGACTAATATTTTCCTGTCTGCGTTTGTTGGTCCAAGTATATAAGATAAAAGTGTCTTTTAATAATCATAAATGAATTTGCCATATTGAAGGCAAGAAAGAAACGTTTGCGAGTTGGTTAGTTTTTGTGAGCGGTACTTAGTTTTGCTTAAGGACCAATATTGAATAATCTAATGGCTTATTAGTGAAGTTGAGGGTTAGTCTCAAGTAAATAGAACCTTGCGTTATTCTTTCAATTTTATAAATTAATTATAAAGCAAAATCAACTAATTATAAGTTCAAAAAGCGTTTAGTAAACAAAAAATTTAATTACTTAAAAATTTTAAAATAAAATGCATTGTTATGATTTTTTCTGTAAGCCTAGCCACATCAAAACACGTAAGTTAGGCCTAAAACTACTTGGTAGCTCTCCAATAAGCACTCTCAAACCCAGCCAAAGTGCAAGTTTGATCAAATTATTTTATGTAGGCCTACTGTAAACCTAAGTACATCTATCCTATCTATATCTTAATATAATACAAATAAAATATTGATGGAAAGAAAGCAAATTGTGTGCATAGATACAAAATAAATATCCAAAGAAATTAAATTAAAAATGTGTTGCCTATATTGCATCTGGTTCGAACACAGATGACGGCACGGGAAGGGATGCACCGAGCGGTGGGGGGGGGGGGGGGGGGGGGGGCCTCACACCAGATGCCCCGGGCCACAAAAATTCTCTCGGCGGCCCTGTTTAAGATTGAGGTGTCATTTTAAAGCTTATTATCTAGCATGTGTGCGAGTGGTGATTAAAAAGATCATTTTATTTCGGGCTTTGGCCCCCTAGCCTTTGATTTATTCCAAGAAAGCACTTTAAAATGTTGACCGACTTTCATTAAGCTTTAAAAATGTCAATTGTCATTTAACAGCAGCTGATTACCGTTAGATGAATTTTTAAGTCAGATTGTAGACAAGACACTGCATAATTAACAAAAATATCGTTTGAAATGTCATATAATTCCTTTGAATTGTACTGTAGGTGAGTTTCTCGTAAACATAAAGAAATATCTTTAAAAATGTGCATTTTGCGCCCCCTAGTTTAAGTATATACTGATAAAACCCCCTCTCCCTCAGAAAATCTTATAAGTAGCCTAATATTAAACAAGCACTGTTTGTATGGGCAAACATTTTTTCTGTCCAAGGATTTTAAATTTCTGTTGTTGAATTTGGAATACATCTTTAATCTTGTGTTTAAAAAATTTATTCAGTACTAAATTGTAGCACCCCCTGCCTGGCTTTGCGAGTGAGCGGAGAACGAGCTTTGTCTAAGAAAGGAAAGTGACGCTTACGTGATACTCACTTAAATTAGTTGTAGTGGACATTATCAAACACTAGTTAAACAAAGTTCAAGATGTTTCGGGATCTGTGTTCTGATCGCATTTGCAAATGGAAGCTGAACATCACCTTGAACACCACCTCTTCTTGCTGTACCAGTCCTTGCTGCTGTACCCGATTGGTACAGTGTTCCATTTCATTGTTAAATAATTGTTATTGAAACGTGATGTTTGTCGTTTAATGTAGATAGATGTATGTATGACAAGATCCATCCAGATATCTGATCAACTATTGTCGGTTGGCAATGGTAATGGCAATCAATGTTTTTCTGACTGCTTTTATAGTTTTGTAATAGCTTTTTGTACTTTTATTTTACAGTTCTCTTAAGAGCATTCAGTAGATAGAAACATGTTTTCAGTTTTAGCTTTGGTTTCACCCTGGCTCGCCTGATGTCTTTTACTGACTTGGTTAGCTTGGCTTTAGCCTATTGCTCTCACCTGAGACCAGAAATATCTCAGACCTAGAATGCCGTGGACTTTCTTGTAAACTTCAAAATGTCATAAACAATTTAATGTAATCTTGCCATCACAAATAATGAACTATATAAACTAAAGCAGGGCTTGTATAGTAGACGCCGAACGTAAATAAGCCCCCCTCCACAAGTAGAAACCCATCTAATCTCTTGTTGTCAAAACAATGTCACCTTTCGGGATGGCAAGCCGGTCGGCCGTCGTCCGTCCCGCTATTCCTAGAAATTTTGTGATACACTATAACTTTCAATTAATTGATGTACTAGTCCTACATTATTAAATTATGGCTCATGCTTTTCATCTTACTTAGACGAATAAAATAAAACTTGAATTACAGTTCTACAACCTATCATTTGAGTAAACAGTTGTTACGCAACCATATAGTGGACCGCAAAATTTCTTGGAATAGCGGGACTAATGTCGGCCGTACAGTTGGCGACCCCGAAAGGTGACATTGTTTTGACAACAAGGGATTAGAAGGGTTTTTACCTGAGGAGAGGGGCTTATTTACGTTTGGTGTCTACTATAACTGGTTTTTATTAACTTTTTTTTGCTCCTGGTTATTTTTTATTAATTTTTTTTTTGAAATTCATTTTATTTTTGGGGGATTTTGATTATTTTTTTTATATTTTTTTGCAATTAGGTTTTTTTTCATCAAATTTTATGAAGCTTGCAAAAACTAAATAAATGTTTAAAAAAGCTAAAAAATGGCAAAAAGTAAAAGGAGGATAAGGGAGACTTTTTTCAATTTTTTTTCATTCTTAGAAAATTTTCATATAGAGAATACGCTATCATGGTAGTAGTCACGGTAAGACCAAAGACCGGGACTATGATAGCCTACTTTTTTGTTTTGAGGTCCCTAGAAGCCAAAAACACCGTTCGTCCAAATTGATATATATGTTTATATATTTATCTGTGAACACAGTAACTTTTAAACGGAACCTCCGATTTTGATGAAATTGGTACAGGGGTGTAATCTAGTATTTACATGAATAAGTTTGCCAACCAGAATGATCAGACTATGGCAACGGGGTTTTATGGGGTTTCAAAAGGGTAAAAAATGGGTTTTTGGCTTTTTCCACTTTAATTTATGAAATTCAACAGTTTTAACTTAAACCATTTAAAAGAGCTTAAAAACAAACAATCTAGTACTTTGAATTTTTTTACCTAGCTTAAATGGTTATGGGGAAAATCCAAAAACTATGTTTTCCATGTTATGCTTATGAGAAATCAACAAAACCTTCTATCTTGCTTATTTATTGATATATCTTGATAAAATTTGGTATGTACATTCATTATCAAGCATTTAACTTATATTTGCTTACAAAACCCATATGGCGGCAAACCTACGCATTCACCCCTATGGCAGGGCCGGCGCTAGCATTTTTGCCGCCCTAGGCAAAGGTTGCATTTGACGCCGCCGCCCCCCCCCCCCCCCCGCGCACCGACCCTTGCCCTCCCTGTTATGTAAATATATATATTTTTGCGTACCGCCTTTTTTTTCCGCCTTTTGGGAAAGTGCCGCCCCCCGGGAAAGTGCCGCCCTAGGCGGTCGCCTAGTTCGCCTAATGGGTGCGCCGGCCCTGCCCTATGGGGTTTATGGGTAAAATGAAAATAACACCCTAACTTGATCAAATTTGGTAGGTTCATTAACTAGGTAGGGTTTAACTTATATTTACCAGAAACCCCTAAGTATATGGTGGCCAAATTACATACTCTCATCCCCATGGGTTTAATGGGGAAATAGAAAATAAACCTAAATTCCATTGGAAATTCGCTGAGTACGCAGGTCTGCTGCGACAGGGATATTTATTATTATTATTATTATTGCTTTAGTAGATGATCACTTACCTAGTTCAAAATTATCCTACATCATTTTTATTGCCTACATATTGTTACTAACACGGTAAATCGCCAGTTTTTTTTTTAATTTAGCCACATTTAGGGTTTATTCAAGGTTATTTTTTTATAGTTTTGATTATTTTATATTTTTTTAACCTCAAGAACTGTTACAAGCCCTGCTATAGTAAACACAGTAATATGTTAACATTTACTTTATTTTCTTCATATCTTTTTTTCAAGAATTTACCTTATTTTCTTCATATCTTTTTTTCAGGAATACAAAAAATTGGAATGGAACACAGCCAGTATGATTTAAGTAAGAGGAACGATCTTAGATGCTTGAAAACTCTGGAAATGTATCTTATATGGAGTAATACATTGTTTTACACCTATCTTAGTATATTCGTGCCAAAAAATTTTTGTTTAGGCCTGCCACGGAGCAGGAATATAAAGTTTAATTAGGTAGGACAATAAACCCCTAGCATGTAATATGTTATAGTTACCAGATAGAGCCAAAGGTATTAATGGGAAAAAATTAACCTAATAGAATGGAGACTGAACAGGCAGAAATTGCCATGCAACTAAATAAAAATGAATCTTTATCGATTGAAGTTAAAGATAACCAAGAATTAAACAGCAAGGAAGTCAAACAAGAAGTGAAAGAAGAATATAATGTTGTTATTTTAAAGACAGAAGAGAATAATATTGAAGTTTTTACAAGTAGTAATGGCATAAAAAAGGAAATTTATGAAAATTACGAAAACGACCTAAGCAATGAGGATGAAATATCAAAGTTTTATCAAACGTTACCTGAAATAAGTAATGAAATCAGTGATTGCAAAGATGATGAAGGAAATATACACTTAGAAATTAAAAATGAATTGAACATGGAGAACGTGATCTCACATACAAAGTCTAGCGATGAAAATTGCAGATCAGAAATCCAAAACAACCCATTGGAAAAACTTCCTTTTAGATGTACAAACTGCAAGTACGGCACAACTGTAGAAAGAAATTTACTTTGTCATATAAAGTACTTTTGCAAAACAAAGGGAAATCCGATAGAAAAACTTCCATTTAAATGTAATGATTGTTCTTATGCAACTTCATCTAAGAAGAATCTAGTTTGCCACATGCAGAGGCATTTAGGCCCCCCCAGGTATCAATGTGTGTTGTGTGACTACTCAGCCAAGCAGAAGAAGAGTTTGAACATGCATCTGCTGTCTCATGCAGGAGAGAAGCCTCTAAAGTGTGATGTTTGTGATTATTGCACAGCAAATCGGCAAAGCCTTCATCAACATATGTTACTGCACCAAGGTAAAAAACCCTACGAATGTGAAATATGTGGTTACAGCTCCAACTTCAATTCCGCATTGAGATCTCATATGTTAACTCACAACGATGAAAAACCCTTTAAATGTCCTATATGCGAATACCGATGCAAACAGAAGTGTAAATTGAAACCACATATGTTGATGCACGCTGGGTATAAACCATTTAAGTGTGAGATGTGTGAATTTCGGGCATCAACCAAGCAAAACCTCACAAACCACATGGCATATCATAGTGAAGAAAGGCCTTTTCATTGTAACATTTGTGAGTACCGAGCCAAAACAAAAAACGAACTGATGAAACACATCAGTAGGCATAACAATGTGAGAAAATTTAAGTGCACATTATGTGACTACAGCGCTATCCGAAAATGCTACTTGACCATTCACATGACCACACACACAAAGAATAGGGAAAGACCTTTTCGTTGTCATTACTGTGACTATGGCGCATATACAAGATTCTTACTGAAACAACATATTCTAAAACATTCCGGGGAATCCCCTTTTAAATGTTCTCAATGTGATTACACCTGCAAGCAGAAAAGCAATTTGAGAAGCCATATTGCTTTACATTCAGGTACCCGCCCATTTAAGTGTTCAAAATGCAACTTCAGTGCTACTTCTAAAAGTGGTTTAAAAAATCACATGGTCGTACATTCCAACATTAAGCCATTTATCTGCAATCATTCTTTGTGCGAGTTCAGTGCAAAGACCAAATATGAGCTGGAGGCTCATTTGAAAATTCATTCACGAGAAGAAACATTTATTTGTTCTACCTGTGGGTATATTTCAGTAACGAAACCTAACCTGATAAGACATATGTTAGTACACACAGATTCTCGACCGTTTCAGTGTGAACAGTGCTCTTACAAAGCAAAAAATAATATCAGTTTGAAGCTTCACATGTTGATTCACAAATATGAAAAACTGTACAAATGCGCTGAATGTGGTCACACCTCTTTGACAAAGGGAAGACTGGAGTCTCACATGATAACCCACAGAGTAGAAAAACGTTTCAAATGTTTGGACTGCCCTTATGAAGCAAAGTACAAAATCAATTTGAAATATCATGTCACGATGCACCACACCAAGGAGAGAGCTTACAAGTGTGAGGATTGTAAATTCAGGACAATCAACAAAGCCAGATTGATTCGGCATCGGTTGAAACATGATTCAGGAGAAAAACCACTGAAATGTTCTCTGTGTTGTTTCACTACCCGAAGAAAAGATTCTCTTCAATGTCATCTGTCGAGGCACAGAGGATGGAAGAACATCAAACATGTGAGAAATAATTTTAAAGTAGAAGTTGTGTGATGCAAAGGCCAAAGAAAACCTAAATACCGAGTTTGTGCTGGAGCAAAGTAGAAATAGGTACTTGTAAGAAGTTCCATGCCAAACTTTACAAAGTCAAAAGTACAAGTTTCGTTTATGCCAATTCTATGCTCATCGAACGAACTGCCATATGTTGCCATTAATTTATTTAGTGAGACTGTGTAAGTAACACATCTAGTCTTGGTTTGTAACTTTTAAATCTAATCTGTTGCAAATGTATAGTGTTGTTGAAATTTCAGTTTAATTCCTAATCATAATTCCTAAGAAATAATTCGTAAGAAATCATAATATGAATGGGCAACACCAGTGGCAAAATTTTATTTATTTTTTGTTTTTATTACCTATAGAGTCAAAACAATAAAAAGATGAACAAAAGTCAATTCGTCTGTCATGGTTTTTAAGGTGTATGGTACTAATAAAAAAACAATATTGTGATATTTAGTTTCCATTGAAGTTAAAAACTAGTTATTCTATTCTGATGTTGCAACAATTTTCAAACCATTTTGTTCAGCTATTCTTTAGGGAGTAACCCTTAATTTAATTGTATTACAAATTTAATGCAGACAGTGGATTATCTATTACCAAAACTTTATGTTATCAGTCCAACTGAAATCTACTGACGTTATCGGGTTTCGCTTTGGTTTGATAGTTACTAAAGAAGTGATACGGGTGATGTTAAGAATTTTGCAATAGAATATTTTGTTATAAATAAGATTGTGGTTGAATTTGCTTTCTTATTTGATAAACATGATTGTTCCTATGATTTTGTCATATTTATTTAAATGTAGGAGTCTTTTGATTCCTAAAAGTGCTCAAGGGCTTGTGATACAGTACGTTCTCATTTATTCGTATCCTACATTCCCGAACTCTGGAATATCCTGATGGATAAACTGGAGTGTATTTTTTTGACCCTGCAATTCTGCATCCCTGTTGCAGTTCCTCATAATAAACATCCACCAATGTGGTATCAACGTGAAGCATTGGAAGTAGTCCCACTTGAGGAAATGTGAAGTAGTCGGTCGTAGGATGAAAACTTTTTTTAACTCCTTTAAGTTTACTGTTACTGAAAAGTCTTAGTTTAGCTAATCTTTTGTATTAGCTTGTAAAATTTATAAATACAACAATAGTTAGTTGGTCTACCACATCAATGAAAATAATAACTCATGGTCGATTCTGTTTAATCCGCATTTTTAGATGTTCATATCAGCGACTGCCATATTAGTCCACATAAATGAGAGAGCACTGTATTGCAAAATAGTTATATTTTAATTATGTTTAAATAATTTGTGTTTATTCAGCCTATTTCGCTTTTGTGTGTAAAGTTTTTATATACCGATTGATTTGTATCAGTTACGGTAACTTACTTATGTATTTAAGTTAACATAAGTTATGTTATTTTTAAAAGTTTTAAATTCCTAAATGTCTATTGTGGATGCAACTTTTATTAACATTTCACATTGAATACTTGCATTTTAAGTTTGGTTTATTAGTTTCAGCTTTAAGTTTTTAAAGTTCTAAAGAGAGATGATATTTGGGAAGGACTTTTGGCAAAGCTACAGTGGACTCTTGATGTAGAGCCAGGACCCTGTCGGGTTGTTGAAGATAACTAATTACTGGCAGCCTCATGATAAAAATTCTAAAATCCTAAGAGGAATGGTAAATGTGGTAAAATTGTTTTTATAAATGTGTTACAAATAATAAACCGCTTGGATACACACATTTATTTGTTAAATTATATAAAATCACAATGATTTACATCTAAAAGTTTTCATGATATAAATACTTTTACAGCCATATACTCCAAGATCGTTTTCTATCCCTCTCTCTCTCATGCACTCACGAGAGATATAGCTGCTGAGATGTTGTCAGATTGTCTACCGTGTCAGATAAAAAAATCCCAGGCTACCAAGAGTCTACTGTACCTCAAAATTACTGCATAATGTACAATAAAAATGCCTAACTTAAATTAATGCTTTTATACTTGAACACAAAATCAACTATCTCTTGATGATATGAACTCTGTTTGGCTTAATTAATTAATTAGGTCATTAATTTGTTATAGCATTGTTCTAATTTTATTTGTAGTTGATACTCTTTTTCTTTTTAATTTTTAAGAAGACAATGTTGCCAAAAGAACCAAACCTAGATATACAGTAACCTAGGCCCTACAGTAGGGCCTATGTGCAAAGGAGTGTTTCGATTTTGGCTATTATGTATCATATGGCTTTTTGGCGCTTTCACACTTGACGACACGACAACGACACGGCAACGACACGATATCGCGACGATATCGTCGAGCACCAAAGTCAATGTTATCTTATGGACCGTTTTCACACTTGACGACACCCCGCAAAAGTGTCGGTGTCGTGTCGTTGTCGTCGATTGGTGCATTTAACGGTGTCGTCGCGATATCGTTGGGCAGCAATTTCAATTAGATCTTATAGAAACATTCCACACTTGCCGATTTGTCGGTGTCGTATCGTTGACGTTTCGTAGCCCTGGTCGGTCGTCGAGCACACCGTCTTTCTCACATTAGTCCATTCCGGGACGTATTCGTATACAGTAAAAGTTCTGTAAAACTTCTATTTTGAGAATTGTTTTATGATTATAATTGATAACATTGTTAATTATTCTTTTAACTGACAAATACTATAATTATAAATGGTTATCTATTTTTAGTTGGATTATATTTTTCATTTAATTTGTTTAATCGAATAAATGTTGCTTTAGATTAGTATCTAAATTCAATGCTTTGAAAAATTAAATATTCTCATATACTGTCGAATGAAAATACTGAATTAAGAGTTTTTGTTTTTATGCCGTAATATGTTTTATAAATACAACAAATGTTGAGATTTTTCAAGAAATTTCTAGGTCATCAGCTTAGTAGTGCCAAGAGTCGATGGTCGGAGGAGGGTCAAAGAAAACATACAAATTCACTTACACCGAAACAGGTTGAAAATTAGGAATGCCAAAACTTATAACAAACCTTCGTATGCCATACTAACCCAACTGTATATTTTGGATAGATAAATAAACCCTAAATCTCAAAGAAATTCGATCGGCCTATCCACGTCTGAGACGACCCGTAGATGTAAGTTTTAATACACATTTAACATTGGCACCTCGTAAACCTTGAGATACAAAAAACCGGTTAATAGAGCAAAGAAATTTTGAATAACTTTAATTTAATAAATGATTGAATCCGCTGACAGCTTTGATCTGAAGATTGCAGCTTGTTTAAAAGACTCATAAACAGGTTCTCTAAAAAAGTTAACCAATAGTTTTGGAACAAACTATAAAAATCTTGTGCAAAACCTTAAAATGCCACCGTCCACCAATGTAAGTTTAATAGTTTAATTAAAAACTAAATAGTTTAAATAGAATTAATTTCACAAAATAAAAAAGGATGGCGTTGTTTTAAATACTTACAACCATCATCCATGACGGATCGTTGTACCTGTCTTAATTTAGTTAAAACCTACATACTAAATTCACATATAAATAGCTTACCACCTCTATTATAACTAGATCACTACTGAACCAGTTTCAAAATATTTATTCTCTTTGCGAAAAATGGGTTAACCTCATGTCCCAGGGACGTGCGACCTAAATAGTTTGGCGATATTTAAATTTGTCGTTTCCGATTTTCTACCTGTTTCAAGGACCAATTCCTCGGATTAGTCTGGAAAATTGCGGTTTACGCAGGTCTGTTGAGAAATATGTATTCAACTCTGTATAGTATCCTTAAGAATTGATTTTAGTTTTATAAATCTGTAATTATTCTTAAACGTAATTCTTAGTTGCTTTAACCTTGAACGTGATAAAATGATAATAAGATAAGAACTTATTTGGATCATTGACTAGTTTTTGAAACAAATTATAGTGTGTACCTTCCAGGTAAAGTACTTCAATCAATGGATGGACTCAGAATCGTCTACTTATTCTACTTATTTTTTTAGTCCAAAAGAAAAAGTAAGATCAGATGTTGGACTCTGCCAGCTTCAACGTTGTAATTTTATTTTGGAAGCAATATTGCGTCGTTGTCGTGTCGTTGTCGTGTCGTTGCCGTATCGTGTCGTCAAGTGTGAAAGCGGAAAAATTTACCGTTGCTGTGTCATCGTCGTCTTGGTATCGTGTCGTTACCGTGTCGTCGTCGTGTCGTCAAGTGTGAAAGCGCCCTTTAGTGGCGGTAAATCAGTTATGACAGTTCTTCCTACCTGGTTTTACATTAAAAGAGACTGAACTGAACCATGTTAAAAATAATAAATAAGTTTTATGTGATATTATACTTTGCCTATAGAGTCGTTATTTTATATTTATTAAAATCTTATTCATGTTTTAAGTCAGATTTTTTAAGTTGATGATTTTTTTCTGTGTTTTCATTGAGTTTCTAGGTGTGGTGTGATTACTTACAACACATGTCTATTCAGTTGTTATGTGGTTGTGAATACGTAATTTTATGATCCTGCCCATCTACTTTTCATCATGCGCCATGTACAATGTGGCACCAAAGAGTAATGAAAATAAATTTGTCAATAGGAATGAAAATATTAAGTCATATTTCTTACTCTTTGACGCCACACCACATTCAGGGCAAGGGGTATTAAAGTCAAATGTGTGTGTGAACGTTCACTGAACACTGCTTTGACCAAGGAAGGTATTGTTGTGAAATAGTGTTACTTTGCAAATTCATGAGATAAGTTTCATGGCTAATGCTACCGAACTGGCATACGTCAGGCTCAAGACTGTGTTGTACACAGGCCCGGATTATCCGCTGGGCCAACCTAGGCCATGGCCTAGGGCGTCAGCCAAGGGGGGGGTCGTCAAATGGGCCTTTTTTATACCGTACTACTTTTCGGTCAAAAATATTTAACCGTAACTAGAGTTTAATTCTGGTTTTTCACATTTTTTTCTTTAAATTCTTTAACAACAAGAGTAAATAGATATCCGGCAAAAGATAAAGAAGAAAGATCTGTTTAGGCAAACTAAGTGACCCCCTAAGGTGCCGGGACCCGAGGGGCTCCTACGTGGCGGAGATGAGCGCCCGTGATATGCCATAAAGAGTGTCCCTGATTAGCGGCCAAGAGCATCGACTGCCGGTAAAGAGCGAACCTAATCGACTGTGAAGAGCGCCCCTGCTCGGCTGTAAAGAGCGCCCCCAATATGCATTAATAGTGTCCGTGATCAACGGTAAAGAGAGCCCCCGACCAGCGGTAAACATTCCCCTAATTGACGGTAAACAACACCCCTTTGGCTTGACCTTCGCCTTGTAAGGTTTGCCTTGACCTTGTTCCTTTGCCCTGGATTTAAATTTATTTCTGTATTACAATCATATAATATTTGATTTCAGATCTAGAATTTATATGGTGGTAAAATTGTACATTAAATGATGCAAAAGGATTATGTACACGGTTAAAAATGACAATAAGGCTGTCATCACATACATTAAATAGTTCTGTGGTTTCATACAACAGCCAAAGTAATTAGAATTCAAATAAGCCCATAAATCGGTTTCTTTTTGGGGGGGGGGGGAATAATTGTGACCAGCCTAGGGCGCCAAAAAGTGTTAATCCGGGCATGATTGTACATTGCTCCCTCCACCACTGAATCTTGGTTCCGTCATACATAGATGAATACAGTGTATCATTAGTGATGGTCACTATTTTATTTTTATGTTACCAGTCCTATCAAGCACTAAGTTTCATCACATCTATTGCCAAAGATTTTATTTGATTAACTTAGTTGTTTTGTTTGAAGAAGTGTTTTGTTATTGCTTTATTTGTTTACTTTATTATATGTTTGAAGATGTTTTGTAAATAAACTTTATTGGGGCACAATCTTGTTTTACATACCATTTTATTCCTTAATGCTAATTCAAATTTCAAGGCCATGACGTTAAGAGATTAAGGTAGTTAGTCTGATCCTCTCAATTAGGATCTCAGACATTAGGGTGTTTGTGTCATTTCGAGGATTCATGGGTCACACTTGTTGAAAAACAGAAAATCAGATAAGGGTTAGGGAAAAATTTTCAAACATCAGGGAAACTACTACAATTATGACTAAGTCAAAGAACGCCTGTGAAATGACTATATGTTAAATGCAAAATAATAGTTGATTTTTTAAAATATTTAACTTTGTACACTAATCTAAATTATATACTCCCGAACCCAGAGAGCACATAAACGTAAAAAAGACGTGAAAATAACGTTTCCTTTTAACATTTTTGACGTTATTATTACGTCAAGAAACGGATTTATAACGTTTTTTTCACGTGATTATAACGTGCGAGTGTCACACTTTTTTACGTTAAAAAAACGTAAAAATACTACGTGAATATAACGTTTTTGTTTCACTTAATTTTTACCTTTTTAACTTATGTTTTACTGAACATTTTACAAAATTTTTTCAAAAATTTGTAAATGAATGCTTTTTTTCTAACCAACACATTAAAAAAATGTAAATAAAGTCGATCAAAAATTTCTTCCCTCCACCTGGATTTGAACCCTCAACCTTTCTATCACTGTCCTAGCGCCTTTACCCTCTCAGCCACTTCTGCTGTACTTCATGTGGATTTAATTTACTATTTATACATTTAATACTCAACCTTCCTTTACTTGAGAACAGATGGCTTGGTGTATCTGTGCTCATGGTTTTTGTTGAGTATATTTTAAAAATTGATTTTATTCGCGTTTCGTCTCAGATCACAAACATTATTTTTGGATCTTGATGGCGGCATACCCAGATAGCACAAAAACGTTCTTTTTACGTGAAAATAACGTTTTAAATTTTACTTTTAACGTTATTTTTACGTTAAAAAAAGGTGAAAATCACGTTATTATAACGTGATTATAATGTGAAAAGCGCACTCAATTTCACGTTAAAATAACGTGGAAAAAAGACGTGAAAATGACGTTTTTGTTTCACTTAATTTTTACCTTTAAACATTAGGTAAAAAAAGGTAAAAAAATTGTGATGAAAATCACGTTTTAAATTTCACGTTTTTTTTTACTTTCACATTTTTACGTTATTTTCACGTGAAAAAAACGTATTATTTTTTACTTTTACGTTTTCACCTTTTTTTAACGTGAAAAAAACGTGATTTTCACATTGTGTGCTGACTGGGAATGTGTAACTCACTCACTGGGGTATCAGAAATTCGTCAAATGTCGGTAAAGTAGATCTCCTATATATGACTTACTACAGTGTGATTCCCAAGCGAGAACAAAACTTACCGACCTGTATTATTGCCAACATACTGGGAGTCGCGGATTACCAAAACACCCTTTTTAAGAAATTTTATAACTTTAACCAACTGTGCCTTTATAGGTAAAGCGGTCTATACACCAAGAGTAATTTCAATGTACAGAGTGTATCTGAAATTACCTCTCCAGACCGGAAGTCACTGATGTCAAATACAAACTCTCACTTTAAATAATTTTTTTTAGTTTTACACAGCTTTTAAGAAAACAATTTGAAGACTTAATATAGGCACATACCTTCGTCCAAACAGCTCAAAAGTGAAATTCTCCACGACTAGTTTCGCTGCAACGGCAGCATCATCAGGTGGTTAAAATATTTCATCCATGAGGGATTCGTCAGAGAAATATAAAATCAACAGTTACAAAACACAACACAGTCACACACGTAAAACATTTAATTGAATCAAAAACTTCGGGTAGGCCTACCGCGCACAACATAACCTCTAACGCCACACACGACCGGAACGAGACGGAGAGCAGACTGACATCACGTCACCCCTCCTACCCCTCTCCTGTTATCAGCTGGTTGATATGAGAATGGTCTTGGTCCTGCATTACTATTGTTGGCTAAAATGGAATTGAAAATAGAGTGGGATTTGAAGTTGAGCTGCTCATTTAAAATAAAATCTTTTTCATTACTGTTTCTGAAACTTTTGTATATTTCGAACTGTTCAATTGAATCTAGCCTACTTCCTTTCCGACAAATGTGCAATATTTCCAGTCCATTATTTATGTCGTGCATGGTGTGATTTTTGTCAACAAGGTGTTGAGCGAATGTTGACCTTTGTTTGTCTGCTCTGGGGTCGGGCCTGTGTTCCTTGTAGCGTTCTTCAAAGGATCTGCCGGTCTGCCCTATGTAGAAGTCGGGACAGTCGACGCATTTTATTTTGTAAACACCAGACTTCTGTATATTTTCTTTTTCATCTGTTCTCTGAGCCAACCGATTTCTGGTTCTGTTAGTGGTTCTGAAGGATAATGATATGTTATGTTTTTTAAGGCTTTTGTTGATACAGTTTTGAGTTAAATGGCTGTATTCGACACAAATATATTTCTTTTGTTCAATATCTGTGGGATCAATCATAGTATTACTTTTTTTATTTGTGTGTTTCACAATTAATCTGTCTATCAGTTCTGGTTTGTAACCGTTGGATGTAGCTATGTGTTTGATTATTCTTATTTCTTTAGACCGGTTATCGTGTGACAGGGGGAAATTGAGCATTCTGTGAATAAGACTATTGTAAGCAGCATGTTTTTGTGATATTGGATGATAAGATGATGAATGTATGGTTTGGGTGGTAGTTGTCGGTTTCCTGTAGATATTGAAGTCGAATTTATTATCTTTCTTTTCTATTGTCATATCTAAAAAATTAATCTTATTGTTCTGTTCAGTTTCAACTGTGAATTTAAGTTTTGGTGCTAAACTGTTTAGATAATTCAGTAACAGGTCTATTTGCCGTCTATTGCCATTAAATAACATAATTGTATCATCCACATAGCGATTATATAGGGTGATTCTATTTCTGTGTTTATTAGCTTCGGAGAAAATGAACTTGGTTTCAGTATAATTCAGATAAATGTCAGAAAGGATGCCTGATAATGGTGAACCCATAGCTAAACCGTCAGGTTGGTTATAAACTTTTCCTTCAAAGGTAAAGTAATTTTGTTTCAAAGTTTCTTTCAATAAAGCCAACAATTCATTAATAGCTTCAGGTAATAAGTTTGAGTTTTCAGTCAAGTTTTCATTTATTATTTCTAATGTTTTATCGATTGGTACGTTGGTGTATAGGTTGGTAACGTCAAAAGAAACAAGAATCTGGTGCATTGGTATTTTTAGGTCTTTGCTTTTTTCAATAAATTCATAAGAGTTTCTAAGGCTGTAATTTTGAGTAAACTTAATATGTTCATGAAGTATTTTTTCGAGTTTTTTCGCTAACTTATAGGTAGGAGCCAGTAGCGGCCCGTGGCCCGTGCGGCCCGTGCACCTGCACGGGGCGCCAGGGGCGCGCCGTATATTGGGGGGGCGGCGCGAAGCGCCGCTCCGGGCGACGGAAAGAGGGGGTCAGAGAAAGATAGGTGCTTGAAAAATCAAACAAAGAGAGGGGAATGGTAGTTTTTATAATAACCGCTCCGGTCTACCTGAGCCCGAATGCCGCCTCGCGGCCGCGGCCGTAGCGCTAAGCGAGTTTTATGGATGTAGAGGTTTACGGGAATCGTGTTTAAAAATTAACTCATTAGGTTAGAGATTTGACTCTTAACTTTTTCTAAAAGTAGAAAGAAGGATCTCGTTTTCTCTAGTTTTAGAATTTGAAATAAAATTTCTAATTTCAGTTATAGCTGTCTAAAATCGTCTGTTTTTCCCTAGTGGCAAGCTTTATCAATTACGGGGAACGTGTTTCAAAACTAACCAATTAAGATAGATATTGGCTGTTAACGTTTTCTAAAGTTAAAAAACGGATCTTGTCGGCTCTGTTTTTAGAATTTTTTAATACAATTTATACTTTCAGCTATAACTGTCTAAAATCATCTATTTTTCTCGATGCAAATGCAAGGGTTTTTTTATAACCCTGTTATCTTCTGCTAAATGCAGCGTAGAGCTATAACTAAGGTGGTCATATTAAAGAAGAATAACGGTGCTAAATTTCCTTTCTTACAATTTGGCGATCTCACTTTGGTAGTTTCATCAATACTAGTGGAAAACTTCAGTTAAAAATCGAAAAAAACCGATGATTTTAGACAGTTATAGCTGAAATTAGAAATTTTATTTAAAAATTCTAAAACTAGAGAAGGCGAGATCCTTTTTTTTACTTTTTATAAAAAAGTTGAGAGTCAATCTCTATAATAATAAGTTAATTTTAAAAAAACGATTCCCGTAAACCTCTGCATCCATCAAATTCGCCTAGCGCTACGGTCGCGAGGCGGCATTTGGTATCGTCATTTGTGCTCAGGTAGACCGGAGCCTTAATTCCAAGAGACTCTTGGAAATTAAGTATTTAAAAATAAATATTTTCCAACATTATGAGCTTGCATGTGAATTTGGAGTAAAGCACGTAAGTGTCATTTTTATCATGTGTTACTAAAAAGGGAGCAGGGTCTGGTGAACGGATGGTGGGGTGGAGGGGGGTGTTCGTGAATAGCATGGTGTTGGAAAGCGATGGGGGCGGCAAATTAGGTCTTTGCACGGGCGCTAAAAAACTCACGAGCCGCCCCTGGTAGGAGCTGACGTGTAGTCGACCAGAGGTCGGATGGGTGTTCCATCTTTGTGGACTTTGGGCAACCCCTTGAAAGTGGGTGCTGTAGGGTTCATTACTTTTAGTGATTTTATTAAATCACTCTCTGTAAATATCAACTTAGAGTCATTTATTAGTTTTTTAATCTTACGCTGGTATGTCTTTGTGGGGTCCTTATTAATTGGTGTTATATTATTGGCTTCCAAAAAATTATGTACTTTGTTTTCATAGTCGATTTTGTTCAATATAACAGTTATGTTACCTTTGTCTGCTTTACATAACATGGCATTGTTGGATATTAATTTTTCATTTATTTGTTTTAAGGTCTGAGATTCATTTTTTGATTTCAATGTCATTGAATATGATGTCTGTTTTATTTATTATTCTGGGGTAGAATTCAAAATCAAAGAATATGGCAGTGTCCCTTGGTTTCTGTTTGTTTACTAGATTGGATATTTTCTTTCTTAGGGTGTTCTTTTTATTTCTGATTACTCTGGATATTCCACTGTCAACTTCTTGCAATGTGGCATCTAACTGGGCGGGATGAGACATGTTAGCTAGCTCCAAGTATTTCCTCATAAGTAAAGTGTTCAACATTTGTTTTTTGTGGTATAGGGATTTAATTTCGTTTTCCACATTGTTTCTGCATGTTTTTTAGTTTTCTGGGCTGCAAATGACCTGTTGTTGATTTTGATGTTGACATAGTTTGGTTTGAGTTCATGTCGTAACACAGTACAAAACATCAAATACAATAAAGACTGCTTACGACATGAACTCAAACCAAACTATGTCAACATCAAAATCAACAACAGGTCATTTGCAGCCCAGAAAACTAAAAAACATGCAGAAACAATGTGGGTTAAAAACGAAATTAAATCCCTATACCACAAAAAACAAATGTTGAACACTTTACTTATGAGGAAATACTTGGAGCTAGCTAACATGTCTCATCCCGCCCAGTTAGATGCCACATTGCAAGAAGTTGACAGTGGAATATCCAGAGTAATCAGAAATAAAAAGAACACCCTAAGAAAGAAAATATCCAATCTAGTAAACAAACAGAAACCAAGGGACACTGCCATATTTTTTGATTTTGAATTCTACCCCAGAATAATAAATAAAACAGACATCATATTCAATGACATTGAAATGGCCCTTCTAGAAAAAGGCCTAAACTATAACCTCCCCAGGAAAGGGAAAAATTCATTTTTCAATGAATTAATAAATGCCGAATGTGCCATAAAAACGATACCCGACGAAGAAGACCGCAATTTTGCCCGACTTACTATCTCAAAGAAGTTAAAAAATCATTTTGATAACGAATCAACTCGACACCATAACATTTCTGTTTTGCACAAAAATGAATCTCAGACCTTAAAACAAATAAATGAAAAATTAATATCCAACAATGCCATGTTATGTAAAGCAGACAAAGGTAACATAACTGTTATATTGAACAAAATCGACTATGAAAACAAAGTACATAATTTTTTGGAAGCCAATAATATAACACCAATTAATAAGGACCCCACAAAGACATACCAGCGTAAGATTAAAAAACTAATAAATGACTCTAAGTTGATATTTACAGAGAGTGAAATAAAATCACTAAAAGTAATGAACCCTACAGCACCCACTTTCAAGGGGTTGCCCAAAGTCCACAAAGATGGAACACCCATCCGACCTCTGGTCGACTACACGTCAGCTCCTACCTATAAGTTAGCGAAAAAACTCGAAAAAATACTTCATGAACATATTAAGTTTACTCAAAATTACAGCCTTAGAAACTCTTATGAATTTATTGAAAAAAGCAAAGACCTAAAAATACCAATGCACCAGATTCTTGTTTCTTTTGACGTTACCAACCTATACACCAACGTACCAATCGATAAAACATTAGAAATAATAAATGAAAACTTGACTGAAAACTCAAACTTATTACCTGAAGCTATTAATGAATTGTTGGCTTTATTGAAAGAAACTTTGAAACAAAATTACTTTACCTTTGAAGGAAAAGTTTATAACCAACCTGACGGTTTAGCTATGGGTTCACCATTATCAGGCATCCTTTCTGACATTTATCTGAATTATATTGAAACCAAGTTCATTTTCTCCGAAGCTAATAAACACAGAAATAGAATCACCCTATATAATCGCTATGTGGATGATACAATTATGTTATTTAATGGCAATAGACGGCAAATAGACCTGTTACTGAATTATCTAAACAGTTTAGCACCAAAACTTAAATTCACAGTTGAAACTGAACAGAACAATAAGATTAATTTTTTTAGATATGACAATAGAAAAGAAAGATAATAAATTCGACTTCAATATCTACAGGAAACCGACAACTACCACCCAAACCATACATTCATCATCTTATCATCCAATATCACAAAAACATGCTGCTTACAATAGTCTTATTCACAGAATGCTCAATTTCCCCCTGTCACACGATAACCGGTCTAAAGAAATAAGAATAATCAAACACATAGCTACATCCAACGGTTACAAACCAGAACTGATAGACAGATTAATTGTGAAACACACAAATAAAAAAAGTAATACTATGATTGATCCCACAGATATTGAACAAAAGAAATATATTTGTGTCGAATACAGCCATTTAACTCAAAACTGTATCAACAAAAGCCTTAAAAAACATAACATATCATTATCCTTCAGAACCACTAACAGAACCAGAAATCGGTTGGCTCAGAGAACAGATGAAAAAGAAAATATACAGAAGTCTGGTGTTTACAAAATAAAATGCGTCGACTGTCCCGACTTCTACATAGGGCAGACCGGCAGATCCTTTGAAGAACGCTACAAGGAACACAGGCCCGACCCCAGAGCAGACAAAACAAAGGTCAACATTCGCTCAACACCTTGTTGACAAAAATCACACCATGCACGACATAAATAATGGACTGGAAATATTGCACATTTGTCGGAAAGGAAGTAGGCTAGATTCAATTGAACAGTTCGAAATATACAAAAGTTTCAGAAACAGTAATGAAAAAGATTTTATTTTAAATGAGCAGCTCAACTTCAAATCCCACTCTATTTTCAATTCCATTTTAGCCAACAATAGTAATGCAGGACCAAGACCATTCTCATATCAACCAGCTGATAACAGGAGAGGGGTAGGAGGGGTGACGTGATGTCAGTCTGCTCTCCGTCTCGTTCCGGTCGTGTGTGGCGTTAGAGGTTATGTTGTGCGCGGTAGGCCTACCCGAAGTTTTCGATTCAATTAAATGTTTTACGTGTGTGACTGTGTTGTGTTTTGTAACTGTTGATTTTATATTTCTCTGACGAATCCCTCATGGATGAAATATTTTAACCACCTGATGATGCTGCCGTTGCAGCGAAATTAGTCGTGGAGAATTTCACTTTTGAGCTGTTTGGACGAAGGTATGTGCCTATATTAAGTCTTTAAACACGCAGTTCAGGGGCTAAAAATGGATTTTAAAACAATTTGATCTTGTACGCGTAATTTTAGCAGTTTATTGAATATTTGAGGTTGAAATTTAGATTTTCCTCATTTTTCTCTGAGCATTTTAGGTTAAGCAAAAATGTCTCGGCACAAAAATTAGACTCTTTTAAATACGTTTCCAACAAAAATTGTCAGTTTGGTCCAAAATTTTTTTTTTTATTAACTTTACAACATGACGGAGATTAATGAACATGTAGGCTATTTAAATGTTTAGTAAAACTAATCACGTGATAATTGATGTTTTATGATGGTATATTATTTTTTAATGAGGTTCTTAGACATATACATGTTTGGTAAGTTCTGTTATATGTAAAATG
>CM061533.1:176015585-176265286 GCA_030545055.2 Neoaliturus tenellus | reverse complement strand
GTTTACCATCCATAAGTTTTTCAGTCTTTCTGAAAATGTTAAAGCATTCACATCAGTAGTGTCAAATTGTTGGTGCTGGCCCAGTTCAAGGTCACCTGAGGGATGACGTCATCGAGGTCAATGACCTCACCGATGACGTCATCGATGACGTCATCGATTGCGTCATCGATGACGTCATCACTAATGACGTCATTTCTATGACGTCACACCCATGACGTCACAGAAATGACGTGCTGATGACGTCATCACCCCTTACGTCATCAAAATGACGTCACCGACGCCACTGAGGTCAAGGTCACGCCGAAACTTAAAATTTTTTGGCACTTTTGCCGTTTCTCGCACTACGCTCCGAGTTTCAGTCAGAGTCCCCGTGACCTTGACCACTTGGAGCGAATTTTCGACGAGAAACGGCAAAAGTGCCAAGTTAAACTCGAGTTTCTGACATGACCCTGCCTAAATGGGCAATCGGTTATCCCTCAGGTGACCTTGAACCAGCACAACACCAACAATTTGATATTACTGTGACCTTGAAAAACCTAACAACGGAGCGCCGACACCGATGCGCACCCCACGACAGCCACCGAGTGACTGACTGTCAGGCTCTGTGTACTCTAGGTATATGGGGAAGTGGAGGGGGAAATCTCAAGGTCATCCAAATGGAGTTTTAAAAAAGTTGAAGAGTAGAAAGACTACTCTTGTGCTTCCTGGGCGACCTCATCAATTTCCAACGGATCTGTAAACCAATCCGATCTGTAGCGGCAGGAGTCCAGAAAACAGGTGCACCACCCATCAGGTTGTCCGTAGCACTTCCGACAATTGGTAAGATTGGAGAAATGAAATTTAATACACCGCTGCGGACAACAAGTGTAAAAGTAGTTGGATTTGTAGATTTTGAAAGTTTGTAGTACCGGTGGTGGCAGCTGTTGGTTCTTGCATCTACACCTGCAACATCCGAAGCATTCACATTGCCGGCAGGCCAGCCCGTCCACTTGCCATCTTGGTAGTAGGAAACACTTGCCCTCGCAGCAATAGGTTGTCCCTGTCTCTTCCTCCCAAAGCTTCTTTGCACAATGGACGACGCCTTGTATCTCTAAACACTTATGCTCGCAACATGAGACACGCTTAGTTTCCATACTTGATGTTGCTTTGGCGAGGGAGCAAGATGAAGTGATGCCGTGGCCAGCGGGAATGGAGCTTATATAAACTAAGGTGAGTGGAGGGGGAAAGGTCAAGGTCATCCAAATGGAGTTTTAAAAAAAAGAAAAGAGTAGAAAGACTACTCTTGTGTATTTATAGCGATTTCATTGATAGTGAGTGCTTCTGTATGCCAAGTTGATCTGTACTGACAGGCTCCTAAATAATGTTTGCAAAAACCTGCAAAATGATTGTTGCACAATTTGCAGCCAGTTAGCTGTTTTAATGTGAATTCAATGCAACGTTCAGGGCAACAAGTGTACTTATGCCCTCTCATCTGGTACACATGGAATGTCTTCAACTCCGGTTTCGGCTTCTTCCAAGACTTGCACTTACACATGCATTGACCAAAAGCTTCACATTTTCTACACGCCAGGCCATCCGCAACATCAATGTCATTCGGCCATGAAAAACATTTCCGTTCGCAACAGTAGTTGAGTTGACTCTCCATGTTGCTGTGGTGAAGGTGCGCGATGAAATGATGCTGCAGTCATTGAGAGTGCACCTTAAATAAACTCAGTGGAGGGGGAAAGGTCAAGGCCATCCAAACGGAGTTTTAAAAAAGATAACTAGTCGTCCTCCTCCTCCTCATCCGTTGTACTTAGAGAGCTGTCAGACGAAGAGCCCCGTGCAGGTGCTCCCCAGATGAAAAACAAATCAATTTTAAAACGAAGACCAGGATCTTGCATCATCAATTCCTTTAATTTGTCACATACTAAGTCGACCTTGTGTAAGGTGTCAACAACAAGCTTCCAATTCGTTGGTTCAATATAACTTGTAGTAGAGTCTGCCTCGCTGATAACCACATCCTCCGGCCGTATTGGAGTGTAAAGATGTGTAAAGTTCTTTGGCTGTAGCTGAGGTTCAGGCTGGCTGGAAGTGGAAGGTTGAGTGTGGACCCCTGTCGCATCGAAATCCATAGTCATTCTACATTCAATGTTGGGGTTTTCGTTTAATACATACACCAATTTCTCATGCAACATATCCACTTCTGCCGAGTCTTGCAGATGAACATTCCAGGAAAATGGCCATTCTTCATCCGTAGTGGAGTCAACTCGAGAAAGAGTGCTGTCCGCCATGATAGCTAAGCAAGGAATGATGTGAGCTACAGACTGTGGTAACAGTATTGAAAAGTAGAGGGGGTAAACCAAAAGTACGTGGAGGGGGTATTTTCAAGGTCATTTAATTTGGGTTTTAAAAAAAGGAAATAGTGGAGGGGGAATTCTCAAGGTCATCCAATTTAGGTTTTAAAAAAAAGGAATGAAGCTTACTCCTCTTCAGCCTCGTTGTCCCCTGCATCTTCATCAGCCTCATCTTCATCGACGTCAGACTCGCCGTAAGGATAGATCGGGGACATGGGCGAATATTGTGGAGATTGTTGACCGTTGTTGTCGTCCCCTTGCATTCTAACTTGGGACCAATCATAATTTAAATTCATTTGTATTATGATCCCAGGGTTGTCCCGCAGTATTTCCTTCATACGTTCGCAAATTGACTCCAAATAGTGTACACTATCGACCGACAGTGTCCAACCCGTACTTGTACCGACATCAGTAGTGGAGTCAGCTTGGCTGATGGTGTTGTTGTCTGCCATGGTTGCTTGTCGGACAAGGAATGACGGTTGATGTGATGCTCATGCAGGAACATGGTGAAGTGGTGGGGGGTGTGGTGGAGTAGTGGGGGAATTTTCAAGGTCATCCAAACGGAGTTTTAAAAAAAAGGAAAACTTACAAAGTAACATTGAAACTTTCCAATTGATGGTGGCGAGCGTTTTCTTCTGCAACCTTGCCGACACATGTGACTATGCCGTACAGTATGAAAAGTACAACCATAATAAGGCCGAACAATAAAAGATAGCCGTTGACTATCATGATATTTTCTGAGTGGATCTGTTTCCTTCTTATCGCCCTCTCCTGCATCCTCTTCTCCAACTCGTGGACGAAGTCACAACATGCGTGAGGACACCTTTCATCTGTTGGTAGGTTTGCCATTGTTGATGTTGTCGGTGTGGCTGTTGAAGATGGAATGAGGTTTCCAATTGCGATGTGCCATGTACACCAATAGTCAAGTGGTGGGGGTAACAAAGCAGTGGAGGGGGAAGTTTCAAGGTCATCCAAATTGTGTTTTAAAAAAACCTATCTTGTTACTGAGCTTATATGTCAGTAACAAGATAGGTGTTTCTGCTCTTTTACTTCTTTAATATAATGAAAAAATAAACATATTCTACAATGGTTAGGACAAGAAATACAACTGCTAGTCAGCTGAAGTAGTCCAAGTTGTCTGGCTCGGTCTTCATGGACGCTGGTGAGGAAGCCGTCGAGGAGTGTCCAGGCTCTTCCTTTGACTGCCGGGTGTTCCGTATATTGCAAGCGTAAACTTGCACATTTATACGGTAGCCTCGTGCCACCATCAGCTGCAACTCCTTGTATAAGTCGTTTAGCTCCTGCTGAGTCTTGATGCTCACCTCCTCGTAACTTGCGCAACTAACGTTGAGGGACATCCTGATGTTGCTAGGTTGGCTGCTGGAGTAGAAATGAAGCCGAGGCACAGCGTTTGGAGGTACATGGAAAAGTGGTGGGGGTGATGGTGGTGGGGGTATGGAAGATGCAATTAAACACTTCTAAACTTTTTCCATTGATACAAAGGGATGGAACAAATAGCACAGGTGTCCTTGTAGTTTTCAAATCTAAACATTGGTGCTAGAAATCCAAACTGTTTTCTACCACCTTCCTGTACGAACCGTCGAAGGTCTCTGACGGCAGCATTGCCACAAGGCCTACAAAACTTTTCCCCGTCTTGGAACCTATACCAGGAGTATCCCGAATACCCTCTATTATCTTTCTTGTACTCCTCGATATCCTGCTTTACTGTTATAGGGATATTATCTCGTAAAGCCGTCTGGAATAAAGATGCGTCAGTTATAACTCGTTGTAAGCAAAGCTCGTACAAGCTGCTCATCGTTTGCTAGTTGGCAACAGACTGACCGTTCTTTGCATCCAAGCAGGTTTGAATCCTAGTGCGGTAGTGGGGGTAATTACGGTAGTGGGGGTAGTTGTGAAATGCAAAGGTCAAAGGTCAAGGTCACCCGCGAAGTTTAAAAAAAATGCAACATATCAATACGTGAAGTCTGTCACATATTGATATGTTGCATTTTTTGTTTTTTTTTATTTTTTTTGTCTTTTATGATTCGTTTATTTATAAAACATTACAACAACAACATATGTACAACATTAAAACTTAAATCTAACACTGCTGCTTGTCAGCGATGTGGATGGTCAACTCTGTAGAATTGCTACCCGTGCAGCCGTGGGACACCAGGTATAGACACCCGGGTTGAATAGAGCGAAGATCCTCGTTTTGTAGAAGATGGACGAATCTCTGGGCAGGTACACCTGGAACTTTGGTTCATCCCCCGGAGTAAACGGTGCCTCGCTGAGACTGCAGCAGATGGCCTCCCCAACTGTAGTCTCCATCTTCTTCATAGCATGGATTATGTAGTGCTTCTCGTCTTTTAGTTCCGAGCACTTCTTTACAGGTAATATTGTTGACTTGGAGTGAGCATTGAACTGCTCGACCAAAGTCTGAAGGAACTGGTGAGATGCCATGGTCAGGTTACAGATCGTCTTCTTGCTCGAGATGTTGTCGTCTCGGAATCTCGAGTAATACTCATGCCAGGTCCCTGTCTGCTCCCCACTTATATACTCTCGTTACCCCCACCACTCCCCAATTCCCCACTTTGAAGGTAAGAGGCGAGTTTATAGGCATTTTTTAAAGCGCAATGTCTATCTTTATCGTGTTCTGGGCTTTTTGTACAAATACATATGGTTTCCAGCATGTATTGATAATTCTTATCCAATTCCACATCATTAACCGGAACATGAGTAAATCCTTCGATCCATCTTTTCTTTTCCAGCCCCTTTGTGTAAATATTGGTAAACTTGTCTGAAAAGTGATGCATAATGTGATACAAGTCCGTGTAACTTGTAAAACCATCATACCAATCGATATGATGGAAGTGTTTTGAATCCATCTGTTGGTAGTAGCGGCTTTACTAGTTAAAGACGAATAAGAACATGGTGGTTTAAATAAAAACGAATAAGGAACACTTGTATTCATGTCCAAAAACACAAGTTCTTTTATAATGAATCTATCATCATTACCACGAAACGCTTGAAACTCAATAATACCAGGCTTGGACTTTACTTGTTGTTCTTCTCCCTTGTCCATTTTGAAGGTCACACGTCTGCTCATTACGAAGTCAGGAGGTCAACTGATTTCCACACCACGGTAGGTACTACTTTTATACCAGGCCGTACAGTTGTTGGCGCGTTGGTGTATATTTAACGTGGGCACCGTCCCCAATAGGCCTAACCCCACAAAATGTTGGTTATTGTTTTAAAAACTAACCATTGTCATTTAAGTTTCCATCTTTATATTTTCCTTATTTTCATTTTCATCACTAACACTTGATTCTTCTCCTCCATCTTCCTCTTCTTCCTGTTTTACTGATTTCTTATGTAGTTGAGCGTACTTTTCCAATTGTCTCCACATTTGTACTTCATGAGGAACTCTATTAAATATAGAAGTATCCACAGGTCCGTATAATATAGGTGCGTCCGGTTGTTTGTCCAATGTGTCTTCCAGATAATCTTTAATAATCGAACTTGAAAACACCAGTTGTCTCAAGTATCTTGTTATAGGTTCAGTAGCACAAGTTAAAATGAAAAACTCCTCTCGATTAAGTTGAATTTTGTTATCATGTCTTGTTGTGTCTCTAAACCGTAGCTGATGATCACCACGTTGTTTAATGATATCAATTTCCACATTTGAATCCAAAAGTCCTACTCTTGTCTTTCTTCCAAACATGTTACTACTTAAATAGCATTCTAGTAGATGCAAATGTTTCATAAACGATTCCCAAGCACTGTCCGTAAACAAAATCATTTTGGGTCCATGAGTTAAAATTACAGTAGGGGAATAATCTGTAGATTTCATAACACCGATTAAAACACTTTTATCCAAACTGGAAGAGATTGGGTAAAATATTCGCAAAAATACCTCACTCAATATGTTTGGAGAAATATTATCTTCAATATCCCTTTTTCTCTTTTGTATAGTCTTTCTTCTTTTACCTTTTTCTTCAACATTATTACTGGCGTGAAGTTGTCCGCAAACGTCTTGTTCACCTCCTTCCTGGTGACCTTGAGGATCTAAAAACTCAGATATCTCCTTCTCAATATCTACCACATTTTCAGGTGTACCACTAGGAGAAGCCATATTGAATACGATGCTACCCATACAACAGTAGGCAACAAACTGATGAGGAGCGGTCTGTACGCTCTGCTTTTATACTCGCGGAATGAAACAAAACCGGTTCTTACAATACATTTTTAACAATTCCAGTTAAAGGTGTGTATGTTACGATTTTATCATGTAGAATTAAACAGTATGCAGTTGTATTAGCCGGTATAGCATCGTTGAATTCCATTTCTATTTTTATATCCACACTTGAAGACTTTACTGATTCATTTTGTTTAGAACAATCGATTACAACTATTGGGTAGGCATCGAAATATTTTGTCAGGTGGTAATAAAGGTGTATTTGTTTTACCGTAATATGAACTTTGGAATCTCGCGTACATATCGTACAATATACTGTATTTCTTCTTAGTGAATGACACATTTAAATTGTCGTATGGAAAGAATTGTGAATTTAAATAAACTTTAATATTTTTTAAGTCACAATGATCAAATTGTCCTGCATGTTTAGTAATGGCGTCTCTTCTACCTGTTTGTAAACCAAATATAATATACCTGGCTCGTTCTACATAATTCGATGTTTTAACAGTCCAAGTGTGTCGATCCGTAGTAGGTAAACTGGGATGCTCATGAAATTCCCAACTTCTAAATGGAATAACAATATCACGATCGGCTTTTAATTTTCTTAAAAGTAGCATTCTATGCTCGTCAGCCAATTTAACATGTGGAACCCTCCATACAATTTTGTCTAATTTTAATTTCCATTCTAAAGTCGCATCTGTAGTAGCATCTGCAGCTTTAATAATGTCTTTATCGTTAGACGATCTCAACAAAACTAATTCTTGTTTAACGTTTAATATTATTTTCCTATAATCTTCAGCAAAACCAAGCAGCAAACGTAATGGAATATGAAAATCAAAATATCCATTTGGATTTGGAGTGATCGTGTCAATCGTAGGTAATACCCATCCGCAGTTTAAGTAAATTGGTTTCATTGGGTGTTATAGATGTTAATCCTTTTAAAGTTGTCGTAATACCTACTTTTTTAGTGGAATCAACTGTTACACCTGATATTTCATATCTAATTTCATCAAATAGGAAAGCCATAGGATTATTTATAAATGGAACTGTTGTACCAACAGTAGTACCGTCCTTTTTAGTAACTTGTCCTTCAATATATAAGTAACTTTCACATGGTAGTGTGTAAATGTCTTGATTTTGTATGGGAATACGAATTTCATCGTTATTGTTTAATTTCGATGAAGTGTAAGGGTTGTGGGTGTGATATTCTTTTTCCCATAGGGTTTCGTCGAATGTTGGACCCTGCGCTATATCCAGTATATCCATACTCGGTTAATTTTAATCCAATTCTCTCTAAGAAAACGAATGTTCTCGCGTGTTAACTCCTCCACAGCTGAAGAGCTACTAATGCGGTTTCCCGTAGGTTGTTCGCTTTTAAATGTTAAACCCATGGTTTTGTATTAAAGTGTCGATTTTAAATGTAATCTAATCGTAATAGGCTCTTCTCTGAAGTCTACCAAGTTACCGTCTTGATCCAATACGCTCAACACGATGTCTGAAATGAAAGTGGTGTTCAACGGTAGATATACCAGGTTTTGTGGCTTTTCAACAATTTTAAATCCAGGTGGTACACTTGGGTAAAAAGTATGTATGATGTGGGTGTTAGCCCCATCCCTGTAAGCACCTTGTATAATGTTACAAGTTATGTCTATACTATTGACTTTTAATATTGTTACTGTTTTCTTACCGGAATGTGTTACATCTGGTTCTAATACAGGCCCATCGTTGGAAAATCCTAATAAATCACCAATTGAGTTTGGTTGAGTGAAATCTATATAATATTTGGAAGTAATTTCAGCTTTCATCGTATTATTATTACCTTTAATGTTATATTGTCTTTTCCATTTTAGTTTGCAAAATTCATTTATATGATCAATTTCATAAGAACCTGTGGGTAACCTGCACTCTTGTAAGTCTGTAAATTTTCCACTGGCATCCTTTCCCTTATAATAATGCAATACGTTATTTTTACCTTCCGTAACATTGGGGATAGAGTTGTAAGTTGTAAAATCCAATAGTGCCGCCTCCAAAAACCTTCCTTTTTGCAAGCGTAACGCTGAAAAAGGATACTTCGTAAAGTGGACGATTTTCCTGTTAATGATACCGTATAGGAAGACATCTCAATAGTGACTGATACTTCTAGCTAGAAATTCCAAACATAAATGGCCGCATATTGAAGTATTATCAGGTTGTTCTCTTTTATAGTTATAATATATGTTTTTAGCAGATTTAAAGTAATTTTGAAGTTCTTTTGGTGGTGGCAAATTACCGAAACTATCAAAATAATATACATTGTTATTTAGTTTCTTATAACAAACCCAATGGGTGCCAGGCCCTTCAGTATTATCCAAATTTACAATTCCAGTCTCATTTTGCCACATTTTCTTTGGTAAACTGTCTTTCATAAACACACCGCGGAAAATGGTATTTTTAAAACAGGAAATATATTTAAATAATTCAATATTGGTTAATGCTTTATGTGGTATGACCAATTGATTTCTTTCATTTAATATGCACGATAAGGTCTTAGGTAAAGACTGCCCCGTTTTTTACCATTGACCATACGGTGGGCTTCTTCCTGCCTTTTCTTGTAGATCGTCGTCTTCTTTTTATATTTCCTCCATGTTTTCTTGTGGTTGACCTCCTTTTTACTCTCCTTCTCCTCCTTCTTCCACCTCCTACTGCTGTTTTAGCCTTCATACCTGCTGTTACTGCTAAAGCTGCTGCTTTTTCTGCTATGCTAGCGTCACTTGATTTTACTCGTTGCAAGCTATGTCCGCAAGCTTTTTTGTCAGCTATTGATCTATTTTTTGAATCAGCAAACGTGGAATATGCGATATCGTGTTCTTTACAAGCCTGATCTAACTTGTTTATGCCAGGATCGCCTCTTTCCAGTCGTTTTTTTCAATTTAGTTCCTGGTCCGCAATACTGATAACCTCCTGGTATATGAAATTCGTATGGTAATGCGTCTATTGCTCTATTTACTATGGATCCTACTGGAATTTGTTTTAAAGCTTTACTTAACAGAGAAACCGCTGTGGACGTGATCCCACCTCCTTTTCTTGCAGTGTCTCGATATGGACTGATGTACTTGAACGTCATTATTGTCCTTTTATAATGGCAATGTGCAACTCATGTGTTAACTCTATGACAGGTTGCACATAAATGAAGGTCAATTTATTGAGTTATTTACTTAAATATCAATATCACCCCAATCTGATGATCTAAACTGTTTCGTTTTAGGGTTAATAAAGTATTTATTATAAATTTCTCGTTTAATATACTCACCTCTCATGGATTCAGCATAAGTTATGACCTGATTTTCCTTGAAGAATATCTGGTGTAAAATGATTGTGTAAATCAAATATCGCATTACCTAAAACTTTTACAAGAAAATTAACAGTGACAGCATTATCTACATGTTCAGGGTCTTTAAGGTTTGTTATACGTTTATTATTACAATTATACACTTTACTATCCTTTAATGATGTTGTAATGGTCTGTCCTACAGTTGCAGCATCATTTGCTTCTCTTCCTTGTGCCAAGTCTCTTATCACTCTATTTTTACATGTAAACCATCTAAAATATCGATCTGGATCTAGATGTACGGTTTGTGATAAAGCAGCTGCATCTTGTTTTTCATAACCCCATCCCATATTTGATAACTTTTTATCCATGCAATCCCAAGCATCATTTTTGTATGTTAATAAATTAAACTTTTCATTACCTTGAACAAATTCATCCCCTTGCTTCGATACTACTTGATCTTGTTTTACAAAAGAGGTTGTTTCTTGTTTTAAGGTTTCCATCATTTGACCCACTGTTGCACCATCTGATGGCGCCGAACCATCTTTAACATTTGCTAAACAATTATTAAAACAATCTATAACCCCTACATCACGTATGATGCAATGATCTTTAATATATTTTAGATTTACAGCATCGTTTTCAGTTTTTGGATAGCCTATATCATTAATAACAAATTTATAAAAAGAAAATCCATCTTTTGTCTTTTCAGGTATCAAAGAATGTAAATAGCGTCTATTTACGCTGTCTTTTGCATCTTTAGGGTCATCTACGTTGGATATACGTTTATTGTTGGCACTATACGTTTTCCCATTGAATTTTAACGTATTTTTTAATTCAGATGACAAATAACCTTTGTTTATCGCATCACCATTTTCATTTGGTTTACCAACGTTGATAATTCTATGATTTTCCGCGTCATATGTGTTATTTTGTAGTTTTAATGTTGGCGATATATTTTCCTTTAATATTTTTAGATTTATTGCATCGTTTTCATCCGAAGGATCTTTTATGTTTTTTAACCTTTTATTACTCATATCATAATCTCCATCAGGTGTTTGTGGTAAACCAGCACTTCTTTTTAAACTATTGGCATAATATAACCCATCCGAGGAGTAACGTCCGAACTTGTCGACACTCATAGTGCAACTGAATAGTATTCTAGGGAGTAACGCATTTTTATGAGATTACCCCACGGTTTCGGAGTTCATCCACTAAAGCCACCCATTCGTTTTCCAATCCAGTATGACCCGCTTCTTTAGCTTCATGTATTAGTTTCATTCTATCAACCAATTTATTGATATTATTGTAATAAATCACATTTGTGTTATACAGTTTCTTCATTAAACCTGTACCTGTAACAGACTTGTTTCTTTTTCTTGGTTCTGTAGCACTTATATCCAAAGTGGATGACACAAACCTTCGTTTTACAGGTTTTCTTGGTATTATTGGCATTGGTTGTCTTCTCGTTGTTGGTATTAACTTGGATACAAATTCTCTATATTTTAAAGACTTTGATCTAAAAACAGGTTGGTCAGCTGAATACTTCCTCCTGTATGCATTAGTTTGTTCCAAAATCTTTTTATATGCTTCCATGTCTTTTTCTTTAACTAACAATTCTAAAGGCTTATTTTCAAATAATAATTCAAATAATCCTCTTGTGCCCTTATATCTTTGATCACCAACAATAATATTATCATGTTCATCAATGTTTACCGGGCTATTACCAACCATTAAACCCTCTTCTGTTAATCTTACTCCATAACTATGGTAGTTTTTATTAGGGTTTGTTCCAGCTAACATTTTTATCATGTATTTCCTTCCTAAAGGTCCTTTGTTATGAATGTTTTCACCCAACAAGCTTATGTTTGACGGACCTTCCCTTGCTTCTTCTTTTTCCTCTTCACTAGCAGTTGATACAACTTCATGTCCTCTTTTGGCTTTTACTTCATATAATTCTCTTATTCCACTATAGTCTGGTGATTCTAGCTCTCTTTCGGGTTCTCCACCGGTAAAACCACTATATGTAGAGGATTCCGGGTCTTCATCGCTAAAATCTTCTGATTTTACATTTTCTCTTTCAAACTTTGTAATAGGTGCAATCGCATCTCCTTCCAATACAGGTTTAGCAAATTTTTTGTTTAATTGTTTCAAGGGTTCAGTAATAGGTTTAAAAGTAGATTCAAGGAATTTCTCCCTCTCGCTAATACCTAGTTTCAATGCTCTGTTTTTAGCCCGAATAGAATCACTAAGTGATTTTATTTCTTTTACTAATTTTTCTTGGTTAACCATGTTTGTAGCAAGACGTGTTGTACAACAATGAATGTGTTATACCACGTTTAATGTATTAATATAAATTTATCAAATCCTATCCTGTATCGACCATTGTTTAGCGGTTGTTCCTTCATAATTGTTAGGAACCCATACTTTTCAGCCCAAGCCTTTCCACACAACTCTTTAAATCGTTCAAATGTCATATCCGCATTTACATGATCAAAATATATATGTTTTAGGTTGGTTTCGTCCTGTTTAAATACAATTAACATGTTTGCATTGTCTCTAATGAGTTGTTTAGGTATTTTGCTGTAAGTTTGGCCAATATAAATGCTATCTATGTTGTTATGTCGACCCATAGCGAAGTAATTCCTTATTGTGTTTTGGTTTTCACAAGATACATCGTCGAATATAAACACGGAGAATGGTTTAGCTTCTTGTGGCTGCATGACACTCTCGCTTGCATTAAACTTTAAATATTTAACTTCAGGCACATTAGTCAGTATTTTTTCCAATAATTGATACTTTGGTTGTTGTAGTGATTTTGAAAATACATATAGATTGTTAAATCGTAATCCTTTAGGGTTTGTAATCAAATTGAATACTACATTAGTTTTTCCACAGTTGGAAGGTCCGGTAACCAGACAACGAACGGTGTTTGGTAACAAATTGCCATGCTTCCCACTATTGAATTCTGAATTATCCACTGTGAGTTCATCTATATTATTAATAGTAAAACTCTCTTTTTGTGGTACTATCTCCATCCTTTGTAATGGTTCAACCTAAAATGATTCTCTATCGTTATATCAAATCCTTTTTAGGTATCCAAGAATCTTCCGTCTTATTAAATCCTAACCATCGTACTTTGACCTTATCTTTTTTCCGTTGCAACACCTTTTCAACTAAATATACATCGCCTACTGTTGATTTTAACATTTCATGTCCATAAAACCCTCCTTCAAGCAATTGTCCTTTATTATCTTTTAAAATATATGTCTCAGGTACTGTAGGTTGTACTTTGAATACAGTAAAAACCTCATTGGTCCAATTTGGCAGGTATCTTTTACTGAATACACCTTTATATTTACTTATTCGCACTTTATCACCCACATTAAATTTTTTAGGCTTTAGTTTTTCAACTTTTGGTTTAGTATTCGTTTTTATACGTTTTAATACAAGGTTTTCATTTTTACTAGTTACTTGGTTTGGTTTCATCCCGATAGTCCTATGAAATTTGTTATTGTAATCGTTTATAAGTTTTGGTAACATATCAATCCATATGTGCGATCCTCTGTTGGAAAACATTTTATACATTGCACTTTTTAAAGTTCTGTTGAATCTTTCGATTATTGAGGCTTTTACTTCTGAATTGGTTGAATAATGGTTTATATTGTGTTTTTTCATTAAATTTGCAAATTCCTTATTAAAATATTCTTTTCCATCATCTGTTTGTAAATGTTTAATAGTATGTTTGTCTCTTTGTATAGCTGTTTCCATTGCTTTTGTAACACTTTTGCCACTTTTATCTTTTAGTGGTAAAGCATCTGCCATTTTTGAAAAACAGTTAATAACAGTCAATATGTATTTATATCCTTTATTTTGTTTGCTATAAGGAATCATTTCGATTAAATCCGCTTGATATAAATCATTAATTCCTTTTATCACCGTATTTCTTCGTGGAAACTTTCTTCTTGCAGGTTTATGAAGTTCGTTGACAATTTGTTGCTTCAAGTCCTTCATATTGCAGGTTTCAATGTTTGTTGTATCACATGTATAATCACAATGAATGTTGTTTTAAATATTCACATCATTTATATGGGTCAAGGTCATCCAAACTTGTGTAAAAAAATGGGGAACACGGCGTTGGACTTGCCGTGTTCCCCATTTTTTTTACGGAAGGAGAAAGGAATAAGGTCGTAGTTGTAGAAGGACGAAGAATAGGTTACTAGTTGATAGGGTTTAGAGAGTAGTGGCCAAAAGGAAGAGTGTGGATTTTGTCGGGCATAATGTATCTTTTATCATCCCGAGCTGACAACGCTTTTTTAATTTCGGTGACACTGTAGACTTGATGCTTAAAGCTTCGGATATTGTTGAATGTTGCTGATATCGTAGTATCTTCAAACAAACAAGTCTTGTAGTGGTCAAATGTCACGTGTTTTTTCAAATAAGATGTCTTCACCCCTTTTGCTTTCTTCACTGTCGGTGTGTTGTTCTCGTGGTACATCTTAAATGAATACAATTTCGCCATCAGCGCCACTATTTCTTCTAAAAGCATTCCATTTGCTTCATCTTTGAATTTTCCAATTACTTTTTTATATTTTTTATTAAAATTTGGATGGTTTTTCGGATAGTCAGAAAAATCGAAATCTTCTTTGTATGGAAAAGTCCTTAGGTCTTCATACATGTCCAAAGTCTTTATCCAGTAGATAAACGCGTCCGTATCCATGTATGCGACTCCAATGTTTTCCCTTCCGTAATGTTTAACCATTTTGTTATAATGGAAATCATACATCAGGGTTTTACTTATATCCAAAATCGACATACCTATGTATAACGGACGGTCCATGACTATTGTTGTTTTCTTCATACTGACAGCGACTAGATTTTCGTTTATAATCATGGATGTTCCGAAATTTGGTTTTTGCACTAATTTTTCCAATTTCCTAGGATCACTCACTAATTTTACATTTTTGTGTTTTCTTTTGTTCTCCAAGGTCTTCCCAAAGATGGCATTGTTCATTAATTTATAGAAGTCCTTTTCAAATGCTGTTGTCGCTGCAGCTCTTCTTGCAGTGTTGGAATCAATATATGGTTTCAACCAACAAGACTGGGTGAATTCAATTGCTCTATGAATTCTCACTATACGTAGACCCAATTCAAGAGCCTGTTGAACTACCCAGTAGTGAGCCACATAGCGATCCTTATTCTCCAAGGTCATCATCAATTTTGGCCATCTTCCTGTCGGTGAAACTTCAGTCTTGGCTAGGAGAGGCAAGTCGTAGTGATGGTCATGAAGGTGCTCCGGGTATTCAAAATCACAGTCCAAAATATAGCCTTTTGGACCATCCTTTGGAATCTGTGAGATGTCTCCGATGGTGGCCGGGTCGATCCACTTGAAGTCAGCGTAGGGAAGCGGATTTGACATTGCCCAACCATAAAGGTTGTTTGCATCAAAATAGCCAAGGTAGACCGATGGTTGTTGCTCGTCGAAGCCGGGGATGTACTTGTTGTTGGCTTTGACATGACGTGTTACAGCTTGTGTCAAACCGCCCCGTACACCAGATTCCATCATGAGCACCATATCAATATCCGTTAGAAGTTCCAGTCGACAGTTGGTTGACTTTAGCATAGCTTGCCATGCTAATCCTGGAGATGTGTACGAGTGTAGAGGGTCCAGTCCATAGGCGGAGAAGCAGGTGTTTCTGAATTCTTCCATCACATCGCACAGCAGAGTTACGTCCAATTTTATATAAAAGTCAGAATATTCCCCTAAGGTTTGAATGTTTAGTTGGTTCCAAACATTACATGCATGATTGTAGTCTTCAACGGAGATTTCACTTTCGTTTAATTTGCTGTTGAAGGCTTCAATCGGCGGTAGACTGGTTTCTTCAAATTTTTCTGTAGAAGTTATGTAATCGTAGGGGAACACTCCTTTCCGTAATACTAGGTCTAATTTATCTTCAGGTACAATTTTTCTGGTTTCTTTTAGGTCTTCTCTTCTTAGGTTCTCTGACAATTTGGCTAAACTAGATGCCATAAATCTGTAAGAGTCTACGAAGCGAAGTTTAATTTTACCTACTGTTTTTGAAAAGCTGATGTACTTTTCCAATGTTGTAGCAAGAACATCAATTTTACCGTCATCTCTTCCTAACTCCGGGATAATAAAGTGGGAGTCGTAGCCGCTAAGATTGTGTAAAACGACAGGAATAAAGTTTGGCAGTTTGTAATTTATATTGCATGAATTACAAGCAGCTCCTCTGTATAACCCTGTCAGGTGATCGTGATCTCTTACTTTTGGATTTTCTTCACTGAACATCTTCTTGCATAAATAGCATCTTGTCGCTAAGTTGTATTCTTCTTGTTGATTTTGGTTTAAAGGTTCCATAGGTACAATATTACCGAACAAGCGTTGAACCTTTCCAGCAATATCGTACAGTTGGTCTACAAAATACTTAGCGGCTTCTTCACCACGGTAGAGTATTGGAGTGGATGTTAAACCATAGTCTTGCAATTGGTTTTTAGACAAGGTTGATTTAACTAGTAAACAAAAACTGTTGGGCTGATGCAACTGATATTTTGTTCTTCTAGTCACTTCGCCGTCCGGCAGTTCCTGTGGTACTAACGTTGATTCAAAATCTGCATAGACCACTATTGGAATTCGGTATTGGTGAACTGTCTTGTTAAATTGGATACACGCTCGAGATGGTGGTGGCAGACTAATCTTCACTTCATAGTTCTCGTTGCAAAGTCTTTTATGTTCCAATAACCAGTCCAATCCTCCACGTCTTGAATCTTTCCAAGAAAAGCAGAAACATCTCTTGCAAACTGTAATCCTATTTACTCTTTTGGTCAATTGTTTTACAACTAAGGCTTCAAAGTCCTTTATCCATACATAATGGGAAATTTCACCCTTAGTTATCAATAGCAAGTCCGTGTGGTTTCTTTGCTCAACCTTTACTACCCGCAAAGGATAAACGTTGTTTGAATCATCCAGACCAAAAACATTCACTGAAACGCCAGGATTTTTCTTTTCAAATTTGTCTATGTCTTTCAATGTAACTGGGTAGGTGAGGCCTTGAAAGTTGTAGCGGTGTTCATTTTCGTAATATTCTCTACCAACTCTTTCAGGATGATCTTTAACATACTTGGTTAACATTGCATACTTAAAACATTCATTACCTTCATTTTGCACATTCCTACACGATTTAGTGTTTTGGATTTTCTTTGGTAAAGGGATAAAACTACTACCCCTTAAACCATATCCATGCTTGTGAACCCTTACATCCATACCTTCGATTGATGACAAAGTCCATCCAGATCCTCTTCCTTCATGTTCTTGAAGTTTTGTTATAAGTTCTTCCAAGCATTCTTCAATAATATCATCGATGTTGGAGGTGAAGGTAAGGGTTCGGTTTTTGGTAATGAACGCTCTCAATGCTGTTTCACCATCAGTATTGTTAAACATAGCCTCTAACACCATTCCAAATTTAATAAAATTTAGCCTTTGTAATTCTTCCCTCAACGTTTGACCAACAAGTTCCTTAGCCTGGGTTATGAATGTTTCCAATTCCAATTGAACGTTATTAATTTTGAAATGTGTTACAACTCGTCCTGGCAAGGCTGTGGTGCGCAGTTGTCTTACATCTTCCAGTTCTTCTTCTTCCATATCCTCTTCTTCGGTGTCCTCTTCTTCGGTGTCCTCTTCTTCAATAGGTCTTGTAGCAGTAGATGGTCCAGCACCAGCAAATTGAATCACACTAGGTCTTCTTCTTTGCATTTGCTGTAGATAGCTGTCGTAGTAGTCCATCTGCTTCTGGTGCTCTTCCAAAAACCGGTCAATTGAGTCTAAGTCTATTTCATCCATGGTAATATCTTCTTTTCTATCTTCGTCTTCATGTAATTCTCTGTGTATGGTGAAAAGATCTTCGTCTTGAAAGATATCCCCACAAATGTCGCAAAGAGCCATTTCAAACAGTTTGGCTTTGAATGCACACTCTGTGAATGTCCACGCAATAATGAGCAGCGCACTCCACCGGGACCCTTTATATCCGAGGCAGATAGGTGGGGAAAGTGACGTCATATGGAAACAGGTTATCACTCATGTGCTAAATTTAGCCTTTACACAACCGTTTGTAATACATTTATCAGTAGGCTTGATAAATTGATGATATTTGGTCTAGATTCAATAATTTGTACAAGTTTTTTCAAAGACGTCTGTTTGAGCAAGTTTATGTAGGTCAAGGTCATTTGGAATTATTATTTTGAGCGGGGGATAGAGCACTAAGCAGCATCATTTACTACAAAGTGCTCTATCCCCCGCTCACATTCTTTTTTAACTTTTTGTTTAAACTTTTTACAAAGGTGAAACATCACCATCAGAGTCGGAATCATCCTCATCACGGAATAGGCAGCGATGACAATACATAATTCTTCTGGCAACTAACATCCTATCCATTGGACGATGGGGAGTGTCTTGTTCTTGTTCTTCTTCTTCTTCGATTTCCAATTGGAATTCCATTTCCGACTCAGATGACGACTCTAATGTTTCGTAGGCGTGCAAGTCCACCTCATTGTCCGTTGAACCAGCTTCGTCAGAGTCCGTTTCAATATCCATTATCTCTTCCTCCTCCTCTTCTTGATCAACCGCAGGTAGTTGGTCCTCTACTTCTATAATTTCTAGAGGTATTACCTCCAGAATAGAGACAATTCTGTTGCGATGGAACACGGTGTTGTCAAGTGGAGCCATGGTATGGAAGTGTTGTATCCATCCAATTTGCTTACCCTTTTTATACCCCACCAACTATACAATTTATGTGGGTCAAGGTCACGTAAAGATACCCTTTGAGCGGGGGATAGACCACTAAGCAGCATGCTAGTCCATTGCCGCAAAGTGATCTATCCCCCGCTCTGTTCTACAAAAACCTCAATCAAGTCCAAGTCCAAGTCCTGTTTAACACATTTTATTCTAATTCCATATCCAATTTAAAAATTTCAATTTCACATGGTTTACATTCCTGATGTATCAAACACTCCAGCTCCCTAAACATATCGTCCAGTTCGTCCAAATTATGATGTCCTACTTTTAACACATGAAGGTGGTTCATGCTTTGCATTGTAGCATGACCATCAACAAACAAGTTTCTTTTCCACGCTAACATAAATTGGCAGTTTTCTTGAAAGATTTTTCTCACCAAACAATCATACACAGCCGTCAACATGTCTCTACAATCTTCATAGTGTACCATCACAGAATACCTGTCCAAGTTAGCACCAAGCAGCGATCCACTCATTGTTTTTAGCGTTCCACTGGAAGGTCCAAAGCAGAATGAAGTCGAGATGTATAGACCCCCTCTTTTATACCAGTTAACCTGTTGTCCTTGCTGTAAAGTGGGTCAAGGTCATCCAATGCTACCCTTTGAGCGGGGGATAGACCACTAAGCAGCATGCTAGTCCATTGCCGCAAAGTAGTCTATCCCCCGCTCTGTATTCTACACACACACACACACACACACATGTCCATGTCCAAGTCTTTCATTACATACCCAATATATATTCAGTTCCTTCATCATCACTATCACTCATCACTGCTTCCACAAACTCCACAGGATTAAAGTTAAATTGTTTCAATTGTTCTTTTAAGTTTTCAATTTGTTGGTCCTTTACTTCTAAAACACTGTGAAGGTGTGATATGTAGTCCGCTGCCTCGTTGATGCTTGCTACTCTCGGATCGCCTAACTTCAAGCTGGGAACTACACCCTGCAGCCTGAAGTACGCCATACGCCTTTCTTGCTCCTGCCGTTGGCCAGGACTGAGCAAGCCTTGTCCGTCTTGGCTTACCTCCAGCAAGGTCCGTAGCATTGGAGCTTTGCAGGCGTTTGCCCGAGCAACAGTTATGCTGTGGAATGGTCGAGCAGGTCCACGAGTAGCAGGCAGGACGTTGGCAGCACGCCTTCTTGAAGAAGAAGAGGAAGCCTGAGAAGTTTTGCAGTTGGAAGCCATGTTGAAGTGAGGTATTCAGCTAAGCGACAGAAAGCAGAATAACCAAACTGCACATCAATACCCGTATATATACACTTATCAGTGGTGGGGGTACTAGCTAGCCTTGGTAAAGTGGGTCAAGGCCATCCAAAAACATTACCAGAACGGGGGATAGATCACTAAGTGGCATGTTAGTCCATTGCCACAGAGTGATCTATCCCCCGCTCTGTATTTCACATTCACGCACACATTCATACATACACACAAGTCCCAGTCCAAGTCTTTACCCACACACCTATCCACTCTCATCCTCACTATCATCACTGTCCAACAGGCTTTCACACTTCTTAATCAGTTTTTCCCATTTACTCCTGACATCAAGTAGCTCCCTGCGAGTATTCTCTAGCATTCTGTCCCTTTGCTCTATCACTTCGTCGTACCACTCAATGATGTTTGGTGGAGTCTGGGTTGATGCATCCGTCGTGGTTGGTTGAGACGCTCCGCTGCTCCGCAACTCCTTCCTCACAGGACCAAAGCCGGAGAATCGGACACGACTTCTTGACGAAGGCCCCGATCGGATTGGTCCAATGCTCGGGCTGGAGTTGGAGGCGACCGGGCCAGAGGTAGAGGCTGGGGCGTTCATAGCAGACATGGTGGTGTTCAGCTTAACGGTGTAAAGCAGAATGAGAGGACGGTTGATCACCACTCCTATATATACCCATTTTTAATGGTGGGGATAACACGGGGGGGGGGGGGGGGGGGGGGGGGGGGGGGGTTAATCAAAATTTTGCTTAGTCTTCCCGGTCATCAGTTTTACATACCTTTAGCACACCCATTATTTTGGTTTCTTCAATAACTTTACACACCTCAAACACCCAAGCAAACAGCTCATCTATGTTGTTATAATTAATTTTTGTCCAGTGTTCATACTTATGAGTTTGGTTGTTTATAATACATAGATAAAATGTAGACCCGTCTTGTCTTATACAATACTCAACTTCCATTCTATGCTGGTTTAGCACTTCCCAAGCATTGTGTTGATCTATCAAGAAGTCACCACCTTTGTAATTGTACCATGACATGTTTACCATGGAGCACAGAAACAGACTGAAGCAAATGAACGGCTCATACAAGCTTAGTAAGAGCGTTAGAGTGGGGGTATCACGTGATACACAACATTAGTTGTAAGGTTAGCACTTTACTTTAAACAGTAATTTATATGGGTCAAGGTCATTCAAACTTTGAAAAATTTTTACCTCCAAACACTTGTAGCAAGCTACAAGTGTTTGGAGGTAAGTTTTTATTTGTTAATGATTTATTTGTAACTTAGTCTTCACCCTCAAGGACACGGTTTGAGATTGTCCCAGTGACTTTACATCACCGCCAGGTTAAAGTATTATACAAGTCAAGTATTTTTTTTTTTTTATTAGTTGACTTGTATAATACCCCTCTCCCTTACTTTAAGAGGGTTAAGACTAAATTTGGAAAAATAATTTGGAAAAAGACTTTTAAATATTGTCCAACACAACCTAACAATTTTGACTTTTTCTTTTTAGTGAGCCCATGTCCTAATCCATTTCCCAAACAGATCGGCATCCTTTTCTTCGAATTAAATAAGCACCGGGGACAAAAAATTCTCTTTGTACCATCGCAGGTGGTACTTTCATTCTATGAAGGCGGCCATCACCTTTTAGAATGATTTGCACATTTATGTTAAATGCTCCATAAGCTTGAACAATAAAATAATATTTTTTGTCCCTCTTGAGCCTATTAATTTTCAGCTTCTGCGGACTGTTGGGGTGTTTGAACTTGGACTTTTCAGGCATAATATTAAGGCTATAGGGCTTTGGTGTCGGAATTTTGATTTTCTTAGTCAAGTGTCGTTGGCAACGATCTTTTTCTGGAAGAGCAAAACTCGGACAACAAAGAACCACAGCCTCTCTGCTAAACCAAACGTAATCGCATTTGTCACGCTTGCCAGCAGGGCATTTAACACGATTACGTTTCTTTTGTGTTGGACTCTTAGTGTTTTGGAGCTTCTCCGAATTAAGCTGGCTAGAAGAAATAGGGGTGGAAGGGGGTGGAAGAGGCAAAGATTGGTCAAAAGGAATGGAGCAAGCAATTTTGGGTGGGGTAGGAGAGCGTGTTAAGTCTATGGAGGGAAGTTCAGGGGAAAAGATGGATTTACGGGGTGCTTTGGTTGGTGTGGATGGCATGGGGGATATGGGTGAGGGACATTGTGATTTGGTATAGGATAGGATTTTTCGGGTTCTGCTGTAGGGGGTTATCCTCGACCTGGACGTCTCTTCGAAGACTGCAGACTCCGATCCTGAGTCCGATAGCAGCGAGAGTGCTGGAGAGGCTACCGGGACTCGACCGCTGAGTTTTCCTGACGATGGTGGAGGTGCACCGGCCTCTTCCACTGTCGGCGGCAGTGGCGACAGGCTGGGCATGGAGGCGGGCTGTGGTGGCGGCGGCGGCGGTGGTGGCATCGTCAGGCAGCTCAAGATGTTTGCAGTCATCAGATATTCCAGGATCGAGGTGGAGGATGATGGAGGTTGAGTCTTGTCGGTTGAGGTTGAAGCTGGCGGGTAGTTTTTGAGTTTAAGGCCCATTTTACCCATTGTAATAAATGGACTTAATGAAAAGAATAGATGGGAATAAGAAAAGTGAAGTTATTATAAATGATCTCAAGAACAAGAGAGAACCTGTCCGTACGGGAGCTTGGACGGGAATGAGAAGTGCATGCAGCCGGGCCGCCTTATATCCCCACCGGGGCTGCCACGCCCAGGATATCAGGGGTGGGGGAGGGGGTGGGGGTGGGGGTGGGGGTGGGGGTGGGGGTGGGGGTGGGGGTGGGGGTGGGGGTGGGGGTGGGGGTGGGGGTGGGGGTGGGGGTGTTCGCACTATTTGTCGGGGGGGGGGGGGGGGGGGGGGGGGGGTTGCACTTTTTGTCGGGGGGAGGGGGTGGGGGTGGGGGTGGGGGTGTTCGCACTTTTTGTCGGGGGGGGGGGGGGGGGGGGGGGGGGGGGGGGGTTACACACTTTTTCAAAAAAGAAGCCCCACTTGAGGCATTTATGTTGCCATCGCTGAAGCCTCCCAAGAGACCCAACTATAAACAATTCCAAACTTGTGTGTTACTAAAACTGTTAACTTTTAAAAGACCTCTATATATATATAAACTGTGTTAATAAGACCTGACTGTTAAAGATTTTGAAAACTTTTATATTTAGGTCAAGGTCACGAAAAAACTTTAAAAAATTAAGCCCCACACCCCCCTATGGGGGTGTGGGGCACTTGGGTTGTCATCGCTGTAGCCTCCGAAGAGACCCAACTATGACAACAAGGCAACATCCAATGTCGTGTACCCTTCGCCACGCGAGACTTGTAAACATTTACTGCATTTCCAACTAATAACTTTTCCAATAGCTAACGAAATGTCATTTACATATTTTGAAAAAACTGAGGACGCCCTAGTGGCTTACGTCCTCGGTCCGAGTGCAGAGGCCATCGGCTCATTACCCCCGTATAAGCGTACAAACGGACCACCTCCTATTTCTCAGCCGCATTTAAGCATGCATGAGAGGAGCCTAACAATTATAAAACAAGTGGCTTTACACGGGGGCCTACTCCCGTAACCCTATCTTTAATATTTTTAATTTAGCAATGCAGTAAGTTTTTACAAGTCCTATGTGGGTCAAGGCCACACGGACATTAAAAAATTTCGGCCCCCGTACATCCATGGCGAACCACGAATGTTCGGGGGCCTTGGGGACAAAAAAACACAAATAGCTAACAAAGTTTCATTTACATAATTTTGAGTTTCCAGAAGGGAAACTAACTGAGGACACCCTAGTGGCTTACGTCCTCGGTCCGAGTGCAGAGGCCATCGGCTTATTACCCCCATATAGGCGTACAAACGGACGCTCCTATTTCTCAGCCGCATTAAAGCATGCATGAGAGGAGCCTAACAATTATACAAAAGTAACTTTACACGGGGGCCTACTCCCGTTCCCTGTCTTTACGATTTACTTTGAGCATTGCAAAAGCTCAAGGGGGGATTGCTAAAACAAGCGTATACACTTTAGAAAAATATAACACACTTACAACACACAATTGAGCTCAACGTAGTCAATGCTGGAACAAGCACATACATGTTAAACACATATAACAAACAAGACACACAGGAGACATAAGGTACAAGTAAAACACTCTCATATAAAACAATTCGCAATACCCAAACGCAAGCGCAATATCTTACAACTAATACAAGTCTTAAAGTTAGAGTAGACTTCGCTAAACACTGAAGGCGCCATTCAATGTTTAGTGATGCCTATGGCGGTCCGTCCCGATCGTTCACGTTCAACGCGCGGGAGCGGACTGCGAGCCGGCTCTGGCTGGGCCCCCTTATATCCCCACCGGGGCTGCCACGCCCAGGATATCAGGGGTGGGGGTGGGGGTGGGGGTGGGGGTGGGGGTGGGGGTGGGGGTGGGGGTGGGGGTGGGGGTGGGGGGGGGGGGGGGGGGCACTTTTTGTCCGGGGGGGGGGGGGGGGGGCACTTTTTGTCCGGGGGGGGGGGGGGCACTTTTTGTCGGGGGGGGGGGGGGGGGGGGGCACTTTTTGTCGGGGGGGGGGGGGGGGGCACTTTTTGTCGGGGAGGGGGGGGGGGGGGGGGCACTTTTTGTCGGGGGGGGGGGGGGGGGGGGTCAGGTAAGTTATGTGGGTCAAGGTCACCCACAACACTTGTACTCTAAGTGTTGGCTATACCCCCACCACAACTGGGTCCCTAGGCTACACAACACCGCTTCGCCAGTATGTCTCCGGCTTCCATGCGGTGCGTCTCGCTGTTCTCTAGCTCTCTATATGTAAGTAATTTTACAAGTTCTGAATATAGGTCACTACACTTTAACTCTGGGACGATATCGACTTCTAGTATTTCAGTGTTTTGACTCAAGGTCATCACACTTTAACTCTAGCACATCGGTTATCGTACCAGAGGTGCTCAATAACCTAACTTGTAATGTTTAGGGTGGCGTTTTCACGCCACGTGGTATCGCCATGAGTGTCCAGTCCAAGTTTTTAGTTAAGTTAATTTTACTGTAATCTTTTCCATTTCCGTTTCGTTTTGCCAAAGTATAAGGTGTCGCTTAATAAAGTGGTATTTCTCTAGAGTTATAGGAGATTGCAAGGATACAATTAGTTTATTTAGGAGACTCTTCATCTTGGAGTTTAACACAATTTCCACTTTGACTTTGCTTCCTCGGCTCTCACAGCCTAAGCTGTACAGGAATGTTTCTTCTAGTGCCAACTCGGGCCAAGAGAACAGTGTGTTGACTGTAGGACAGCTCATGGTGAAGTGATGCGATACTCCGGCGTACCACCTCACCTTCCCCCGCCACTGTGACCTTCCCCCACTCCTGCTGTTTCCCCCACCTCTTTTCCCTTTACTCATGCGCTACAAGCAGTCTCTCAGTATTGTGCGGACTTTTGTGAGGTGAAGCCATGTCGCAGGACACTTTAGGTAAGAAACTTAGCCGTGTTAAGACTTTATTAGTTGCTCACTGTCCACCACCCAGAGTTAAGAGAGTTTCAACTTTAGCTAAGTGGCGCAAACTGTTGCGCGGACACCCTAAGTTTTATACAAAACAGACTAATGTCAGTTTTACTGATGAGGATTTGTTTAAAATATTGGATGAAATGACTTTTCCTTGCAAAATTCAGTTAGTTACTCCCATTCCTGACAGTTTAGAGTCTTAGTCTCTCAAGCCGATATACCTAGCATACACAGAGCCTGACAGTCAGTCACTCGGTGGCTGTCGTGGGGTGCGCATCGGTGTCGGCGCTCCGTTGTTAGGTTTTTCAAGGTCACAGTAATATCAAATTGTTGGTGTTGTGCTGGTTCAAGGTCACCTGAGGGATAACCGATTGCCCATTTAGGCAGGGTCATGTCAGAAACTCGAGTTTAACTTGGCACTTTTGCCGTTTCTCGTCGAAAATTCGCTCCAAGTGGTCAAGGTCACGGGGACTCTGACTGAAACTCGGAGCGTAGTGCGAGAAACGGCAAAAGTGCCAAAAAATTTTAAGTTTCGGCGTGACCTTGACCTCAGTGGCGTCGGTGACGTCATTTTGATGACGTAAGGGGTGATGACGTCATCAGCACGTCATTTCTGTGACGTCATGGGTGTGACGTCATAGAAATGACGTCATTAGTGATGACGTCATCGATGACGCAATCGATGACGTCATCGATGACGTCATCGGTGAGGTCATTGACCTCGATGACGTCATCCCTCAGGTGACCTTGAACTGGGCCAGCACCAACAATTTGACACTACTCATATACATGTTTGGTAAGTTCTGTTATATGTAAAATGTTCAGACATAATATATGTTACATTTTTCCAGATTAGGGTTTAAAATATTAAATTTTAAAGTTGCTTCAAAATTACGTCTGGTCCCCTCTGTATTGAAATCAGTGTCAATCAACGGAGCAAAATATGTTTACCTACAACGGCACTTTTTTTGTACAATTTTAAAAGAGGTGCAAGGTTGGTATGGGACACCCGGTAAGACAGTATCATATTTGCACGATAGTCCTCCCAAAAATTGGTTCTTTATTTGGGATGGCACTTAATTTCTAACGAACTCATTAGGAAGTACATCTTTGACTTTGACTTTACCTGATAGCATGCTGATTTGAATTTTACAATTCAACAAAAATGTTAACTAAAATAGCAGATTACACAATTGATTTATCTTTTAGTGCGTACTAAGTTAATGTTTAATTTAAAAAAGGTGGCATTACAGTATTTTCATTTAAAATAAATAAGCTTTTTTATTTCCTGCCCCAGAAAACTATCTGATTTCAAAATTTAGCGACCAAACATTTTTACCCAAAATAAATATGACATTATTTTTTCTACTCTAGCGGCCAAATTATAATATCTGAGGCAATCCTCGCGAACATCTTTCAAGTTACTACAAGTTTGGTTATGTGAATTTTTGCCCCCCAGTCCACACAATTAAACACAATTAAATGTTTATTTATTTTTGCGGGGAATTTTACACCATGTAGACGTAATTTTACAACTACTATAATATTTTACTGAGAACCTTCAATTTGCACATAGACATATCTTGCACAGTACCAATATCAATTAAATTATCAAACTTAAAAATTATCATGATGATTTTCAATATCACGTATTCTTCTTTTGACTGTGAGTCGGAACGAATTGCTATATCAAGCAACTGATAGTTTTACTTTGATTGTTATATTTACTGACCTGTCCTACGGCTAAAACATATGTCCTTTGGTGTGTATGGTAATTTTAATATTTTAACCATTATTTAAGAGGGCGTTGGAGTGCCGCCATGTTGGATTTATTTCCCATAAGAGCAATGCTAAACTTGTCCCCGGCATTTGTCATATAATTTCTTTATTTTTTTGTCCGATTGGGTCAGAATAAATAGCGTTTGAATCACAATTAAATTCCCCGTTCCTTTTGCGAGATCGATTCTTTGGAAATAATTTATAAAATTCTGTAGAAAATGTTTTAAAAGTAGTAAAAAACTTGCTTTGTTATTTCAAGTTACTAAAAAACACTACTTTTTATAAAAATTTCCTCTCGCAAACAAAATCCGCCTTGATGAACCCTTTATTTAGAGCTATAAACCATTATTTTCTGATTATAAATAAAAGAGTTATTTGACATCCGTTTTAACATTGCGCTTATGGGAGAAAGGCGGAATTTGGATTGACTCCAACGCCCTCTTAACATACTTTTGTTAGTAACTACTGTATTATTGTATTTAGAAGCTTGAAGTTTTTTTATTTGCCTTGACAGTAATTTTTTAGGAAATTAGGTAAATTTAAAAGTTTTACACCATTAAAAACTGAAATGAGAAAATTGTAATGAATGCCAATATTACATTATGTATTTATCATTGTATGTTCAATATTACTGGATCGTTATGTTATTCCCCTCTGAAAACGAGCCGTAGGCGAATATATTTTCATTCCTTAGATTGAGTTAGTTGCATAAGTTCAAATTAAGGTTATTTCTGCAGTCGTGGGAGTTAATTTATGTTATAAATAAATGACAAACTCATTTATTTTGTTATTTTGCTCATTTACAAACTCTTATATTTATATGTATTCTGTTCATTATATGCGACTTAAACAACAATTAACGAATTTCTGGGCAACCCCTGAGGGGGCAAGGGGGCGGAGCCCCCATCGAGCCGTAGGCGAGTTTATCTATAATATTATAAAATTGGGCTTAATCAGTTTTTTTTTTTTTTTTTTTTTTTTTTTTTTTTTATTAGGGGAAAGTAAATTTGAGGGAGGGTTTATTTCTTCCCTCGTAATTCCTTCCCTCTTATTTGGCACTGTTTATTTCTTCCCTCCACTAAAATTATAAGTGTATATTACTTACCTCTACTAGCCAACTGTTTATTTCTTCCCTCTGGTACACTCCAAACTAAAAATGTAGGTTTAGTCTAGAGAAAACTCAGGGACAAAATTACAGAGGGAACAAATAAACACACTAAAATGTAATTCACTAAACAGTTTGTTTATTTCTTCCCTCTGGGAGCCAAGTATATATTTGTTCCCTCTAAGTGGCGAGTGTATATTTCTTCCCTCTGGCACAGTCAGCGCACCAAACAATAGACCTCAAGCCGGCCACGACGGTATCGGCGCCGCCACCGTTCCTCATTTCCTGGCCGCTAAGGACAGTTTAAATGAACAGCTTAAAAATCCTCTACTTTGTGGTAATTCACGCATATACAAGTCGGCTAGTTATAATCCATATATGTACACTAAGTAACTGGTTACGATCCACTAATGCGTCTGTTAAAAATAAATAAATATATAAGCATTTAACTGTACTTTTCGACGTTTGTTGTTTATCTCGACATTCATTAACTTCTGTCCCTATTTTTAAAAACGATTTTTTCCCATTTCCTCCTTAAAAAATTCTAGTAAAAATAATACCTGTAATAGGCCTAATAAAAAATAACTAGAAACTACTATTTATTTGCCAGAAGTGTCAACAGTATGATTATAAAAAGGAGAATAACAGACTTCTCACAAATATTTGCAAACAGTTTGAACTTATATAGTCTTCCGTAAAAAAATTCGACAGCCCGAATATTTTGAAGGCTGTAGAACATATCCTCAATGTCGATTGTAAAGTTGTATAAAATGCGACTATACGAATTATTACTTAAGCCAACACATAGGCTAAATAATTGGGTTCGGTTGTTCGGTAGCGTTACAATATAATTTTAACAGGATTTGGTACACTTTAATATTTTCTATAGGCCTACACACAAGTAAAATCAGAGAACCCACTTGAAATTACTTTCATTGATACACAAAGTTGTGGATCATGTGGCAAATATGCGAATTATTATTTAATCTAACACATAAATCATTCAGTTCACAATAAAATTTTAACAGCATTTGGTACACTTTCATAATACATACAGTTAAAATCAGAGAACTCATTTAAAATTGCAATAGACAAAGAAATTATTCAAAGCCAGGAAAATTTGGCCTAACAGTGGAATTCAGTCTAGTGCATAATTCTGCGGGATTAGTAAAAAAGTCCTCTCTTTTTAAGCGAATAAAATATTAAAATGTTCGGTTGCCGTGTCCGTACTGGCCGATTTGTGGCAAACTGGTTGCGCGAACACAAAAAAACAACAAACATTTCTAACGAACGACTTCAAACTTTGCAAACAACTTACTTCTGGAATAAAAACAATAAAAATACAGGTCTCTACACCAGGAAAAATCTTATTCCGTTATAATTGAATTTTTTACTATATGGAACATAGAGTATAAAATTCTTTACGATCGACTTTAAATTTCTCTTAGGCGAATTTTTGACCCCCAAAAGGCTTTTTTATTACTAATTTGATTTCAATGAAATTCTCAGGTTAGATTTTAAGTATTTTAAACTAGGTAATAAACTATAATCGAGCACTTATTTTCAAGTATTAAAAAAGCTTATTTTCCGGAATTTTTGACAGAACTTTAGTTGTTTAGGCTACATGGTTTGACTAATGTAGTTGCTATGATCAGTTTATTTTCCCCCATCGCAGCTGAGTTGTCGCTGTATGCTGAAAACAACATAACATAACCTTTTCTTGTTTATATTTACTCGCCGTTATGTTACGTTTTTAAATAAAATTTAATTGATATTTTGACAGACCTATTTGTTAAATTAGATAGATCAACACTGGGGCCTGTTTCATAAAAGTCCTGTAATACAAGCGGCCCTGTAATACAGGACTTGTAAAATAAAAAGTACAATTCCTGTAAAATCTGTTTCATAAAACTATTCTACAATCATAGAATCACCTGTAAAATTTCTCCTGTATTACAAGTAAATACTGGGATTTTTGTTTACTTTCTTTACTTAGATATGAATGTGTTGTGAAGTTAACTGAATTTTCAGCACATTTTTCATAACTTTTGATCAGTTTTAAACAAATTTTATTAGTTAGAACTACATGGCATATTGATTTAATGTATAAATGTGTATAAAATTGGCAACTACTTGTTAAATATGTTTGTTGATTTTTTTTTACTTTACGATAATTATTCTGCTAGATAAAAAGATGCGCCTTAGCGTTCCTTAATTTTATTATTAATTAATTATTGTAGAAAAACATTGTAAGCTACAAAAACTGTCACCTATTCTGTCCCAAATAAATAATAAACAGTTTCATTAATTGTACATATACTCCCTAGCAGCTTGTCCTATACTTAGATCAATGAGTTCATCGTAAAATCTTGGCAAATTCGATATTACAGCACACATTATAATGCAATTGCTACTTTTTCAAATAAATTGGTGAAAATAATTCCATTTTATCCTTTTTAAATGTAGTGTTTAATCATGGTTTCGACCATAAAGACCACTTTAATATTTGAAAAATGTTGTTAAATTTTAGGTTTTAAAACTTAAACGGCTTTTCTCATGTTTCCTACATTTATTTCAAGTAATTTTTGCAAGTAAAAAAATAAAAAGATAAATGTGCAGTAATGCAATAAAATCAAGAAAGTACATGGTATGAAAACTAAATATTATAATAAATCACTATCACGAGCACTATTTTCATTCTGTCCATTTACTTTTGCATCTCCAATTTGCATATCTATACAAAATCACACCATTTCATCGCAATAAGTGGTACTTGTAAAAGTTTTATGGTGGTTCAAACATGGATAAAATTTTATCCAATTTACAGGACCTGTAATACACGTTAACTTTCTTTATGAAACAAACCCATTTAAATCTCTTGTAAAATGCACTTGTAATACAGGCAAATCTCCTGTAAATTGATTTACAGTTGTAAAACTTTATGAAACATATGATTGTAACTTTTGCCAATAATACAGGGAAGTTACCTGTAATACAAGTCCTGTAAGTTTTATGAAACAGGCCCCAGATGTATACTTGTTGAAGTTATAAATTATACCAAAAGATAGGCATGTTGATGTGGAATGAATTGCTGTCGTACGGAATTATGCGATTAACTAATTTATGGGATACAACTAATATTTATTTGGGAGAAAGATTTAAATTGAACAACTAATTATAATGTGTTGTGCCATTGTAGCCTATGTCTCAGGTAACAAAATATGCATTAAGTGTTAAGTAAGCGTAATTCTACAATACTTACATTACTCGATTCTTATTAATTTGCAATCATGGATTTTAAATTGTATTGTTTTTTCGCTCTACAATCTATTTACCTTTAATATTGTAAGCATAATTATTATTAAGGTACTTGCTTGTTTTGAGGTCTTAGCTAAAATCATTGTTTGTATGTATTTATTTGTAGGCTAGGCCTAGGATGTACGCCGGTTGACTTCGAAAGGTTAGATGAAGTTCCACTCTTCACATTCGAGGAGATGGAAACCTCCGTTCTCTCCCTAAAGAGCATCAAGGCTCCTGACCCGGACGGAATTCCCAGCGAGGCTTTAAAGAAAGTATTTTCAATTAATGCTGACTTGTTGTTGAGAATGTACAACGCCTGTTTGGTAGAAGGGGTGTTTCCGGCTCCCTATGGAAAACCGCAAGACTTGTACTGATCAGCAAGGGCAAAGGTGATCCCGAGCTGTCGTCGTCCAACAGGCCTTTCTACACGTTGGACACGGCTGGGAAGCTGTTCGAGAAGCTGATCCGTTCCCGCCTGACCTCTGCCGTGGAAGCTGCCGGGGACTCATGCCCCCGTCAGTGTGGCTTCAGAAAGGACGGTCAACGATTGACGCTATCACCGAAGTCCATGGAGAGCTGTGAAGAGAGTCGAGAGCCACAACCATTTCTCTCGCTGAGTAGTGCTTCTTGTTACGCTTATGTCAAGAATGCCTTTAACTCGGCGAGGTGGGTCGATATGTTGGATGCGCTTCGCAACACCTTTCGCGTTCCTGCATATCTGTTGCGACTCATTGAGGATTATCTCCGCTCTCAAAGTCTTATTTACGACACAAGGGACGGAACGTGGACGATGGAAGTCTCTTCTGGTGCCGCGCAAGATTCAATACTCGGCCAGGATCCCTGGAATGTTGCCTATGACAGCCTCCTGAGGTCGGAGATGCCTGAGGAAACCACTTTGGTTGGGTACGCCAATGATGTCGCAGCTCTCATTGTCGCACGCAACGTTGAGCTGGCCCAACTAAATAAAGTTGAACCGAGTCATGCGCGTGGTCAACACATGGATGTCCGATCACGGTCTCTCGCTTGCTCTCCGTAAGACGGAGATTGTGATCCTTACGAAGAAGAGGATAGACACCGTCATTCTGTTCCGAGTGGGAAGGGAGGTGGTCCAATCAATTCGTGCTGCTAAGTACTTCGGGATTATGGTGGACACCAAGTTAAGCTGGAGGGATCAGATATTCCGTACGGCGGACAAGGCCGCTAAGGTAGTCACTTACCTTAGTAGGCTGATGGCCAATGTCGGGGTTTCACGATCCAGCAGAAGACGTCTGTTGATGTCCGCGGTTCAGTTCGTGCTTCTTTATGGAGCAGAGGTGTGGGCAGACGCTCTCGATAAAGAGTAGTACAGGTTGCGACTTGCCCGGGTTCAACGTTGAGCGGCCCTCGGGGTGTGTTCCGACTACCGGACAGTGTCCGAGCCTGCCGTCCTGGTGGTCGCCGGAGTTATCCCTGTCAAGCTCTTGGCAGGAGAGAGGAAGGCAATTTATCAGAGACAAGTCGAGATTGGCAAGGACACGGCAAGAACAGCAGAGCGCTCCCGAACCTTCCAGCAGTGGCAACACAGCTGGGAGCACGACACCCGAGGACGATGGACTGCGCGACTTATCAAGCACGTCCAACCATGGGTGGAACGGCTGCCAATTCTTTATTTATTGCTCGGGCGTTCCCGACGATGCGGAACACACATTCTTCCGCTGCCCCCGTTGGAAAGGGTCCCGCCTGAAGGCCACACAAATTTTTGGTGCATTTTGGAGGGACTCGGTCTGCCAAAAGATCTTTTAGGATGAGGGCAACTGGGATTGTTTATCACAGTTCGTGCGGGGCATCCTCCTGGAAAAGAAACATGATCTGGACCGCGAAGTGGCCCAGATCCCTTGATCGAGTGGCTGGATAAGGAGTGAGCCCCACGGGCATAAACCAAATTTAGGCCTAGCCCTACGTAATTTGATAAACAACTCCAGGTTAGAATCCTAAAGAGTAGAGGCGAGGTTTTTTAGTGGGTAAACCCGTTTTTAGGGGAGTCCCACACTACAGGCTTGCCACCTGTGTGCGTAATGCATTTTTCTTACCTCTCCCTAAAAAAAAATAAATAAAAAAGCGTCACCTAATAACTCAAAAAGTGAGTAAAAAATTCTTGTACGGGACGGACATCGGAGCGTATTCCTAGTATTTAATTAGAATTATAATAATTTTAACATTGGCCTTATGGAGTCAAAAATTAAAACAAAGAAATGATGAAAACTGCTGACCAAACTGTCAAAGTGCTAACCACGTTTTCCAGTATAAACATATGGATCCCCATTGCAACCAGTTTCTAATTTATTATAAATGGTACTATAATAAAAACAATTGATCATGATTGATTTCGTAGCCTACTTTATACTGGTGATTATGAATGTTTTGATAAATAAAAGTTGTGTAAAAGTATAAATACAACTAATCAGTACGATCCGGCCAACAGTCAACTTACTATAGTCTTAGTGCTTAATAAATGGCCTGAACTATTTCACATATTCTTTAGGAATAATCAGTAAGTTGACTAAGTTAATAAATGCGCATTTTAGGAGTCTGAATAAAGCACTTTTCTCCTTCTTCATCTTTTTTCTTCCAATCAATTTTGAAAATTGAAATTGAATTTTTTTTAAATTATCAACAATTATGCTGTTAACAAAAAAAAACTAGAATCCACGTGTTACAAATACAACTTGTGGTTCAACTTGTGCATCATCCGTAGGCAGAGCCGTAGATTGCTGGCTAAAACCGTCAGAAAGGCAAGTGAGCGGAGCAAACGAGCTTGTCTCGCGAATAAGAAAAAAGCCTTTTTCACTTGACATTTTAGTTTATCGAGCTAATGCTCGTCAGCCAAGTACTATTATAAATAGTCTATAAATATGAATATAAAAATCTGTGTGCTAAATCTGACTGTACGCTAACATACAAAGCTCAAAAAGCATTTTTCTTCCAAAACGAACTCGTTCTCTCCGCTCACTCGCCTATATTTAATGTAGGCCTAAGGTGATGCACTCTTATGAACTCTGGTATGAGTTTTTATGAACTCTGGTATGAGTTTGTTGAAACTAACACGTAGATGCAACCTCGTTAATTACCAGCTAATTTCATTATTGTTGCTAATTCTTTTGTTTTAAAATTTAATTGCAATTTTATAAATTGCTTATAGATGTTTTTTCTTTTACTTTTTATTAACTAAGTAGTCAAAATCACCATTATAAATATGGCCTACCAAAAATGAAAACTGATAAATTTATTCAATTATTGTATCATTTAATAATTCATTTACTGTCTCCAATGGAAAAAACACATATTTATGCTGGAGCACGGGTTCGTGCTTTGGCAGTTAGTTGAGTCAGGTTTTTTCAGCAACTCTTTAATAATGGTGGTTGAAGTGCACATAGGCGTCATTTGGGGGGGGCAAGAGGGGGGCAGTTGCCCCCCCCCAATAATTTTGGTGATTTTTTTTTAATTGGAAATTAAAATGTTAGGTTATGTAATAATGGGGAAATATTTGTATATATCAAGTATAAACTTCTGAATCAGACTTTAACAAAATGTCTACTTTGAATTATTTACATAAAACTCTTAAATTGACTCTGCAATCGTCATATTTGGCAGGAAGTCCCATCTCACGTCTAATGAATTGTTAAGGCTCCGGTCTACCTGAGCACGAACGACGTTACCGAATGCCGCCTCGCTGCCGTAGCGCTAGGCGAGTTTGATGGATGCAGAGGTTTACGGGGATCGTGTTTTAAAACTAACCAATTAAGATATAGATTGGCTCTTAACTTTTTCTAAAAGTAAAAAGACGGATCTCGTAGGCTCTGTTTTAGAATTTTTAAATAAAATTTCTAACTAGCTATAACTGTCTAAAATCATCTGTTTTTCTCGATTTATAACTTAAGTTTTCCATTAGTTTTGATAATACTACCAAAGTGAGATAAATAAAGTGTAAGAAAGGAAATTTAGCACCGTTATTCTTCTTTGATGTGACACATTACTTGTAGCTCTCGTAGCTCTAGGCTGCATTTAGCAAAAGATAACTGGGTTCCCAAAAACCCTTGCATTTTCATCGACAAAAACAGATGATTTTAGACAGTTATAGCTAAAATTAGAAATCTTATTTAAAAATTCCAAAAACCGAGCCGAAGAGACCTCTTTACTTTTAGAAAATTTAGATCCAATCTCTATCTTAATTGGTTAGTTTTAAAACACGATCCCCGTAAACCTCTGCATCTATAGGGCCTAAAACTTGCCACTACAGAAAAACAGATGATTTTAGACAGTTATAACTGAAACTAGAAATTTTATTTAAAAATTCTAAAACCAGAGAAGACGAGATCCGTCTTTCTACTTTTATAAAAAGTTAAGAGTCAATCTCTATCTTAATTAGTTAATTTTAAAACATGATTCCCGTCAACCTCTGCAGCCATCAAACTCGCCTAGCGCTACGGCCACGGCATTTGGTAACATCGTTCGGGCCCAGATAGACCGGAGCCTTGGTTAAACATAACCTCTTTCGTGTGAAAAGGTAGATGTAGTACTTTTGCTGATGTCCGATGTTTACACTTTATAGCTGTTTACTTGAAAATCTATCAATTTCCTTACTGATGGGTAATCAAATGTGAAATTTACAAACTTTAAGGACTTGTAGGTCCCTTATTTTTAAATGGATAATTTACCAATTTACTTTAGAAACAACTTCACGCCGAGCTCTATCCAAAGGCACTAAAATCATTAAAATCTATTGAAAATTGTGGGAGAAGTTCCTTGTACAAAAACCCGTATCAAGTATTAAATATAGATGTTTTTGTAAATCATTACTTATCTTTTTTTGATTACTTAGTAATTTTTTACCTTCCTTTTCCTCAATAGCAATTTAGGTTAATGGGCAATGTATGTATACCGTGGCTGTACTGATCCTAACAAACGATAGTTAAATGATATTTTTGTCCCTTATACGGACTGCAAAGGTGCTTTGTCAAAAACTAATTTTTGATAAAGATTTTTACCATATGTAGGCCTATGAAGTTTTAGTCCATGTATCCGACTGTAAAATTTTAGAGTTGTAAATAATATACAATAAAAAAATAACTAAATAGTTATAAAATGACGTTTTTTTGTATTTTTATTTCAACGATTTAGTATCCATTAACCAATTAAATTCGTTAAATTTCTTAAGGTGTTTTATATCACAGTAACCACTGGCAGTCCCCGAAGAATAATGACTTTCTACATATAGAAACATGTTATATAATCAAATTTTACATGCATTAGGGTATTGTTTTCATGGGTTTGTGAGATTATATTATAAGTTCACACAGTTTATGGACAGCTTAGTGTCACAATGTAAACTTAATTAGCTTTTATTGACAGTTTTTAGCGAAATTTAAGATGTTTGGCGTATTTGCGGGAAGGGGGGAGGGGGTATGACCTTATGAAAATCTTGCCCCCCCAATCAGAATGCTGAAATGACGCCTATGGAAGTGCATGGTTTTTCCCATAAGAATTGTTAAGAGCAAGAAATCTGTTTGACATTAATGTTATGACGTACGTAAAGCCGCGTCCGCACTAGCCGAACATGTTTTTGCCGAACAAAGTTATTCCAAACTTTTGTCTGTTCGTTTACTAACCTTTTAGAATGTAAATCATATGGACGGTAATTGTTTGATAGGAATGTTTGTTGATTTTTTTGTGTTCGCCACGAATGTTCGGCCAGTGCGGAAGCGACTTAATAGTAATATTTTGACGTAAAGTAATATTTTAGTACGAGAAAGAAGGGGGAATAATCTTAGATCACTTATTACATAATATCTTTATAAAAAAAAACAATTGACAATAGATTAAGAATGCTTCGCGAAGGGATATGCTTAAACTTCAGATTGAACCTACAATTACACTGATGTCTCAGTGCCAACTGGAAAATATAGGTAGGCCTATGCCTAAATAGGACTACTAAAACTGGTGTACCATAAAATTGTAAATTTCAGCATTGTGATTATTGCGAAACGTAATCGGCAAACCTTTTATTTGGGTTTTCCAATTATACAATTATACAATAAGAGAGGAAGGGAAATACCAAAGCAAGTTTCTGAGGGGGCGGGTTCTTTTGCGAGAGTCACATTCCACCCTGCTTGGGATTCGCTCGTCGAGGTCCCAGAACCAAAGAATGTCGACCCTGTACTTTCCGAGAGAACTATTGGTTAAAAAAATTCCCCACTACAAATATTTCGAAATGCAAATGTAATACGTAGTAAGTGTGACAGTCATTCAGTTGGTCTAAAGACTTTGAGTAGAGAGGGTTGTGGACATTGAAGAATTTGGGTTGTATTTTTATGTTTACAAGTGTTAGATTAGTGATATTGCGTTAAGTTTTAATCGTTGTTGTTCTGTTATCTTAATACAGTAGTAAATTCTTAGGTAAGAGTGTTAGGGTATGAATAGAATTGTAGAAATAAGTGCTAAACGGAAAGGTCACAGTTTATTCCATACCAATGAGGGATATTATTGGTTTGCAAATGATTGTAATAACCGACATCGCCTCGTTTATCTCAAGTGTCGCGAGAAACATTGTCGTGCGCGGGCAAGTATGCCTTTACTTGTGGAAGAAAGGACTGTGGACAAATTTGTAGTGACAGTGAACAACCACAATCATGAGGCCGATTTTAATTTTGTTAAAGTTTTGGAGTTTTTTATTTATTTATTTATTTGCATATAAACGGTATACACCATTTTACATTAAGATTCAAGCAGTCCAAATTTTGCAGGCAATAGGCTAAATAGATGGCTGGCATAACATGCAATGTAGTACTTAAAAAACTATACAAGCAGTAACTACTTTATGGACAAGCAAGCACAATAAATAATGATTGATCAAGACTAAGCAATTCATATCAAGACAATAAATAAGATTTAACAAGACTAGACATTGCAAGACTATGAACAATAATTACAAGACAAGAAATAAAGATTTACAAAGCTAAGACATTACAAGACTAAGCAAAACATTCAAGACAGTAATGACGATTAAACAATACTAAGCAATATGTTAAGACAAAAAAATAACTTAAGTGAAAGAATGTGGTAACAATAAGAAAGTGTATGCACCATAGAAATACAGAAATGGTAATACTGACTCACAAACATGCAATAATGAAAAGATTGAGCAAAATGAACAAGTGAAAGACAATGGGGTGTAACGGATCACAGGATCACTGAAGCCACTTTCCTCCTAAAGCACTGCACTGAGCCACTGAAGAAGTCAATCAGAGCAGCAGCTTCACCTCCAGATCGCATGAGTCTTGACAGGCCATTGTGGTATGCATAGTAGGTAGGCAGGTACTTTCTTTGAAATACAGTCCTGGATCTTGTACCCCGTGGAACAGCAAAGTTGACAAGTTGGAGGAGTTTAGGACAGTCTATGTATCCATTGACCAGCTTGAAGAGGATAATAAGGTCGATATGTTTGCGCCTCAAGTGAAGTGGAAGAAGTCCATAGCAGTCCTCCAGCAGGCCAACAGGAGTAGTCAGGTAGGTGTAGCCCAATTTACATCCAAGCATCCGCACGAAACGTGTTTGTATTTTCTGGAGCATTGTGTTATGGTTTATCTGGTAAGGGGACCATATAACAGAGCCATATTCCAGGGAAGGTCTCACTAGTGCTTTGTAGAGGATAACTAGTGTTTGGGGTGATGTAAAGTCCTTGGTGGATCTGAAGATGAACCCAAGAAGGGAATTAGCCTTGGCAATAGCTTGTGAGATGTGGTCAAAAGGGCTCAGATCACCAGACAAATAGACACCGAGATCTCTGATCCTTTCTACTCTACTCAGAGTAAGGCCATCCATTACATAGTCGAATTGGTTGAGAGTCCCACGATGAAAGGTAAGGACGGCACACTTGGTGACATTGAGTCTCATATCATTGGCCATACACCAGTTGTGAACATTATTCAGGGATTGCTGGAGATTGTTCTGAGACAGACAGCTATCAACCGCAGTGTAGATCTTCATGTCGTCAGCGAACATCAGATGATTAGTCAGTATAACATCCTTGAGGTCGTTCATGAAGATATTGAAGAGTAAAGGGCCAAGATGAGATCCCTGAGGGACTCCAGAGAGAACAGCGAAGGGAGAAGAGAGACTGCCATCGCATTTGACAGAGAGAGATCGATGGGAGAGATAGCTCTCAAGCCACTTGAGCAATGGACCCCTGACTCCGTATCCCTCAAGCTTAGCAAGGAGAAGGCGATGGTTGACCTTGTCAAATGCCTTAGAAAAATCCAGGTAGACACAATCCACTTGCTGAGACTTGATGAAGGCCGACATAACAAACTCTTCAAAGACCAGGAGATTAGTAATGGTGGAGCGGTTGCGAAGAAAACCATGTTGTTCAGCGCCAATGTATTTTCTCACAAATAGAAGTACAGATGATCGAGAACAATATCCTCATATACCTTCGCCAATGAGGACTGAATCACAATCGGCCTGTAGTTACGGACGTTGCTCCTGTCACCACCCTTAAAAACTGGAACCACAAATCCATGCTTCAAAGTTGAGGGAAAACATCCAGCAGAGAGCAAGGCAGAAAAGAGAATTGCGAGGTGAGATGCCAGGACGGGGGAGCAGTATTTCAACACAAGAGGCGGGACATCATCTGGGCCAGCTCCTTTGTTAGGGTTAAGAGCACTGAGTTTAGTTTCAACAATCGAAGGCGAGACTGAACACTGAGAGATGGAGTCACACCACCCAAAATCGAAAGCAGGCACATGGGTGTTAGAGTCTTCAAAAACTGAGGAAAAATACTCAGCAAATAGTTCACACTTCGTTGAAGGTTCAGCAGCAACAGAGGTGTCAAAGATCATCGTGGGTGGGATCGAAGGAGATTTCTTCAAGCTGTTAACGTGGGACCAAAAAGCCTTGATATTGGAAGGGATGCACTCCTCCACCCGTCGACTGTAGTTAGCTCTGCACTGAGCGGCTGCAGCTTTGCAAATCCTCCTCAACCTCTTGAATCTTAAAAGATCTTCAGGGCAGCCAGATCTTTTATAGCACTTGTGCGCTGCCTTTTTCTTGATAACAAGATCAATAAGTTCTTTAGAGAACCAGTTTGGAAATTTACGATCACTGATTTTCTTGACAGGAGAAAATGTCCGAACAATGTGGCTAAGTTGCTCATGAAAGGTGACGAAAGAGGCTTCAGCTTCAGAACAGTTTTGGAGCACAGGGAGATTTAGAGCTTGCAGGTGGTAAAGGACAGAATCCAGATCACACTTTCGGTAGTCATATACATAGCGAGGTTGAGAATCCATGGGAATCTGAAAATTCATTGTGATGTCAAGTGCGGGATGGTGAGAGTCTTCAAACAATAGAGGGTCAACAGCAGCAGCAACAGTGACATCCGAGATCGAAGAGAATATTAGGTCAAGTGTAACTCCTCGGAGATTTTTCACCATATTCAGTTGGTTGAGATTATATGTTGCAGCTAAGTCCATAACACTGCGGGTAGCTAATGAGGCATTGTTGTAGAGGTCAGGATTCCAAACGGCCAGTGGCAAATTGAAGTCCCCCATTAGAAGAATGTTGTCAGGACTGCAGGCAGAGTTGAGAGCCTCTTCAGCAGCATCACAGAAGCTTGAATACGTTGCAGAGGGTTGATTAGGAGGTATGTAGATGCATCCAATAAACAAGTTGGCTGAGGGAAACTTACAAGACAGATAAACGGCCTCGACGCAACTGGTAGGTGGAGTCATAATATCTGAAGGAATGTTGTTTCGAACCGCCACCAGGACGCCCCCTCCACTAATCTTAGAACTAGTGAGAGGTGATCTGTCACACCTATAAATATTGTAACCAGTAAAGCCAAGTTCATCATCCTTTATATCAGCTGAGGGAGAAAATATTTTTGAGGTGTCGGGAAGCTGGAGCAAGCCACAAGACGATATTTGGATATTTGACGAGGAATGCAGCAGGTAAGTGACTGTTTTATATGTATATTTAACATATTTATACAATAAATTATTGATTTTTAAGATATAGAATAGAATTTTAAAGTACAAATTTTAAGTTTTCACCCTTTAGAAAAAAATTTCTAATAAATATCACATCTATTTTACAATATATGCTTCCATATTTAGAAAAAAGGTTATTTAAAATAGGTGGTGGAGGCTAGAAGCTGAAGTTGTTATCGATATTTAACTTAAAAATTTTTACTATGTCATGGCTTGTTGATATTTCTAAACCTATAATTAGAAAGATTATCTTTTATACCAGGTGTCCCAGACCACCTTTACACCGCTTTTATGCCATGAAGCCAAATAAATAAAGTTAAAAAAATTCCATTTTCTTTTGGACTGGATGTATCTATTTTAATCATCATGAGAACTTCCATAAACTATATATTAATAGGCAAGCATGTTTCATTTCCTCCTTTTTTCTCAGCTTGTGTGCGTAGAAGGAGAAATTCGCGCATTCCGCGATGAAATGTACTTAGTTGTCTGTAGATGAGCAGAATCCCATTAATTCACATCGGCTTCCAGGGCTGAGCCGGAGCCTATGATATCTAACGGGCATGTATACTTCCCCCACCACCAAAGTCACGTGACTAAATGCGGCCGATCTGCAGCACAAGTTTCCATAAGATAACATTGTGAAAACGTGACATCCCTCACATATTTTCCATCTCTTAGGAATTAGATAATAGGTTATTCGACGAGACTTTTATATTCTAATTTAAATAAAATAAGAAAGAAAATTATACCATAACTGCAAAATTCAAAAATATTCTTAGAAATTTATTTCGATATAAAGTAAAAATTGTATTTAATTTATAGTTTTGTTTACACTTAGCAGCTGTTGACATAAAATTATATTTCATTGCTAATGATGATTTTTTTTTAGGAAGTGAAATATAAAATTTAACTTGTTTTTAACGAAAATAAAAAGACTAATCGGCAATCTACTAATTTAATACGTTTATTCCATGTCTTATTCCCAGAAATATCTTTGAAAACATCAGAAGAAAACTCTTTACAAAAAAGTCAATACGCCCTACCGTGGTATAAATTGAAATTTTTGTTTTACCTAAAGAATGTGTTTTAAGTTTTGCAAAGCATAACGTTATTAGTATCGTTCAATTTGTAATTTAATGACGATTAGAATGATATGCAACACTTAAGACTTCATTGAATTACATTTAAAAGTACACGCAAAAACTATAGCGAAGTCAGGCTATTGCAATACTTTTAAATGGGCCGCATCATCCGGTCCAAACATGTATGCATGCATGCAGGCCCGTTATTTTTCGTAGGCCCCGGCTTAGCCCTACAAGCTTTCAAAGTTTCAATGTTAATAGGAGAAGGATAATTGACCGAATCATTAGACAGCTGTTGGTAATAACAATTTCTAACAAATCAGGAAGAACAGATGTTTCCGTAATACAATATTTTAAACCAATTGGTTTAAGGTCAACTGAACTATTGATTGAATTTCGACCAGTGGGCGATCCCTAGTTATTTTAATTACGTCATAAAAACCGTTGTTAGTCAATACCTCCTAGAATAATAAGAGAAGGCCAAACGACTGAAATTCGTTACGTCATACAAGTAGGCCGATGTGTTATGTTTTGAAGTAAGAAATCAGATGTGCTACTGCACGCTACTGTCAATCAACGGGGTTTCATCTGTCATGACTAACTTATTTGTTTACAAACAACGAAAAATCAAAACAAGATATTAGATGTTTTACCGTTTTGGGGGGACAACCAGCACCCTCTAAAGCATGAGTTGGAACTAATTATTTAACACATCAGCCTACTTATATGACGTAATGATCTTCAGTTGTCTGGCCTTCTCTTATTACTCTAGGAGGTGTTGTGTTAGTCCATAAAAATATAGATGTGTATGTTTTTTTTACATATTTTTGAAATAACAAATTGTATTTCGTGCATTATATCACGGTAGGCAATAGTTTTACTATATAGTACCTACTCAATGCCTAACACTTTTACATTGGTTAAAAACAAACAACTTAAGCACCACTGAAGATATTATGAGGGAAGTAATATACACACTCAAACAGATTTCAATGCATTTCTTATGGGAAATTTTATTGCGGCTCACTAGTTTAGTAATGCGCAGAATGACTTCAATAACAAACTGTGTATGAAGCGAACGAGCTCGTCGTGGGTGGGGCTGAGTGAGCGGGGCGAATTATCAATTAATTCGTCTTATAGAGGAATTAACGAACTAACCAACCTTTTTTAGCTTGACTTTTCAGTGGATCATATCCAGTTACCTAGTGTTCATATATGATAACTAGCCAACCTGTCTATGCGTGCATTACCACAATGAAAATCCGTTACCGTCGGTTCGGGAAGGAGCGAGCGGTGGCGGCGGCAGACACCGTCGTGGCCGGCTCGAGGTCTATTGTTTGGTGCGCTGACTTTGCCAGAGGGAATAAATATACACTCGCCACTCAGAGGGAACAAATATACACTTGGCTCCCAGAGGGAAGAAATAAACAAACTGTTTAGTGAATTATATTTTAGAGTGTTTATTTGTTCCCTCTGTAATTTTGTCCCTGAGTTTTCTCTAGACTAAGTATACGTTTTTAGTTTGGAGTGTACCAGAGGGAAGAAATAAACAGTTGCCTAGTAGAGGGAAGTAATATACGCTTTTAATTTTAGTGGAGGGAAGAAATAAATAGTGCCAAATAAGAGGGAAGGAATTACGAGGGAAGAAATATACACACCCAAATTTGACATACCTATTTTTTGTTTTTATTACTCGACTAGCTTACCCGGGCGTATCTTCATTGCGCACAGCGGTCAAGTTTTTGACGAGGGTCAGTTTTATGGCCCCCCGAGGGCCGAGCATCATTGCGCACATGGTCAGTTTTACCCGACCCATCCGCGGTGCGCCGGCCGGCGCTGCACCGGCCTCTGGGCCGCTCGCCCCGAAACCAAAGCCCATTTCGATGAAGAATATTAAAATAAGTAGAGATATAACATTTCTGTAACCACATAATATTGTCTGTCCTTTCAAAATAATTGTATTACTTTTTTAAGAGAAATTATTTCACTCTTCGTGAAAACGTTATTAAGTGAAGTTGCCTACTTGTCTGGATTATTTTTCTAGACATTAACAGTTTGTTCATTGTGATATTGTAAAAACGTTCAAATTCCTACCTATGTGACATTTAACACGTTGACTCCTAGAAAGCAAACTAATGCAAAGTACAAAAAAGAACAGAGTTTTTGGAAAAAATCCAAACAGAGCTGAAGGAAGGGAAGATTAGCCGCCTGAATTTCATGCAGAAGACTTCATTTGACTTAAAGAGATAAAGTTCTTGTAGTGGCTGTTTAGTGCTGTATGTTTGTAAATATAGATTAAACTTTGCTTTACCGAGTAATTTGTTGAAATAACCTTCATATAGTATAATAAGAGTGTTTTATCCGGCTAAGACTATTTTCATCGTTATTTTATAAACGATATCTAATCACTTGTAAACTTAAATGATTATGAAGCAATAATACCTTATTACACGTATAATTATAACATTTATGCATAATTGTTATGATAATACTTGTAATAATCTATTATTCCCCAAACTATTACGTGTGTAATACGTCACATACAGTATGAAATAAAGTTTATATTGTAAGATAATTATAATGTTGCCGAAATACTATAGCCACGAATTAGAACTATTACAATAGTGAAATGACACAATTTTGAAGATGTGCAGATATGTAAATATATATATAGAATTCTACTTATTTAACGTAGGAACGGTACTACAAGTTTCGTTTTTAACCGTGTGCGCAATGATGCCACCCTCAAGCGGGGCCCCTAGTGACCACTATGCGCAATGATGCCCCAAAGTTTGGCAGTTTTCTGACCGCTGTGCGCAATGATGCTATCCCCAGCTTACCCACAAAGCTCTACAATGTCAACTAAAGAAATCTTGATGATGAGCTCATTCTCTGTCAGGTTCAGCTTTTTCACAGTGCTCACTCACCGTCTGGTTTAACTTCACGCTCACTCACCGCAAGACTATAATATCCTCTAGTTTTTTATTTCCAACTGTCCCTCAATCCTATACTATAATAAGAGCAGTGTCTGAGGTGATGTATTTTCCATGATCTTGAAATCTAGCGGGTAGATTTTGTTTAAACTATGCAATTAAGAGTGGTTTGGTCCTAGAATAAGTTTAAAAACAGCCAAAATCCCAGAAAAAATTGCTTTTTTTCTAAAACTAACTTTAAAAATTGTAGATTTAACTAACTTTAAAGTTGGTATTCATAAGATGGCCACTACTTAAGTGTTGGTAGTGATAGTCAGTAAATTTTTCAAGAATTATTATTGAATAGACTATTCTGTGTTTTAAGTTAGCATTTTACAAATTTGGTAAAGTATGTCCATATCCATCCATATCCATATCCCACGTCGTCCCGATTGACCATATTTGGCATAGGACCAGTCTTGAGTTTTTGAGGCACATCTTCCAGATGCTGTCATGGTAGGCAGAGGCATATGTGGGGGGGGGGGGGGTGAGAAGGTCATATCAACGGTTTGGGTCAGGTCAGGTAAGATGGAAGTTGGTAAAAGCATTTATCGATGAGGTACTTTTTGAGCTCATATTTAAATCTTTTTAAGTTACTAATCTGGGCAATTTGTGGTGGAAGTTGACTGAAAAATTTTAGGCCAATGTAATCTGGTTTATTTTCAAAAAGCTTTAAATTGTGAGGCACAGACGGGTTAATATTTCTATTTCTAGTGTTGTGAGAATGCTGGTGAGCTGTAACAAGGTTGTTTTCTTTAATATAACTAATAACTTCAAACATATAAATTCTGGGTACTGTTAGAATTTGAAGTTCTTTAAAGTGATCGAAACAAGAGTCAGTTGGCTTAAGTCTTAAGATACATCTTATAGCTCTCTTCTGAAGGACAAAAATTCTATTTAAGTTACATTTACTGGAAGAGCCCCAAAGGATTACAGAATACCTAATCAGACTCTCAATCAAGCCAAAATATACTAGTTTGGATAATGAAATATTATTCAAAGAAGAAATATTTTTTAAAACAAAAATGTTCGAGGCAAGCTGCTTTGCAAGTTTATCCACATGTTCGTTCCACCTGAGACCACCGTCCAATCTCACCCCCAGATAATCCACAAATTGAGCCTCCTCAATGATCGTGTCATCGAGTACAACAGACGGAAGAGTGGTGCCTGCATTGTTCAAACGTTTTCTTTTCTGATCTGTCATAAAATGTATAAACTGTGTTTTTTTGGGGTTGATGTGAAGATTGATACCTGAGAAGTATTGTGAGAGAATGTTCAAATTGAAAAAGGTTTCTTGCTCTAGACAGCTGAGATTTTTATGAGAAGTTAGCAGAGACGTGTCGTCGGCGAAGACTGTAAGAAGATTACCAGGAAGAAAATCAGAGATGTCGTTGATATATAAGAGGAAGAGAATAGGCCCTAATATTGATCCTTGCGGAACTCCGAATGATACAGCTTTTGAGTTTGAGTAAGAAGATTTTCTAATGCCATCTTGGTCAAGAAAGTCTATTTTGGTTTTGTGGGATCTATTTGAGAGGTATGAACTAATCCAGCTGAGTGCTTTGCCTTTAATGCCAATTGCGGTTAATTTATTTAGAAGAACTGGGTGAGAGACGCAATCGAACGCCTTGGTCAGGTCGATGAAGCAGCCCATAACTGTCTCACCGCCGTCCAAGGAGTCGATACAGGAATTGATGAAACTAACCAAAGCTAACTTGGTGGATTTCTGTTTCTGATATCCAAATTGATTTTTAAAAAGAATTGAGTGGTTGCTGAGGTAATTGACTAAAGAATCGCAAACCACTCTTTCGAGGATCTTCGAGATGGATGGTAGGAGCGAGATTGGGCGGTAGTTCCCAGGCGAACGTGGATTGTCTTTTTTAAAAATTGGCTTGATTAGAGCCAACTTTGCTGCATCAGGAAACATGCCCTTCTCTACGGAATTATTAATCAAAACCATTAAAGGATCAATCAACTCAGGATAGCACTTTTTAACTAAATCAATTGAGATGCCATCATGGCCAGTTGACTTTTTGTTTGGGAGCGAAGTTACTATTTTGATTAGTGATGCTTTGTTAACTAGTGGAAATTGAGTGAGTTCAAAGTTGGTATGATTATTACTATTACAAAAAGAGTTGTTGCTATTTGAAGAAGAGTCACACTGAGGAACATCAGAAAAAAAGTCGTTAAAAATATTGCAAACAATGTCTGGATTACTTACAACTGCATCATTTAATTCTAAAGTTATATTTTTGGGTGAATTATTGGATTTATTTCTAAGGGAGTTGACAAACTGCCAAGATGTTTTATTTGGGTTGTTGGAAGTTATTATTTTATTTTTGACAAAATTTGATTTGGCTGTGGCAATTGCCTTTCTGTAATTGAGCTTCTGTTTGTTATAAAGTTGTTTAACAGTGCTGTCCTTTGATGCGATCCATTTAGAGTAAGTTTCCAACAATTCATTTTTCATTTTTCTGATTTCGTCAGTAATCCAACTGACTTTTTTTGTTTGAGTTGTTTTAAATTTCCGTAGAGGACAGGCTATATCCATGTGATAAGAAAAAGTTTTAACAAATTCCTCATACTGACCATTAACTGTAAAAGCATTATAAAATTCCCCCCAATCTTCTCTGCCTAGCCTTAGCCTAAGTTCCTTAATACTACATTCAGAAAAGTCTCTACTTAAAAAATAGTGAACATTTTGGTTAGTTTGGGCTGAGACCGGGACCTCAAATAACAATGCTGAGTGATCTGACACAAAAGGTTCTATTGAATTGATATTGCCACTAATATTGGAAATAAATGTATCAAGGCAACTATCCGAATGTTCGCTGATCCTAGTCGGAAAGTCTACAAGGATGTTCAAGCCGTAGCTTGCTAAAATGTCACAAAAACGTTTGTATTCATTCTCATGTTGGACTGGGTCAATGTTGAAGTCACCCGCAATGATTAATTGTCGGGTATCTTTGGCTCTTGAGAACAAATAATTGTCTAAAGAATCAAAAAACAAATTGAAACTATTGCTATCATTTATAGGGGGTCTATAAATTACTGCACAAGGAGTTTGATTATTATTGATATTTAATCTGATTTCTGCTATTTCAAAAATGAAGGAAGTTGAGAACCTGCTGGTATCAGGAATGTCCTGTAGAGATTCAAAGCCTAATCTGATAAAGATGGCTGTGCCACCACCTAACCTGTCCTCACGACAAAAGGAGCTGCATAATAAAAGGGCTGTCTTAGCCGTTGGGCAAAAAAACAATAAGTTTCTCTGAGATTACAGGCTAAAATGATCTTAAAATTAAAACTTACAGTTTTTGTAGCCAAAACCACATGTTTAATAGCACAATAATTTTACAGTTAATCCACAAGAAACTATTGTTTAAGTTCTAAAAATTCAATAAAAATCACTGTTTATCAAAAATGTGGGCCTACCACAATTTTTTGCACTGGTTAAAATAAATTTTATCAAATAAAATATTAAAGAAACAGGAAACAAAATTCTTGATCCCAGCCGTCACTACAGTGCTTCTCCTGTTAAAACTGGACAGTCAAACTCCAGCTCTTGTCACACTGGAGGGATTAGCTTATCAGTGCAAGCGAACAACTCATCCACCTGTGGATCATCATCTTTCAAAGTTTACAAACAAGGACTGGCCTAATTAGATAACTGGCTCTGATTGCTTTTACTTTGTTTCTAAAAAAATATTCATTAAATTATTTTTGTTTTTTATTTGTCTTTGTTTTATTGATTTTATTGACTGTATATTTTGTAAGTAGTGGACAACTCTGGACTAATTAATTTTCCTTTTAAATGAATGACATTCTAATTATCAACATTTAAAATCAATCTGGACTTGGAAAATTGATTTTTACTTCTGAAATGTTTACCTTTTGTTTTAAACGAAATATATTGAAGCTCTTTAAAGCTTATGACATGCCTATCTATCCTATGATAATAATCACTTCCGAGTTTTATGTATAGACTTGCTCTTATCGTATAAAAACAAATATAATCAGTTTTGTATTGGTGTCGCTTGTACCAATTGCATAGCAATGACAAGTAAAAGCAAAATAAATTCTAAACACACAAACAAAAACAGTCAAAAACCAACCCAATCTCCAGGTGGAATCTGTATCTATAAAAGAGGAAGTATGTATATATATATATATATATATATATATATATATATATATATATATATATATATATATATATATATATATATATATATATATATGTTTGTTGCCTATAGACTCCGAAACCGCTGAACAGATTGTAATGAAACTTTCTGTCCAAAGGGCTTTGACCCAGAGGGCATACAATGGTGCAGTGTCAGGTTTTAGAAAAACCAAAATTACTTTAAGGCCACCAGGGTTGAAATTTGATTGACGGCTCTCATTGCTCATAGGTGCTCACTATGAAACTGTTTTGCCAATAAAAGGTTTTAAGCACTTTAGGTCTCCGCCCCACTGGGCACCAAAATTACTTTAGGGCCTCCGGAGCTGAAATTTGACATGGACGATTCTTTTTGCTCATAGGTTCTCACTAAGAAAGGGTTTTGAAAATATAGTTTTTAAGCTCTTTAGGGCTCTGCCCCACTAGACTTCAAAATTACTTTAGGGCCTCCGGGGTTGAAATGATGGACGATTCTCTTTACTCATAGGTACTCACTAAGAAACTGTTTTGCAAATAAAATTTTTTAAGCACTTTAGGTCTCCGCCCCTCTGGACTTAAAAAATTGCTTTAGGGCCTCCGGGGTTGAAATTTGATGGAGGATTCTCTTAACTCATAGGGACTCACTAAGAAACGGTTTTGCAAATATTGCTTTTGAAGCTTTTTAGGGCTCTGCCGCCCTGGACATCAAAACTATTTTAAGGCCTCTGGGGTTGTAATTTAACATGGACGATTCTCTTTGCTCATAGTTACTCATTAAGAAACGGTTTTGCAAATATAGTTTTTGAAGCTATAATTACTTTAGGGCTCCGCCCCAATGGAATTCCAGATTACTTTAGGGCCACCGGGGTTGAAATTTTATGTACGATTCTCTGCTCATAGGTGCTCACTAAGAAATGGTTTTGCAAATATAGTTTTTAAGCACTTTAGGGCTCCGCCCTAGTGGACATCAAATTACTTTAGTTCATCCGGGATTGACATTGACATGGACGTGCCTCTTTGCTCATAGGTACTCACCAAGAAACGATTTGCAAATATAGTTTTTGAAGCTCTTTAGGGCTCAGCCCCACTGGACTTTGAAATTACTTTATGGCTACCAGGGTTGAAATTTGACATGGACGTTCCTCTTTGCTCATAGGTACTCACCAAGAAACGGTTTTGCAAATTAATATAGTTTTTAAGAACTTTAGGGCTCCGCCCCAATGGACATTAAAATTACTTTAGGGCCTTCGCGGTTGACATTTGACATGGACGTGTCTGTTTGCTCATAGGTACTTACCAAGAAACGGTTTTGCAAATATAGTTTTTTAAGCACTTTAGGGCTCCGCCCCACCGTTCTTGAAAATTGCCTCCGGGGTTGGAATTTGACATGGCACAAAAAAAATGCCTTTTTCTCATAGGTGCTCTTGCATTTGCAATTACGATCAATAAGGTACAAGGGCAATCTTTGACTATTCCGGGTTTAAATTAGGAAAATGCCTGTTTTTTGCATGGCCAGTTATACGTGTTTTGCTTACGAGTTGGTATGCCTGGAAATGTTTACATTTATACACTAAATCAAAAGACAAAAACTATTGTTTATCCTTTGGCCTTACAATAAAATTAATATACTTACTTTCTATTCCATTGATTTTTTTTTTGTTATATTAAAAAAACTATTAAATTAGCTTTATTTCTAAACAACATAAATTGAGCGCAGCAACGCGCACCGGGTAACTGCTAGTTTTAACTAGAAATAAAAATCATTAATGAAGAACAATACCAAAGCAGATGAAACACAAATGGTGAAAGTATTAAATAAAGATACTGGAATGAAAAACAGATTCAGACCTTACACTTAAACAGAGCATTTTGACTAAAGAACTACTGAGTACAGAGTGGTTGTCGGATGACACCATTACTAAATATAAAGATTTACTGAATGACCGCTTATTAAAAAATCAAGATTGCTGCATTCTCCCCCCTTTAATAATACAAGCTGAAAATTTGTAGATAGCTACGCTATCTTTAGCCTTTTCATTTCAGTGGGAAAAATTTTGTTTTTGATGCCACTTAACAACTCTGAATAGTTAATGGAGGCAGGAGGTTCTCACTGGAGTACACTTATATATAAAGAAAACTAACCTATATTATCATTATGACTCAAAGGGCAAAACTCTGCTTCAGCCAATAAATTAGCCAGCAAAATGTTGTCTTTTAATACTGGAGAAGATGTCAAACCTGATCTTATAGAGATTTATGGGCCTCAACAATTAAACATAAGTCATAAGTCATAAGTCATCTTTATTCGTTCAAGATACATATTTGAACACACCATAAAATACAAAAACAAATTATATCTATAAAATAAGAGCAGGGGCGGATCCAGAGGTTGGCCCACCTGGCCCGGGCCCCCCCCTTGGGGGTGGGGTTTTTAAAATTTTTTTTTACAATTTAGAAAAAGTTTACAGTAAAAGTTATTCATCTAATTTTGTCAAGTTTGTTTATGTGTGAGAGTCCAATATCATGTCCGAATATCTATAAAAAAATCCACACTCAACAGACAGTATTATTATATATTTATAATTGCTCTAAGAAAATGACCCTGCACGGCGGTACGTGAAATCTGAGCGACGACACGGCAACGCTGCGGCTGCGACGCAATAGCGGCAACACTACTTAAGACGTCTTCACGATGGACCCTGTTACCTTTGGAACCTAATTCGTAGTCCCGTAGACCATGGCCTGGCATGGGATCAGTTTAATCTTCTTATCTCTATAGTCTATGTATCAAAGGCCATCTTCGTCAGATGTTGTCAATCAGATGAAAAAGGAAGGCAAGGTGATGATTTTGAAATGGGAAGAGAATAGTACAGAAAAATTGAAGGTTAAGGATGCAGTGGCAGATCATATTAACATTGTTCAATATATTTTCTTAATACATTCTTGAAACTATTAAAACTATCTAAGCTTCTAACACCCAGGGGAAGTTGTGAATATAACTGTATACCAGAATAGCAAGGTTTTGTTTTAAACAAACTTAGGCCTAAGTTATGTTGAACAGATGGATTCAAGTTACGATTTTTAGTGAAATATTGATGGTTATGAGCCTGAATCAACTTACACTTTTTAACATACAGACACAGAACTGACAACATACAGAACTGCTGACACAACATTGACCCACGTTGACCACTCTCTGACTCTTGGTGTGTTGTTTCAAGTCAAGGGGCGCCGACGAAATTTTCTTTTAGCCTAAACGTGTTTTACTAATTGTGTCTATGAGTTTATTTATTTTGTTGTGGGCATTGTGTTATATAAACAAGATGTAAGCGGAATGAATTGTTCAATTTATAATTTTTACTTCAGCGCAGCATTGGGCTAAGTTAGAAGTAGGCCTACGTAATTTCGCGTTTATTGAAATGCTATAACATGTAGACTTGATTTTACATTATGGGTTCTTCGGTATTTTTACTAGGGAGGGGAAGGAATGAAAACTGCCAAACCATGAAAGGAATCAAGAAAATGATTAGGTGTAGGCTACCTAATGTAATTTAGAAACATAGTGGGGCCAATAAAAGATTAGCAAAGTGCCAGGTTAGCTGTTAAAACTAATTCAAAGACGATTGATGAATATTGTGCATTTAAATTTAAAAGAAAATAACTTTAAAAATAAAGATTTTAGTGTTGAATTTATGTGTTTAAGTTCTCCTAATGCTACCAAGATCCTTACTTTTAAATCAAGTTTTATACCGAATAGGCCTATCTCAGGTTCAGATCATCCGATTGTCGTAAAACAAAAAAACAAACATAGGTAAGTTTAATCTTTGTGTGAACCTATCGGACTGGATGAGAAGTACAACATCTGAATGTAGACTAAATGGCCTTGATTTAATGTACTGTACATACACAGGTACAGGAATATAACAAGGACCCTTGATCATGACAAAATAATTGATGCATTTGAAAAAAAAAAATCGTTGGAGATTAGATTTCGTTTTGTAAACATTTTGAAATAAAAGTGAGTTTTTCATACCTTTCTTTACTGTTTTGCCTCTATTACAATAGGTACAACAAACCATAATGGACAATCTTTATTTTTAGGCTATTCTATTTTAATATGGTAGGTCTAATTTAAGTAATTTACACAATCTTATAGTTTTTGGGCTGACTTGCTGGGCCCCCCCCTTTACTTTTGTCTAGATCCGCCCCTGAATAAGAGAAAAGTACAGTGATCATCAGGTAAAAAGTTTAACAGCTTAGGTCACCCAACATCACTTATCAAATAGGGACATAATTCTAAGAAATGTTCTTTTGATTTTCTTTTGAAAGTATTAATATTGTTTATTTCTCTTATTTGGAGCGGTAGTTTATTATAAATTCTTAGACATATATAATAGGGCCCCTTCTCATAGTTCGTTGTTGAATGATTTGTCACTGACAGCATGCCCCTTGATCTTGTTGGATACTGGTGAAAGTGTCCGTTAGTCACAAAAACCGACCAATTCTGTTTGACAAAAACACAGACCTCATAATATCCAACAAGTCCAGCAAAAGTTAAAATTCTGAAATTCTTAAATAATGGGAGGCAAGAGTCTGTTTTTTCTTAAACCACCCATCACCCTCAGACACCATTTTTGAAGAACAAAAACTTTACGAAAATTTTGAACACTCGAGAAACCCCAAAATATAACCCCGTATCTAAGAATTGATTCTACGTGTGAAAAGTAAACAACACGGAGGATCTCGAGACTGCAAACCTTAGCAAGACGGCTGAGGGCATAACACATTGGCTTTAATCTATTGCAAACATGGTCCACATGGGAGCACCAGGTCAATCCACTGTCAACGCGCAGTCCCAGGAATTTGTGAGTGGAAACTTCAACTAATTTATTATTGTTTAATATTATATCGTCAGAGATTTTTTTATTTTTGCCCAGAAAAAATTCAATGAAGTTAGTTTTACTAGTATTTAGTGTCAAGCTATTTGAAGTGAACCACAAGTTGATGTTTGAAAGGTGACTACTTACATCGGAAATAACTTGCTCTCCAGTTTCGCGAGAAAATGCCAAAGAACAGTCGTCAGCAAACATAACTAGGTCGGAATTTTTTGAAAAATCAGGAAGGTCATTTACGTATAATAAAAATAAAACAGGGCCAAGAATCGAACCCTGGGGAACTCCTTTGACAACAGGTCTGCTTTCTGACAATACAGGGTATTCTGTGCTATTTAAATAAACAATTTGTTGTCTATGGGAAAGATATGACTTAAATAAATTTAAAGCATGCCCTCTTACGCCATACCATTCAAGTTTTTGAACAAGAACATGATGATTTACAGTGTCAAAGGCTTTACTTAAATCACAGAAAATTCCAAGAGTGCAAAGTCTTTGATCTAAAGAACTTGTAATGCTGTTAAGAAAATTAAAAACTGCGCTGACTGTTGACTTTCCACGGCGAAACCCATGCTGCCTTAGAGAGAAGACATTATTCAATTCAAGAAAATTTACTAATTTTTGACAAATTATGGCCTCTATAATCTTTGAAAAGGACGGAAGAATTGAAATTGGTCGGTAATTTCCAGGATGGCTCGCGCTACCGGACTTGAATATTGGAATAACCTTACTAATTTTGAAAACCTGTGGGAATGTGTGAGTCATTATAATAGAGTTGCAGATGTGAGTAAAAACATTGCTGATAGTATGGAAACATTTTTTTAAAACTGCGCCTTTTTAAAACAGACATGAATGTGGCATATTTATGCTCTCGGCTGTATAATATTTAATTTAGTTTCCTTTTCACTAAAACTCTTAACCCAGAAATATTAAAAAGTCTTAACTCTCTCTGATGTAGATTTAGTAGTCAAAATGATCTGTTACGGCCAGGGACGGATTTAGGCATGGGCCCGGGCACAGGGCGGCAGTTTTTTTTAGGGATTAGTTAAAATTGTTCTAAGATATAAAGAGAGTGGTCCATGCAGATTATTTGGTTTCCCTTAGGTTTCTTAGGTTACACTAAGCTAAACTTGACAAAAATTTCAATGAGCTTTTTCAACAATAGACAATTAATCAGGTTCCTCATAGTGTTAGCGTCACTAAGAAGTGGCGGCATCCAATATACATGCAACTGAAGGCGCAAGCCACAACTCCATAGCCAATTTTGACATTATTAGGCTGGGCGTCTTGCCCCTTCATTGTATCCACTCTGGTGGAACTAAAAATCCCGGAGTTCGCAGGCTGAATATCCCATTTCATACCACTTATTGTATAGATATAACGTTTTATACCGCTTGTGATTATAGAAGTTATATCTTTAAAAACCCAGCAATAATAAGTTATTTATTGATTTTCATTTTGGGTTTTCTCACTCCGCTTTAAAACAAAGAGTCACTGATGGTCATGATACCAAATTTTTTTAATTTCATTGTATAGGTATATCTATAAAACAACTAATGTAGCTCAGGCTGCTATATAATATCAAAACTGTGTTGTTATTTCTCACATTTTAATATCGACTATACAACGATTGCCACGGCTAGGGGCATTCATCTCATCAGGATAGAGATTCTATGTTTTTTAGTGAATTTCCCATAGGGAATAAGCTATTACCGTAGGTCTCATGGTAAGACCTAAGCCCAGGACCATGTTACTTTTTTGTTTTTAGGTGCCCAGAGACCAAAAATAATAGTCATTAAAATTTATATATATATATATATATATATATATATGTATATATATATATATGTATATATATGTGTATATATATGTATATATATATATATGTATATGTATATATATATATATATATATATATATATATATATATATATATATATATATATATATATATATATATATACCGGGTGTCCCACGAAGAGGTTTAAACGTTTGATTTTATATTACGTGCCCATTAATGCACCGAACTTTTTTAAACTTTACACAGTTTACAAAGTAGGTTCTAAAAATATTCTGGAAAAATTTCAACTCCCTAACCTTAGTAGAAACAAAATGGAGGCATATTGAAAACAATACTTTAAAAACATTAAAAAAGTGTTTTTGGTTTTATAAAATATTTTTATTGTTACATTCTAGGGCTATATGACTTTTAAATAAAAAAAAAAAAAAACTAGAACATAGCCTAATGGAAAACCTTAATATCCATAATTATTCAAACTGTAAAACATCCACAGCAACACACTGATAACAGCGCGTAACAAATGATTCGTAAGTTCTTACAAAGAAATGCCGCGGTATCCGGAGAAGTTCCTCTTTGGTAAAATTTTCAATATGCCGCCATTTTGTTTCTATTAAGGTTAGGGAGTTGAAATTTTTCCAGAATATTTTTAGAACCTACTTTGTAAACTGTGTAAAGTTTTAAAAAGTTCGGTGCATGAATGGGCACGTAATATAAAATCAAACGTTTAAACCTCTTCGTGGGACACCCGGTATATATGTATATGTATATATATATGTATGTGTCCCTAGACACGATAACTCTCGTAAAAAAGGTCCGATCGACACCAAATTTGGTAGAGATGTGTAATCCTACATTTATTCGGATGAGTTCGTAAACCAGACATATCGACCTTCCGGAAGGGGTAGTTTTGGGGGGTTTTGTACCCCAAAAATGGGTTTTTTTGCATTTTTCATACATAATTTTAAAAAATTTTAAATTTTTGTTTTGACCATTGGATTTAGCTCAAAAAAACACACAATTTAGTATTTTGAAGCTTTGCTCTATCTTCATTGGTTACCGAGATATTAAAAAGTCTAAAGACAGTACATTGTATTTTGAAGCTCCAATGTTAATCTTATGGAGAATAAGGATGTGTTAATATTTTACTTATTAACCAATATTTTTTGATGAAACTTGGTATTTAGCATCATTTGGTTGAGATTCATACATTTATGGTAAATAATCTTGGTTTTTATGCTTATCATGGCAGCAAACCTGCATACTCTTTTCCCATGTTAATCATATGAAGAATAGGCAAACTCCTTTATTTATGAACAAATATTGATCAAACTTAGTATATGGCTTTATTTGGTTGAAATAAATTGTTTTTATGCAAAAACCTACTTTTAGTGTTCCCCATGGCAGCATACCTGCATACTCTTTTCTATTTATCATAAGGAGACTAGACACTTAATTCCCTATTTATGAGCATGTAATGACATTTTTTTACAGGTTTATCTGGTCAAAATTAATATTACTAATTAGGAAATTCGCTGAGTACGCAGGTCTGCTGCGACGGGGTGTATTTTCTTTGTAGTTGATTTTGCCGTTTGTTTATGAATTAATCATTGTATTTAATTTTGCTGTTTGTTTATGAACCAATCTACTCTGGGTTTTGAAGATCGGCTTTTAGCCACAATATATATCAATCTAAGTTGTTAAGTAGTTTTATTATTTATATACAAATATTTTCTGTTTTGGTAGTACAGTAATCAAAAGTAAGACCAAGAAAAATTTTAACATGGAGGGTTTTAACTTTTGTTATCAATCAAGTAGCAAATATGCAACTTTTAATTTAGGGTAATCATTTGGTATTTTCTTCTTTTTCATCATACTATTTTATTAAGATTTATTTAGACCATTAAACAGATGAATAATTAAAGCGATATCCAAAAAAGTATCTAAAGAAATTATAATGTCCATATCCAAAATAACATGCAGTCTATATTTATTTGAATTCAGCCTAGACAATGATGTTAGACATAAAACAATGATGTTATTTAATTTTTTAGAATATGGTTCTACAGTATGCGCTAAAATAAACTGTACCGCACTGAAATTGTAAGATTTTATATTTAGTTGCTCCAACATATAGGTAAAAGTAAAAGTAAACACCATGTGCCTTGTATGTTAAAAAAAATAAGTGACTTTTTCGTGACTTCAGTGGCCAAACTAACTAAAATCTGTGACTTTCAATAACTTCAGTGACACCCTGTATATGTTCTTCTAGGTTCTAAGCTAAATCCACACCAATTTTCAACCAAATCAGTTCAGCCGTTCTTGAGTTATAAATAGTGTTACTAACATGACTTTTTTATATGCAGCTTATCTACTTGATAACATGGTTTATTGTTATTTTAAGAAATTTCTTACAAGGTAAAGCCTATATCTTGTACAGGCAATGTAATCGGTATGTATTGATTTATTAATTTTTTGCACAATTTTAATGTATATAACACATTTTAATCTCTATACAGGGTGATTTGAAAAGTCACTGACGATTTAAATTTTGTTACTAAATGAACCTTTGTTATTATCATGTTACTTAGACAAAATAGCAAAAGAAAGGCAATTTAATAGCATTATGATGGTGAGGTATTTTACATCTACCAAGGTTGGTATATTGATGATATGCAATTGATGCAATATCTATTTTTTGTGGGGTATGGGCAAAATTTGCATTTATACGATGTTTGAATCGATTTTTAAATTTAATGAGGATGGAGATCATAAAAATGGATCATTATTTCATTATGGAATCATTTTATGCTCTACATTATCATTAAAATTGCAAAACTATCGTAAATGAAATTGCCTAAATAAAATATTTTGGGTCAATTGCATATATTATCAATCTACCAACTCTGGTTGTTGTCTGATGTTTAAAAAAACTTATCACCATTAATGATTAAATTACCTTTAGTTTATCTATGTAACATGTTCAGTTTCCATATAATAATAAAATTAAAATCATCAGTGAATTTTCAATCACCCTGTAGAATTCATTCCTTTAGACATCATTATAAATTTATTCAAAAACTGTCTAGAGGATTTAAACTTATTTTGAATGTGGGCTGCGGAAATTTGCCTTATTAGGCCTATATCTTGTATTGGCAATGATTACATTGCCTATACAAGATATAGGTCCAACCTTGTAAGAAATTTCTTAAAATAACAATAAAGCATGTTATCAGGTAGATAAGTTAATAATGAACATTAAGTACAATGAAATTCATATCATTACAAACATGATTTTGAAACAAGCTTAATTAAACTTTGAATAAATTTAGTGTGAACCACATTTTTTTAAGTTTAGTGTGAACTATGAATAAATACAAAAAGTGCTGTGAGGGTTTGAATAAAGAGCTTTCATTACTCATATTCAGTTTATTTCACACTTCATTCCTATATCTTTGACAAACCTCAATTTCTTATCGATATAAAATTATTTCCTCAAGGTGCATTACAACAACTTTAATGAACTACTAAACATTGGAAAAACCTAATATATTATCCATCCCACATAAATAACATTCAGTCTTTAAAAGCATATCGAAAAAAAACGAAACTATAAAAAATTATCCTCAAAGTTAAATGCAATAATTAGACACTAGAATATTAATAAAACACAAGACTGCAATATACAAAATGAAATGATTGACCCCACATCTAAAAATAACTTGGTATGGATTTAATGTGCACAAGGAAGGGGGAATTGATCGCTGGCGTTCTTGATGCAAGAACCACAGGCAGGGGAAGGCGGGGAATGTTAGTGGGCGTGCTTCTTGCGGTTAGCAGCAATGCGAGCCAGCAGCTTGTTGCCGCTGAGGAAAGTGACAACACCGAGACCCAACAGGTACTTGAGTGTCTGGAACATGTTCAACTGCAGCCAGAAGAACCCGAACAGTGTGAAGATGGCTGCAAACAATAACATAATTTGTTGCAACAACAGTGCACTCTTAGTTTCTTAAATTAATTTTTCTCCAGACAACAAACTTTTTAACTACTAACTTTAACGATAATCAGTTTTTACCAGGTGCCATAAAAAGGACAGTTAAAAAGGAAAATGTAACTACTGGTTTTAGACAAATTAAGTTAACCATCCAATCTTGGAAGATTACAGGTAATTAACTATGGTTTCACCTTATAATGCTTAGGGATATATTTCAAATCAATAGTAGAAGATCCAAGATCAAAAAAAGACTTCTGATCTAAACATAATTACAAAAAGGAGACGTTTTTAAATTGTAACCAATTAAAGCAGGGCTAAGGATTAAAAAGTAGGACCAGGTTGATTTTCAAATTGGCACTCTAAGGCCCCTGTTACACTATGGTGGCCAGCCACGTCGCTGGCGACGTGGCTAGCTACAAGTGCAGGTGTTTCCATTGAATCAAATGGAACCCTGTTACACTACGGTGGCTAGCGACGTGGCTGAAAAACAGCCACTCGGGTCATAAATTCAGCCACGGACACGGTGGCTGTTCTCAACTATACGGTGGGTGGCCACCCGGGCCGTGGCTGCTCTGCGCTGTCAAAGTGCACTATTTAACATTTGGTTATATGGGAGCCTGTTACACTACGGTGGCTGGCGACTGGCTAGTCACGCAGGTCGATGCGCACACGCTCGATAGTTGGGTATCACGTGCTTTGACCGAAACATCAGTGTGACTCATCAGTGTACAGACGGTGGTTTGTAAGTGAAAGTGGTTGGTTTTCACCTGTAATTACTTTATTGTTCAGTTCTTTCCTTCTAAAATGGATGAAGTTAAGGGTAGTGGGAAGAGTAAGGAAACATCTGAAGATAATGTAAAGACAGCGAGCAATATAAAAACCGGTAAGAAGGAAGAAAGATTGAAATACATATCAAAGGTCGTTGACAACCAAGTGAATATAGAAGATTTTATTTATGAAGTGGAAAAAACCCCTGCTCTTTGGGACTGTACTATACGAAGAGTGCTTTTTTTCTTAAGTAGGAGAGATATCAACATGCCACTGTTCGATGGCATCTTTACAACTGAACTTTGTCATGAAGCATCCACGAAGGTGATCAGCGATGTAGCCAGCCACCGTGTCAGTCGCTAGCCACGTCGCCAGCGACGTGGCTGGCCACCGTAGTGTAACAGGAGCCTAAGAAACAAGCTGTTTAATTTAGAGTGGAGTACTAGTCAAGTTAAAATTACCTCCTAGGCCCAAATGGAAGCCTAGAGCAGAAAGAGAGAACGGGAAGTTTGAAATGTTGACTCCAAGTTTGGCCCACTGAAACAGAGAAAAAATGAATATTAGCAGATGAGAAATACATTGTTATTTATGTAACAGATTAAAATCCTACAAACAATAGGTAGCCTAATCACAAAAAGTTGTTTTCATTTAAAGTTTATAGTGATTGATGGAGACTTGCAAAACTTCAATAGCACAGACTTACTGATACCAGAGAACTTTGGGAAGAATTAGTAGCAACGAAAAATGATAAAAACTCAAATAATTTTTTATCAAGGTTTACATCATAAACAAATGTCTAGACTCACTGCTTTTACGCTATCAAACCACACAGTGTTCTCTTGCAAATTTACCATCCACAGTTTATACATAAGTTTACAATTATAAATTTATGATAATTGTACAAAACAATGTATTAGTTTAAAAAGTTTAAACTAACAACGATGAACTAACCAAAATTAGCAGAATTAGGAATGGCACGGCGACAAGACCAGTGAAGAATGTCGATACAACCACCGGTGGCCGTCTCTCCGGCTCTCGGAATAGATGCTGCAACAAACCAAATGTTAATCTTATCAACAGTTCTTTATCTTATAAATTCAAGATAGCCTAGTTCTACTGCTTTTACATACACATAATTTGGGATTTTGCCCCGTGTTGTAAATCCCAAAAAAATATCCATATTTAACATAGTATTGACTTTTATGCATATTAGCGATTTTCCCTCTAGGGAATACGCTATTACAGTAATACTCAAGGTAAGATAAAAAAAAAGTATTTTGCTGATTAAACAATAATAGCCATTAAAAATTCGCAAAGTACGCAAGTCTGCTGTGACGGGGGCATTTTTATTAATTTTTCAACAAATAATGCAACAACCAAACATCTTAATATGACATAATGTAGATTTTAGTGGGACACCCACAATTTACTGACAGTTCTCCTGGCCTCAGAAGCCAACACAAAATAGTTTTCTAAAAAGGTAGACAAACAGTTTAACGTAGTTATGAATATCTTGAGATAAAATATAAGAATTTACAATGCATCAAAATATTATGAGGAAACAATTTCTGGGATAGAAGACATAAAAAATGAGAAAACAACACTTTACAAAAAAAGTTCTAAATTATTGTATTAATTTAGCTATAAGTTGCCTATGCAATTTTTTAGATTGTCAATGGTGTTTAAATAAATATATATAAATCGGAGTGGAACATTATTATTTAATTATCCATTAATTTAAATAATCTGTACAATAACCTCAACCATACCTCTCACCTAGGGCCACTATAAGTCCCAAGTAGGCCTACTGGTTCTAAAAGCAAAGGTCCAAAACCAGACAAAATTTTCACATTTCACATTGGTAACTTTTGCAGATATTTACATTTGTTTTTAAGCAACAGTTTACCTACCAAATGGTGGACTAAATAAACAAACAAACAAAAAGATTGTTTTTTTAACCTATTGCTCAAATGGGGATCATGTGCCCAAGTTGCAAAATAAAAAGGAAGAGTGAAAATGAAAACATTGAACTTCGACTCTGAGACAGAAAGTGATCATAGTAAATTATTAGAACGGATGGAAAGACTTTATAATTAAAGGAATATCGAACCTTTACAACATTCCTAAGTTTATTTAACTTCCCCGTTGACATGAAGTGTCCCCTACACTAGGTCACACACGGTTGTGTGAGTGTCTTGCTCACCTTGATCTCCGGCTTGGGCAGGTAGATGGAGGGGGAGGGGGGAGCCTGGCCAGCGTCCAATGCCAGCTTGAGTCTGACATCCGCAAGCAGCCACGTGAAAGAGTTAGACAGGATCACATCTCCGACAATCAGGTGCACCGAGTACAGGCCCGACAGTTGCCCGAACTCTGCTGCCTTCGCCCCCACGTCCTGCCAAACACACCGCCAATCTTCTAAGTTGCCATATTTTATTCAAACTCAAATAAATTTTATTCATTGAGTATCTTTACACACATAATAAATAGTGACGTAGCAATGTATTCTATGTACAGTAGACCCCCTCTTAACCGGCCAACTCGGGACCAGGCCTCGGCCAGATAATGATTTGGCCGGTTAAACCGATGTACGGTACATTTTAAAATGCCAACCTACAATTTTATATGGCCTAAATGCAATTATGGCTTGAAAAAAAAAAAACAACTCTAAATATATTACTCTATGCAATTTATGGCTAACATTTAACACCCATGAAATCCGTGACTAAAATAAACTAATAATGATTTGTTTCCTATTTTGTCTACTGGATAGCAGGTCCAAACACATTCACTCCCGGTGGCGTACACTTCCGTCTAGGACTGAACATTTTAGGTGGTTTGAGAACATCATGATATAGGTTAGTGTTGAATTGAATGATACAGTAGATAAGTAAACAGAAACATGGCCGGTTAAAGCCAAGATGAGTGTAGTGCCACAGGTGAACTACATCCTATAAGAGCAATGGTGTCAGTTTCTGCGACATCCGTGGATGTCGCCACAGAGTTTTTGTTGGTTAAAAAAGTGTTAAAAAACCAACATTTTAAAAACCAAAATTTTACTCTTTGTTATCTGCAAGTGTTGCCAACGCTGCAAGAAACAACAATCGTTCTTGTTTGCATTGGAGATTTTTGTTTCAATTATTACTAAAATAATGAATTTCAAAGCAAACTAGAGTATAATTTATGGTTTTATATTTACCTTGATTGATAATTGTTAATTTGGTTATTACCTAATGGTTTGTTATTAACTAATAATCCAAATGTAAAATAGAGTAATATTTTATCATTCTCTTTTTCAATCAGCTGTGTAATGGTAAATATTATAACGTAACTTGACTTTCGTTTTAGTTTTGACGCTTCATATCCGGAAAACAAAAAATAGCTATTCAGCAGACATTGGAAGCAGTTATGCTTTTTCCTCTACAGACCTTGGGTTAAAGCAATGTTGAGATAAAAAATGCCCGGTAAAAAGATGTGGTTTTTTGCAAGTGTAAGCCGGTTGAAGCGGAGACCGGTCAAAGGTGGCCGGTTGAGAGAGAGTCTACTGTATGGAAAATCACCGTTCAATGTCCCCTTCAAGTGTTTAAAATTACATTTTCACTTAACATTTAAGAGTGGGAAAATCAGCTGGAGATTTTACCCACATTAGTAACTGGTGATTCTGGAAGTTGTTTGTTGTATAGAAAAACTAACCAGGTACAGAAGTTTCACGCAATGCAAATTTCTGTTACTCTAAATTTTGTAGTTGAACCGGCGCTGCAAGCAAAACATGACAAGCGACTTTACGATCCGTGGACTCAGCCGGCCAGCCAGCATCCATCAGATCGGGAGCGTCGCTTGGCCAGTTTGCTCACAGCCCCTCCTATGATCTGGCCGGTTCAACTACAAAATTTAGAGTAACAGAAATTTGCATTGTGTTAAACTTCTGTACCTGGTTAGTTTTTCTATGGTTATACCGATGCCACTAGTTTAAAGCACGATGCCTCCCTTCGGTTAAATATTTTATTGCTCAAAATTTCAGAAATACGTACCCTGATTCTAAAAAAGGTACAAATGAAATAAAATCTTTATTTGTCATTCAAGTTTACATTGTTTGTGATATTTCACAAATAAACATATGACACGTCATTATCTTAATATACTATGGAATAATATACAAGACTATGGAATCTTGTAATTTTCACAGGGTGTTCATTAAATACTCTTCTTCCAATTTATGTTTTTTAAAGGTTCCAATAAAAAAAAACCTTCTAAAACTAGTGGCATTTGTAAAACAAGTACCATGTTTTTTTGGCACAATTAGCGATGCAAGAAAGAGTGGCACTAAGAATACATTTATCCTGAATCATATATTCATGTTCATGCTTTCGGATCACTAACATCAATTAAGTTTCAAATACCTGTTGTAGTCTCCAGCAATCCAAATTATGACGCTTGTGGTATGCTACAGCTGTTTGGAAACTTGCAAGGCTTAATCTTAAGACAAATAATATTATTTGGCCATTTTTTATATTTTTCATGCTGAATTTATTTATTGACGACTCACTTAGGAACTACACTTGACATGTAGTTTGACGTTTTGTGTATTTTCCTGGAGATAAAGCCTTGTTAGATTTGAAACAGCAGTAGCATAAGTGTTACAATGTGGATCGCTGGACAATACAACAAGTATTCAAACAAGTATTCAAGTCTTTATTGTTTTACGATATCAAAATTGATTGGCGGTCGACTGAACTTCATATAACTGATGTTCTACTGTATTCTCAAAATAACCTTGATGGAATTTAGCTACCATTATGAATAAGAATAAGAATTGTTTATTTCGTTAAACACAGTTGTGTAAATACAACAAAATCTTACTTACAATGAATTTTAAAAGCACATTTATTTAAAATCATCTGTACTTAATTCAAAAATTCCTTTACAGAATATAAAGGGTGATTTAGCAACCCATTACTCAAAATTAATTTAAAACGAGCCAAGGATTCAATATTTCTTACATCATCTCAAGGAAGCTTATTGAAAAGACCAAGTACCTTTGAACTTTTAGCAACTTTAGTCAATCTACAAAAAGGAACTTCAACATTATTTTTAGATCTTATGGGTAAAACATCGCTGAAAGGATACTTTGAGGCCCCCCTGATATGCTATTATTGGGTTATTCTTATTCTCACCAAGTCCAGTCGGTATCCCTGGGTGTTGGCATCAACCTCGGCCACGAAGATGATCTCCTGCTGTGTGTCCTTGTTCTCAAACCTCAGGAACGCCTGGTGGACGGTCAGCGGTTTTCCACTGTTCTTGTCCTTGAGTGAGAACCGCACAACAAATTTCTGCTGCGTATCCACCTCCAGTACTCGACCCAACTTGGTGGGGAACACCACCCTGCCAACCCACATCATGACAAGACCCGTCAATAAAGAATAAACTTTATTGTTATCAAACATTGAAGCACAATATTCAATGTAACGAAATCCTGACAGGTCACAGCAGTGTCTAATTTCACAGAAAAAATTTAGTACGTATGTAAAAATTATAATTTCTGCCTACTCAATAACATCACACAATATACTGGTCAAAGAAAATGTATAACATAAAGTTTTAGTTAGACTTATCTATTACAGAATTAATTTATGAATCTTTCTGATAAGGGAAGGAAATCAGCATTCTTGAAGGTGAAGCTGCAAAGAGTACACCGATCCTTATGTAATAAACGAATTTTAACATTTAAAATTCCTTGATTCTTCTGAAAACCATAATGCAAGTTACTTATGACAAATCTGTGGAATGAACTGTGTTCATTATGAAGTGTTTTGTGTACTCTCTCCAGCTTCACTACCACATCGGGTACGCTGCTTTCCTTTCCAAATCCTGAAAAAAGGCAATAGGCCAATGGTCTTAATAATTTTGAGTTCAGAAACCTGCTGATGTATTGTTAGTTGAATAACCTAACCTTGTACATGGCCAGAAATAAAAAATCAATATCTTAATTGATTTGTACTTATTGATGATTGTAACCAAAAATTTACATTCAAATCAGTTGTGATAAATAGTATTTTGTAACAGGTTAAGTAGTAGACCAACAATTTGTGGCAATGGCCTCGGAAGCCTTTACTCATCATTCATGTTCGTTCAGGATATTAAAAAATAATGTGGACCCAAATTAATTGATCTGTCCTTGGTAAACTAATGTCACAAAGATGTTAATGAAAAGACCATTAAACATCTTTCACCATAGATTATAAATGTACAATGAGATTCTATGTGCTGTACAGCATACAACCAAGCAAAGAAATCTATCTTCTATTAGTTTGACATTTTCGCCTTATATATGCAATATGGATAATTTCTAGATTCTTGAAAGTTCCTAATTTAACAGGTTGTGATTTTTTTCATTGGTAGTTCAATACCAAATATCTGGGGCATTATACACTACAATCTCAGAGACATGTAAAACATTATGCTGCTAATTAAGAAACGGGCTGCCCATCAGTGAAGTATTTTAGCTGCCTTTATGTATCCATGGTTTAAAAAAACTTTGAGATGACTTCTTTCCATTGGCTGATAAATTGTTAGTTTTAAATTTGTACTTTAACTAACATGAACATTGGCTATCTTTTTGAGTAACTCTGTATTATAATATTTAAGTTTGCATTCCCTTCTCTGCCTAAATCATCTTACTTGTCAAACTTGGGCTGCGTGGTCTGGTCCGAGTCTCCAACTCCTATCTCAAAGCTGTCCACTGTGACAGCTGCCATCACCTTCAGCGGGAGAGTGACGCCGATGTTGCCGACCAATCGGGGGTCGGGTTTAGCCGGCGCTGCGCTCACCGACAGCCGGTACAGTCCCGGTGCCGGCCGGCTGTCCATCAGGTTCACACTGAACACCGTCCTGCCAGCACACGATTTTTTGAGTTTTCTAGAGTTTATATTACTTGCGCACTTTAGAACAGACCATGTTATATCAGCTACCAATAATGACTGGAATTTCAAAAAGTGACCGCTAGCTATAAAAACCGACTCAACCGATCAAACATTGTAACATTGTTGTCATCGGCAGTCGTAATGTAGAAAAAGGGTTACAGTATTAAGGGAATGGCCACCGTAAATCTCATGAAATATGTTGATTTTACATTATGAGTACGGAGGTGTTAAGTTTACTGGAGGTCAAGTTATCAGGAATCAAATTTGTGGGATTGCAGTGTAACAGTAAAATATGGGATTTTGCTGAGTCTTCATCATACAAATTTCAATATTTGGCTATCTAATGATAAGTACATCCAAAATTACTAATCTATGATAACCTACTCCGTAATGTTTTGTCAATTTGAAAACAGCAATTTTTTATACTGATAGTTAACTAGAAAATAGCAACCGATTTCAATTGCCTATTATAATTAAACTCTGTTTAACAATTAAACACAAAAGTATAGTCAATATCTTAAAACTTTTAAAGGACAAACATCTATAATTGTTATTTTATAAACCACAAACCAAAACCATAATTTCAGTGTTGGGGACAATGAGAGGAGTAAAAAGGGCCCAAGAACATGACGTGGATTATAAGGCAGGTTTCACAAAACGTTTTTGAAAAAAAAAGAATAACTTTGGGCTTATATGTTGCTATGTTGGCAATAATTGTAACTAGCGTCTGCCGAAGCAACCTCCACAATGTGGTATGTAACGAATCGTCGGCGATGTGGCGTGGTGGGGGTACCGAGCGACGACGACAACGCCCGAACTCACACAAATAATAATAACGATATAAACAATCGAATAGTCGCTAACTCAGTGGTTTATATCCGAAATTGTTATCGTATACGCACTGTTCGTCCTAGAATTATTTTTTTTTTAATGGTGTTTTTGTTGAGAGGTAAATATTGTAGCTGGTCTCAAGGTTAATGGATATTTTAGTAGCTTTTTAAGTGATCGAAATTGGCTTATAATTGTGCCGCTTCTTTTATTTAGGCTATTTAAATAATTTCATTTTATTGTTTGATTATTGGCAAATATGATTTTTTATAATTTCTGAAATTATAAAAAAATATAAATTAAATTTCTTTACATTAAATTCAAATTAATTTATTTTAAGTTTTTACATAGTCATGGCCTCGCCAAGTTATGCATAACTTGTCGGCAAGGTCCGATATGTAGTATTCTGAAACATATCGCATATTTATTAAATTTTTTTTACATTTTATTTATTTGCTTTAAATATTTTTAATGAAAAACAAACTTAAATCTATAGCGGTTAGGGCAGGCATGATAGTGATATGGATTTTTTTACTTGTGGCTTAAATTAAAGCAATTACACATTTTAATTAATTGCGTGAAATTTAATTTTATTCAGAAACAATTACAATTTTAGTCATACTATTATTTTTAAGAAATATAATTCAAATCGACAAGTACTTCATTGTGGTTTTTAAAACTATATGAAAGCTAACTTTCATATTAGCGCTAACGTAATAAGTTATTTGTATAAACTACAACTTAAGTAGACTACTATTTTGCACGTTAGGTTGAACTATTTTTCTACCTTAAGAAAATCACGAAAACCTTCAATTAAAAGGTTAGACGTATGAAAAATACTTCAAACTTTTTTTAAGAGCATGTAATTTTTGCAAGGATTTTTAATGCTGTACAGGCATTCAATTCGTTATGACTTTCATGTCTTGCATAATTATGCTAATTAATATATTTTTAACACAATTTTAAAAAGTTGTCTCGTTTATTGACATCGAAAAAGAAAACAGGGAATAAAATAATGTGGGAAATACACCATTGTTTTTAAAGTAAATGTTAACCAATGATTTGGTAACCAATGATTTGAATTGGCCTACTATCTTCTTCAATAACTCACTGTAGGTGGTAACTTAAAGTTGTTTTGAAGTAAAAACACAAACATACTCAAAGACAACACGCGCCCCGATATTCCGTTTAGAGTATAAGGTAAAAACGCATACACCTTTTATTGATACAGTAGGCCTAGAACATTGCATTTAGTTGATAAGGGTAGGTAGTTAACACAAACACAGCACTGAGGTTATCACAAACATAAACAATGCAGCTAACGTTCGGATTGTAGCTCTTTTCATATCGAGTAGGGTCTGTTTGATTGCGTAGATGTAAAATTCAATTTAATTTATTCAATGAAAATCACCAATAAGGCAGGAACAAACTAACACCATTAATTAATTAAGTCACTCATACCACATTTTAATTGTAATATTCGGTCACAAACCGCCGACTCGTTTAGGTAGCGACTATTCGATTGTTTATATCGTTATTATTGTTCGTGTGAGTTCGGGCGTTGTCGTCGTCGCTCGGTACCCCCACCACGCCACATCGCCGACGATTCGTTACATACCACACTGTGGAGGTTGCTTCGGCAGACGCTAGTATAATTGTATAACAACAAAATCTAAACAAGAGTTCAGATATCAAATGGGCAAAATAGTAAATGTAACTTACTTGTTTTTAACTACAGTGTATTTTAACAACCTTTTTATTATCTTTAATTGCATTGAAAAATGTTTACATTTCAACGCGATATAACTGTTGTAAGTTGAAAAAATTGGTGTTTATAGCTGAACCTAGTTATTTTTTTACTAATCGGTAACCTCTTAAGTACAAAAATATCACGACAGGCAAAGAGGTAAGTTTTATAAATATAAGTTGTCAAACTATATTATGTACGGAGACTGAAAACTCAACGACTTTTCACAATCATTTCCTATCCAACCAGATTTACTTAACAGTACAACGTACTTGTCGGATGTGGCCTCGAACTTCTTCTTGGACAGCACGACCACCTCATCAGCGCTCCTGGTGGCGGACTCAACAGTGACAGCGAGGTTCGACGTGAGAGGCTGCCCCAGCAGGTTGGTAACCCTGACAGACACCTTCGGCTGCTCCTGAGACACCACCCCGGGCCCAGCTAGGCTTACCACCACCGGGACATGGTACTGAACAAAGAAAAACATGCCTAATGTTAGAAAATAGAAAGATTTAAATTATAAATAGCAAAATTACTGTCTTAGAAAGACTATTATGGCTGACGGTACATTTTGCCTTATGCAACCGTAAAAAGTTTCCATTTTATTTTAATTTTACACATGGCATTAAATCAGGAAAGTGTTTTAGCAGCAGCACTGTGTAACAGTCACAACTTCATAGAAATATTTCTGGTGAATTAATTAATAAAATAACAGTGTCCATTTTCAATTAAAAGTTATTTTCATGAGCAATTACTTTATTAAATAATAATTAATTGCATTTTTTATGATTTCAAATAAGAATTAATTTTATATTTGATTTACGGTACATAAACAAAAGTAACATTTATTGAAGGTGTATTTTTCTACACTCAGAAAATCCATTACAACTCTTCCACACTAGTGGTCTTCTTCTAATCTTAATGACATTATCATGTTGTATAAAGTGAGACTCGCCTATGGTTCGATGGGGGCTTCGTCCCCATGCCCCTAGTTGGTTCTATCAAATTTGTTTAAGATTTTTAGGGCTAGAAATGTAAATGATGTATGATACTTTATATGAGAGCAAGTTATTAAGTTAATATAAAGTAAGTTAGTTAAGCTAAGTGTTTTCTAGCTTCAGAATTTTATAAACCTAAGTGAGTCAGTTACCACTGCGGCTGTAGACCTATATATTTTAGATAATAGAGAGACCTTATTTAAAATGAGTACAAACTTAGTATACGATAAATCACCTTATGTCAATGTGCCAATGAAAAACAACGTTTCTATACATTAGTGAAAATTAATTTTTGTTTTTTAACTCTATATTCATTTATAGATAGATCAAACTGATAAAACAGAAAATAACTGACCTTATTATTAGTGAAGATGGTGAGGACATCGAGCAGACTGAAGGCACCCTTGGGTGTCTGGACAGAGCGGCGGCTGAGGAAGTAGTTGGCGAACTTGACAGCCTGTTCTGCCGTCACCGGCGGCGGCTTATTGGCCACTGCTGCCAACTTGTAGGCTCCGCTCACGATCAGCGCTGCCAACAGTCAAAAGGAAACATCATGTCAGCTTCATTGTCCATCAATTCCGTTCCAGTTTTGTAATGAATTGCTTAGTAGTTGAAAAAACTGTAACTGAAAGTTAATATTTTGGATATTAATTGAGAACGGGTTTCTATACAGTTATTTTCAATAACTGTTAAGTACTATATGGTTGGGTTGAGATAGGCTACTTTACGTTTGATTACACACTTTTTAACTTTTACAACTTTTATAAGATTAATCTAAACCGACACACTTTTAATTACTGATGGTGCGTACTCAGCGAATTTCCCCAGGAATTTGAGATTTTGTAGTAGGGGTGGGCGAGTACTCGAGTTTCGAGTAGTGGCTCGGGTAATTAGTCCTACTCGAACTCGAGTCGAGTAGTTGCAAATACTCGAGAATCGAGTCGAGTAATCGTCGTCGTCACTCCCGGCGGCGCGCGCCCGCAGCCGTGACAATAGTTGTTTACGTCTGGCGGCCGGCGATCTCGCTAACGAGCACAAAAACGATCTATTGTTCAGCTTATCTATTGTTCGACGCCCCGGCAGTAATTTATTCAAGAGGGGTGTTTTTGGCTCCTAGTACCAAATGCTACTTTCTGTGACAATAGTTGCTTACGTCTGGCGGCCGGCGATCTCGCTAACGAGCACAAAAACGATCTATTGTTCAGCTTATCTATTGTTCGACGCCCCGGCAGTAATTTATTCAAGAGGGGTGTTTTTGGCTCCTAGTACCAAATGCTACTTTCTGAACCAATTGTCGTACAAAACTAAGGTATGGCTCGTTTAATTCGTCTAATTCTTACAAATTAAACAAAACGTCAACCAAAGTTGTGTGACTTTCAAAAAAGGAAAGTGGCAAAGTGTTGTTAAATAAATCAATCTTTAATTGAATTACTGTTTTATAATGTTAAAAGTATCTTATTATAATTTAATATAATTTTTAAATGAAAAACTTCAAATCCCATTAAATATATATTTTTTGCATTAAACATTACAAATACATTTATTAGATTTTGAGGTTCATAACTTAAAACCTTCATTGTTTTTTATTGATTTTTTCATCATACACTCCTTTTTTAATATAGCAAAAAATAGCTAAATGAATACATAGAAATAAAAATAATTAGGTCTAATAGTGTATATTTTCAAAGTTCAATTTTTATGATAATCTCTAAGTAAGAACCTGTCTCAGTTAAATCAATAAGTAAAAAAATAACATTTCTTGGGGTTATAAATGGCGTTGGTTTGTTGAACCACTTCATTCCTTAGTGTTAATATTTATTATAATTTCAATTTCTTGTTTTTTTTTTAACTGAGCAAGCCTTAGGCCTATATATGTAATACGGTTTTGTTTTCCTTACAATTTTTCCATTTGTTTTAATCTATATTTTGATGTACATAATTTTTCTGTTAATTCTTTGTACAAAACGTTTAATATTTCATTCAACAAAACTTTTATAACATTTTTAATGGACATTTTTATATGTATATTGTTTAGTGATTTGATTTTAATTTTTTTGGTTACAATAAAATTTGTACTGTATCCTTATTCTATTGTATACTGCAAATATAAAAATTAGATATTAAAAATCTTTTCAACTCAAGGAGGTTCATTGTAACTTATTCAAAAACAAGTGGAACAGTTTGGAAACAGAACCAGTTGATATTTAACATTCATTTTTCTTTATACGACACTCAGATAAAAGTCAAAACGAATATTTCATGATAGCGTCGAGGAGAGCAATCCCGTCCCGAAATTGGACGGGAAATAAAAATTCCCGTCCCGAACTAAAAATCCATTCCCGTCCATCCCTAATTTTGTTGTTGATGAAATTTTTTACTTAGGCCTAATTCTCAGAAATTGATTTGTACTACACATTGTAAGAGGAAAACTGTAAATAAATATACTTACTTTTTTTATCAACTTTTATCTAAGTAGTTCTTATTGTCGTACCCTAAATTGATGTTATCTTTCAGTGTTCTCATGCATAAAGATGAATTTAATAATACTTTTACTTTTATTATTTAATATTATTTTTAATAACTCATTTTAAACTTTTTCACACTACTACTCGACTCGACTCGATACCCGAGTAGTTGATGCAATACTCGACTCGACTCGACTCGAATCGTACAACCACTACTCGCCCACCCCTATTTTGTAGTTTCCCCATTAACACCATAGGGATGAGTATGTAGGTTTGCTGCCATACAATGCTGTTAGGAAATATAATTATTAGGTAAGGTAAATTTAAAACTGTATTAATATTCAACACTTTTTAATTTTCAACATAATTAGGGGGGGGTTGTTAAATTCCGTTGTCAGTTTTATCGGAAAAACCCATATCGCAGAATTGATAACACATGTCAGTTTTCGGTTTATCGGTATTTTTAATGACAAAAGATTAAAAGCTAAAAAGAAATCAATTATAAAGGAAAGGATGTCCGGTTGATAGATGCAATGCGGAACACCTGCTATAAAGAGCTGTATTGTTTGGCCGATAAGAGCTCTATTGTTTGGCATCTGGCCAGCGATAGCTTATCTGATTTATGTCCTTATCAGTTCCCTTGTATATTATATTTGGTTTCCGATTTAGTTGTCGTACAAAGACAAATTATAAGGCATTCTTTTCATCTGATTTTCACGAACTGAATAAAACTTTAAAAAAGTTGTACAAAATACGGTTCAAAATGTATAGCTGAATTAATGTTATTGTCATGTTGTTTTCAATATTGAACTAAAAAATACCCCCGTTGCAGCAGACCTGTGTACTCAGCGGATTTCCACAGGAATTTGACATTTTGTATTTTCCCCATGAACACCATAGGAATGTGTATGTAGGTTTGCTGCCATGGGATACTGTTAGAAAATGTTAGTTGTTACAAAATGTAATGATTAGGTAAGGTAAATATAAAATTGTATCAATATTCGGCACTTTTCAATTTTACCCACAAACTCCATGGGGATGAGTATGTAGGTTTGCCGCCAAATGGGTGTTGTAAGCATATATCAGTTTAACCCTACCTAGTGAATGTTCATACCAAATTTTATAAAGTTATGCCAATAAATAAGCGAGATAAAGGGATATTTTTGGCTTTTCTCCGTAACCCGTTAAGCCAAGTAAAAAATTCTAAATTCTAAATTGTTTGTTTTTTAGGCTCTTTTGAATGGCTTTAATTAAAATTGTTGAATTTTGAAAATTGAGGGCCAAAAATGCCAAACACTCATTTTTGACCCCTTTGAAACCCCGTAAAACCCCGTTCCCATAACCCGATCATGCTGGTTGGTTCACGTAGGTTCCGATCACGGAATTTGGTTGGTTTACTTTGTATGATACAGTTTTAATTTACAACAGATTATAAATTATGTGAACTCAAATTACAGTTGTTGTCACAATCCCATTTGTATGCCACTTAAATAAAAAAAATTAATTCTTCTTTACGTGATTGAGACATCAGAATGGGTTCAACCAAAACTGTAAATTCTATATCATGGTTTAAGTATCCATGATGTCTTATAAGAAAACTGGAATGATTAAATTTAACCAACATTTTATATATTTTGGCTTGGATTGCAGTGAAACCAACCTGTTATGCTAAGACCTCCTTCGAATTGCAAGAACTTGCCATCCACTTCATCTGCTTGAACAATAGCATCTTCGATGCGGTTAAAGATGGCAGTTACATCGCCACCCAACTGAGCTGCTATGTGGAATGCGTAACCCAGACTAGAAAAGAAGAGTGGTAAATGTGTGGAAGATAAGAAAACGACACTAAACATTAAAGACTGAAAATATATGTTCAACCCTAGAGTGCCAGTGACATTTTTTACTGCCTACACAAAATTATATCCAAAAAATACAAAAAAGTACAGGAACTTTCTTAAGATAAACTGTCTTTTTGATGCTTAATCTTTTTTAAAAACATGATTGCACACCAAAAAGATGAAAACACTCCTAGTAATGAAAACTACAATTAGCGTAGGATAACAAAGTATTTAAGTCTTTAGAATAACTTGACAATGAAATTATTTTTTCATGTACTTTTAAGATCAGAATTTTTTTTCAAACAAATAGTATACACTTATTAAAGTTGTACCATATATGTTCTCTTTGGGTATTCAGTTATATAAAATTGTTTCTGGGAATCAATCTTAAAGAGCTCTTACCTAATTAGTCTTAGGTAACTAAACTGATTTTAAAAAGCCCCTAAAGAGTGTTTGGTAAAAAAATTTATTATAAAACTTTTATTTTAAATTTTTACTGAATTGGATCGAAAATTATAAATTAGAATAAATGGTTTATGAGTGATTCTGACGAAAATTGGGGGAGTTGCGGGCTTTGAAAGTGAACATTTTGTCAAATGGCAATACAGCTATTTAGATCAAACCATTAACCCGATAGTCATGAAATTTTGTAGTTATTTCCAACAAATTATGCTCAAGGACTACAACATATTTTCATTTTATAACTACATAACTAAGAAATTACAGTGGAAGCTCTCTTAACCGACTTCGGCTCAACCGCCTATCACATTATCCGACCATTTTCCAGGTACGTACAAACAATATGTAAGCATATTGGTAGTGATGAAGATGATGATGGGGAAGAAGATATAGCTATTGAGGAGGAAGAAGAAGAACTAACAACCCTCAGTCAATCAAATATAAGCTTATTGAAGAAAAAATGGATACCACATATCCCTTAGGGAAAAAATTCCTTTTAAAAATGCTAAAATCACAACATTTTAGTAAAAAATATCATCAGTCAGATTGGATGATGATGATTTAATGATTGGCAATAGCAAATTAGAAATTGATGAACAAGATAACCTTAATATTTAATTTCACACCCTTAATGACACCTAAGGACCATCCTCAATTGTGTAGTCAATTTAACAATTTTACTGACCTAATGCACAAAAGTTTGTGCATCTAGATCTAGTATTCGGTTTGATCTGTAACCTGGAAATGCTGTCGTCCTTCTTGAGCGCTGCCACCAGGTTCTTGAGCACCTTGACCGGCTCCGGCACCTTCTGGCCCAGGCTGGCCAGCCCGGACACCACGTAGTAGAGGTCGACGACGTTAGCGTTCTCTTGCTCCAGCACGGCCGTCAAGCTCTGATGGCAGTCAATTAACATCCAGTCAACATGCAGGTCTACTATGTTTTTGAATATTAAAATGTAATTTCGTTATTTGCACATTGATAAACACACATTTTAAAAGTACAACACAATTAGAGTACAAAATAACTCATGGACAAAAAATAATCCTTACATGGTAACATATAAATACATGGTAGCCTATTGGAAGGTAATCATAAAATAATTCACTACAGTACACTCCCACTTTACAGGTTAGCTATTAATAAGCCTATCACATCACAAAAGCAATTTCCTCTTAAGGAAGTAGTCATTCTTTTAAGTTACGAGGCTTGTTTTTAAAGTACCATTTTTCAATCCCGCCACCACAGCGCTGCGGTCAGCATTTTGCGCATGCGTGCTGTGTACCCACATATGTTGCCAGCACACTGACGCCATTACGGCATTTTTCGCCGCTGTGTTCGGAATATTTCAAATGTTTAAAGAGTCTTCGCTCATGGAGATTCCCGCCGACTTTGAAGTAAGGTCTGTTATTCGTTTTCTGTAGGCTTAAGGCCTGAAATCGATCAATATTCATCATGAGATCTGTGAAGTGTACAGAGAAAACATTATGAGTGATCGATTAGTACAGAAGTGGGTTAGGGCATTTAAAGATGGCCGCACAAATGTGCATGATGGTTAATGGCATCATTTTCTTCACGATAATGCCCGTCCACATGTCACTTATCAAACCAAAGATTTGATCAGAGAATTTGGTTCGGAACAACTTGATCATCCTCCCTACAGTCCCGATCAAGTGCCAAGTGACTATCAAATGTTCATTTGAAGATAGACCTAAGCGGTATGCCACGACAATGACAATGTCAAAACGGCTGTATTAGAGAATTTCTCACGCGGCAGAGTTCTATGACGAGAAAACTGTAAAGCTAATTGTATGATATCACAAGTGCCTTCACACTTATTTCACATTGTTTTATAGTCCTTCCCAGTAAACAATCAAAGTAAACACCCCTGGAGACAAGTGAATGCCACTGAAAGTGAATGTGATTGTTTACCATCTTTCCAGTATATCACCATACCGAAATATATTTAGCTAGAAGTAGTTCTTCAAATCCACCTCGGACAGAATACAGGCTTATTGTTTGTGCTTTTAATAAATAATAATAATAAATATTATCTATATATTAATAGGCAAGCATGTTTCGTTTCCTCCTTTTTTCTCAGCTTGTGTGCATCGTGGGAGAAATCCACGCATACCGTTAGAAAGGTATGTCCTGTAGATGAGCAGAATCCCATTCGAATTCACATTGGACTCCAGGGCTACGCCCCAAAGGCTCTCAAAGTTCCAATGTTAATCTTATGGAGGAAGGATAATTGATCAACTCATTAGACAGCTGTTGTAAAAACAAATGCTAGAAAAACAGAAAGAACAGATGATTCAGTTATAAAATGTTTTTAAACTTCTTGGGTCAAGACCAACCGAAATGTTGGTCGAATTTCGACCAGGAGGCGATCTCTAGTTATTATTGACTATCCTGTGTAGTTAGAATTTTAATAAAAGTACAAATTTTGTTAGAGTGAGCCTACTGCACTGTACTGTTAAATTGTGAGTGAACATGCTTACCTTCACAATATTGGTTGTAGGTAGAGTTCCGGCACAGTTTCCTAGAGCTTTCCAGGTCCCGGTTATGTAGAATAAAGTTTCTGGGGTCGTGGTTGCGCTCACTGCAGAAGTCAGTGTTTTGCAAATCTCCTGTGAAAGTAATAATTGCTTATATGCTCCCGTGATCAGTAATGTACATCCATCACTGAATATGGATGACTATGGCAATTAAGTTATGCTATGCTCCATTGATCTGTAGTTTATGACCAGTAGCTGTGCTCTAGAGGTTGGTGATTACAATTGACAATTAGCAAGTAGATTATGACATTGTACACTGCTTCAGCACCAATCGTGACCATTTGTTGACATATCTATCTTAACACATTCTGGAAACACATAGGTTAACAACACCCTCGTCGAAGCAGACCTGTATACTCAGCGAATTTGCGACATAAATTTGATATTTTTTCTATTTCCCCATAAAAACCATGGGGTTGAGAACATAGGTTTGCCACCAAGTGGGTTTTGTTAATAAATATAAGTTAAACTCTACCTAGTAAATGTACATATACCAAATTTTATCCAGCTACGGTATTTTTAAAATCTCCCTATTACCTCATGGGGGTGAGTACATGGGTTTGCCGCCATTTGGGCTTTGTAAGTAAATAGAGGTTAAACCCTTCCTAATTAATGTAGGCCTACATAACTTACCAAATTTTATCAAGATATTTCAATAAAAAGCAAGATAAAAGGTTTTGTTTTTTCCCATAAATAACATGGGAAACATATTTTTGGATTATATCCGTAACCATTTAAGCTACAATAATAATTCAAAATACTAAATTGTTCATTTTTTGAGCTCTTCTTCTTCTCTCTAACTTTAATATATATTAAAGTTAGAAGAATAAACCTCAGAACCCTTGAAAATATCATTTTATAAACACTTACATGTGTTTCGGACATTACTTGCAATGTTCTCAGTGTAAAGTACATAACCTTAAAATAAAATTCTTAATATATAAAATTATTATAAAAATAAAATTAAACACAAATTTATATACATAGTAAGAATAATGCCCAAAAAGTATCAAATACCATGCAGGTACAAAAGAAAACCTAATAGGCCTTTTTGACAAAATTTTATAACTACAGTCAACTCCCAATTATCCGGGGGCGGGTTAACCGGGTTGCGGATTAACCGGGGTCACAAAAAATCAATTTCAATTTTATTTATTTTCTCAGTTTAGACAACAATACCATAATTTGTCGATCTTTATCATGCTAAAATTACATGAGAAGAAATCTCTTTCCTAATTATTATTTGATTTATGAATGTGAAAAAGCAATGAAATACGGAAAATAATCCGTAAATTATTTGGTGGCGTGATCGTAGTCAAGTGGTCAGGGAGGAACGCGTCAGAGCGATGGCGTGGTGGGGTGGGGACGGCGCGCAATGGCGGAGTGACCTTGACTGCTAGAAACAACTGGTCGCCCGCTGGGATATGCTAAAAATAGAAACCAAGAAAGGTCCTATTAGTTTCCACTTCATTGTGTAATTATCGTTCTGATTCGTGTGCTGTTCAGTGACTCTTAGTAATTTTGGGTTATATTATGCAAAACAACACATTTCAAAATGCATTTCATTTGCATTTCAAGAAATGTTTGATAAAGTGACATTAAAATTTTATTTGACAAATTTATTAGACTAATTTAGTAATTAGCATACATTTAAAAAAATTTACTGTTTTTAAATTTTTACCAATTAGACAAAAAGATGAACAATAACTTGTTTTTATTTGCGTTCTCTTATCTTGAATAAATTATCCCAAGTGACCCTCCCCCCCTCACCCAGCGCCTGACCCTCTCCCCCCTTCACCTTACCCACCCATTCCGGCTGCCCGATATTTATCATCGATATCAATAGAACACCTTGTGCCGTGGCAAATTTTGAAGTTGAAAATTCATTTGGAATTTCATACTGTATTTGCCTCACATCACAGTGCACTGGCCGTCGGTCTTGCCGAGGCCGTTTTGCTTTCCAATTCTGTTTCTTTCAAGCCTGGCGGAAGTGCCAGTTTTTTTTGGTCCAAATGTTCTGGAAGGTTCTAGAAGCTTTCCTCGTGCTCTGTGGCTTCCGGCGTAGTTGAAATTTTCATGCAGGAAAGGTTTGCTCTTCCACTTTTTTGTTGGTCTGTGCTGAGTAAGGTTCTTACAGCCGTCTCTCTAAGAGATGGCATTCTTCTAAGAAGTTAATTTACGGGTAAGTAAGATTCATCTTCTCCTATTTCATATCGATGTATATCCATTGTTCACAGAATTATTATTTGTTGTCATTTTTCACGGGCGAGTCTACGGCTGCGCCTCTTCCGTTGGTTGAGCCTAAGACACCGGCAACTGCACCATTTTCGCCCGGCACATACAACAAGTTGCCGAATCCGTTAACGCCGTTGTTACAGGCCTTGCCCTGTGTTGATGGTCTTGACGTCCACAGGCTCCTGAAGTTTCTGGCGGACGTTTTCCGAATGCGGGAGATTCCGGGCGTAAGCGACTCACTTCTCCTTAGTTTGCTGATACCGTATTGCTGCTCGCCCCCATCCGACTTGCTGAATGCTGTGCTTAGTAGCAAGGGCAATTTTGAGGATTTTCATCGTCAGGCACTCGACATGTACGTCCCCGGACAAATGCGGGAGGATTTGAAGATGCAAATGTTTTATAGGTGCCAAGGATTGCGGGAAGGCCTGGCGGCATACGTGACGGCTGTCCGCTCTGCTGGACGCGTGTTGCGCGTGGGATTAAGTGAAGCTGAAGTTGTCCAAGTGATCCTGGATGGTATCACCCCTGAGGAGCGCTCTCGACTGGTGTTTGCCCCCAAGCCTGACTCATTATCTGGCCTCGATAAGCTGGTTGTTGGTGCTAGAAATGTGCAACTTATTGACCAGCGCAGGGATGAGAGTGCTAGGTCCACCAATGCCAGGCAGTCCCGTCTGTTGGTGGGACAGGTGTCCTCACCATCGGCGTCTCCTCAACACCTAGGCCAGCGCCGGAGGCGACGAGCCCAGCCGATCCTTTGTTTAAAGGTGTCGCGGGCGTAGCGACTCTTGGCATCAGGACCCAAAGACCTGTTTGTCCCGATGTTGACCTTCTCATTGGTGACTCAAACTTTCCGGCCCTCATCGATTCTGGAGCTGCGGTGAGCCTGATCTCCACCGATTTTCACCACATTTTGGTGGAATCTGGGGCGATCCTACGCTCGGAAGATGTGTCCCTGACTAGTCTCACGGAAAGTAATGCCCCCCATGGACGTTTGGCTCAAGGTGGCTTTCAAGATAAAAATCCAAGGATTTTCATGGGTTTGGGATTTTCTTGTGTCCAAGGATCTGGGCGTCCAATGCATTTTGGGTGCGAATTTCATTAGAGAGACCGGCCTCATTGTCGATTTGCAGCGAGATTGCGCCTACTTCAAGTTTAACCGTGACGTGCGGGTGCCTTTGGTGGGACCTTCTCCGTCAATGTCTGTCAGGGAGGTGGAGTGCCCGGAGGAACCGGATAGCGTTTCTAAGGGCGACAGTTTAGGTCATTTGCCTCCGGAGCATAGGAAGGCTGTGAGGGACTTGTGCTCTCGCTTTCCTGATGTGCTCACTCCCCACCTTGGTCTCACGAGCCTGATGGAATATGAAATTCGACTCACTGATAAGGAACCCGTGCGCAGCCATCCATATAAGCTTGCGCCCCCTAAGATGGAGGCCTTGCGAAAAATCATTGATGAGCTTTTGAAGGAGGGAGTGATTGAACCTTCCAGGTCTCAATACTCCAGCCCTGCGTTTTTGGTTCCAAAGCCCAATGGGAAGTCACGGTTAGTCCTCGACTACCGTAAGTTAAACTCGAAGATTGAGATTGACAGTGTACCGCTGCCTGACCTCCATTCGGCCTTTGACTGGTTTGGAAAGGCGAAATTTTTCACTGTGTTTGACTTGAATCAGGCCTATCACCAGATCCCTTTGATGAAGGAGTCCTGACATGTCACCAGCTTTTGTGTGCTTTGGAATCTGTATCAATTCACGCGAGTCCCAATGGGAATTGCCGTGGGAGCTCAAACCCTGACACGCTTGTTGGATTCGATTTTCCATGACATTAAATTCAAATATGTGTTCAATTATTTGGACAACTTCTTGGTGTACAGTAAAAACTTTGAGGAGCACATCCAACATTTGGAAGAAGTGCTGAAGCGGCTGCGTGGGGCTGGACTTACTGCCAACCCCGAAAAGGTATCCTTTGCCCAATCTGAAATTTCCTTTTTGGGGCATTTGGTTTCTTCCCGGGGAATCCGTATCGACCCTGCCAGGACTCATGGCATCCGCGATTTCCCGGCACCGAAGGATGCAAAGGGAGTTGCCCGTTTCATTGGGATGGTCAATTTTTACCGCAGGTTCATCCCAAAGGTGGCTGAGATTGCTGCCCCTCTTAACACCCTCCGAAAAAAAGGGGCGAAGTTTGAGTGGGGAGAAGACCAGCAGTTGGCTTTTGACCGACTCAAGGAGGCGATCATGCAGCCCCCGGTGTTGCGGATGCCAGATTCTTCCCGTCCCTTTATTCTGCAGACGGATGCTTCTTCCAGCGCTATTGCCGCCGTTCTGTCCCAGACCTTTGATGGCGAAAGGCAGCCAATTGCTTTTGCGTCCAGGACCTTGACCCAGGCCGAGAAAAAGGCATCTTCTGTGTACGAGCTTGAATGCCTGGCGGTAGTTTTCGGAATGGACAAGTTTCACCGTTTTCTTGAACATGCTGAGTTTCTGCTCGAGACTGACAACCAAGCGGTGTCTTGGCTGCTCTCTCACCCCAGGCAGCTTGGAAAAATTGGTAGGTGGGTGGTGAAAATTGCGGCTTTCAAATTCAAGGTGCAGCAAGTGCGAGGGCACAAAACATCATTGCCGATGCCCTATCCCGCATGTATCATGACACTCCGTCTCCTGCGGAGAATCCGTTGTGTGGGACTGTCCTCCTGGAGTTTCCTTTGGCTTTCGGGAACATTGCTCCCTACCAGCGCCAAGATCCTGAGCTGGGGCCTATCATGCAGGAAATTGAGGGAATGGGACCTCGCCCACCTTACTTACCAGCAGTTGGCTTTTGACCGACTCAAGGAGGCGATCATGCAGCCCCCGGTGTTGCGGATGCCAGATTCTTCCCGTCCCTTTATTCTGCAGACGGATGCTTCTTCCAGCGCTATTGCCGCCGTTCTGTCCCAGACCTTTGATGGCGAAAGGCAGCCAATTGCTTTTGCGTCCAGGACCTTGACCCAGGCCGAGAAAAAGGCATCTTCTGTGTACGAGCTTGAATGCCTGGCGGTAGTTTTCGGAATGGACAAGTTTCACCGTTTTCTTGAACATGCTGAGTTTCTGCTCGAGACTGACAACCAAGCGGTGTCTTGGCTGCTCTCTCACCCCAGGCAGCTTGGAAAAATTGGTAGGTGGGTGGTGAAAATTGCGGCTTTCAAATTCAAGGTGCAGCAAGTGCGAGGGCACAAAACATCATTGCCGATGCCCTATCCCGCATGTATCATGACACTCCGTCTCCTGCGGAGAATCCGTTGTGTGGGACTGTCCTCCTGGAGTTTCCTTTGGCTTTCGGGAACATTGCTCCCTACCAGCGCCAAGATCCTGAGCTGGGGCCTATCATGCAGGAAATTGAGGGAATGGGGCCTCGCCCACCTTACTCTCTCTCCAAGGGGGTCCTCTGCTGCCGCCCACGTGTGGGAGGTGGCACTCGGATTGTTGTCCCCAGTGTCCTGGTGCCCATGATTTTCTCCTACTTCCATTCATCTCAGGTGGGGGGTCATCTGGGCATCCACAAGACTATCGCCAAGATCCGAAAGGAGTTTATCTGGAAGGGCATGGATAAAGACATCGCCGAAAGAGTGAGAGCTTGTCATTTGTGTTGCTTGAGCAAACCCGCTCAGAACACGAAAATTGGACTTTTGTCCTCAGACGTGGCCAGCCGCCCCTTTGAGAAGGTGTTCATTGATTACGTGGGAACTTTTCCCCGTAGCAGGTCTGGTAACACTTACCTACTTGTTTGCGTCGACGCCTTTTCAAAATTTTTTTGGTTGTTCCCACTCCGTAGGGCCACGACAGATCTCACCATTAAGGCTTTGAGGTCCCTATTGTTTCAGAATTTCGGTGTACCTGAGCAAATGGCCACTGACAATGGTCCCCAGTTTACATCTAGGGAGTTCCATAGATTCTGTTTTGGCCACACCATCGAGCACATTACTACGTCACCGTACTATCCCCAGCCCTCACATGCTGAACGTTTCAATCGCAATTTGAGAGCGGCCCTGATCGCCTTAAATGCCGAACGGCAAACTTCGCAGGTCCTACGGAATGGGAGGCCTGATCACCCTCTCGTTCCCGTGGACCGTGTCCTCCACTGTCATTTTCTTGTTACCAGTGCTGGGCCCAGCAAAATTTTCCCGGAGGTGAGTTTTCCCTCTGGAAGGTTCACTTACAGTTTTGTACCTACTCTCCCCGGAGGTTTGGTTTTCGTGGGGGAGGTTGTGCCGTGGCAAATTTTGAAGTTAAAAATTCATTTGGAATTTCATACTGTATTTGCCTCACGTCACAGTGCACTGGTCGTCGGTCTTGCCGAGGCCGTTTTGCTTTCCAATTCTGTTTCTTTCAAGCCTGGCGGAAGTGACAGTTTTTTTTGGTCCAGATGTTCTGGAAGGTTCTAGAAGCTTTCCTCGTGATCTGTGGCTTCCGGCGTAGTTGAAATTTTCATGCAGGAAAGGTTTGCTCTTCCACTTTTTTGTTGGTCTGTGCTGAGTAAGGTTCTTACGGCCGTCTCTCTAAGAGATGGCATTCTTCTAAGAAGTTAATTCACGGGTAAGTAAGATTCATCTTCTTCTATTTCATATCAATGTATATCCATTGTTCACAGAATTATTATTTGTTGTCATTTTTCAAAAAAAAAGAGAAATTTTTTCTTCCCCACTCTGTCAAAATGCAGTGTGAGTTTCTGCTGGATTATCCAAGTCGAGGTTAGGGCAATTTCAATTCAGATTTAAGGTGATAATTGTTCACCAAGTGCTAGATTTTGTGTTTATTGTTAGTCAAATTTTGTGTTTTTGGAAAACCTGTTACTCAGAGCTGGTTGACAGAATCCAGCCACTTTGTCACATTTTGGCCTAGCCTAGCCTGAACTGTAAGTTCTTTTAGTTTTTGTAGTTTACATTTTGTATGAGCTTGAAGTGTAAAAGTTTAATGTGTTATGCTTATACAAGTTACTTCACTCATTTCACAGACATAGATAGGCTTTTCATGTATGAACCAGCAACCATGTGCAAGTAGCTTCATGAAAATTGTAACCAACCAAACTCATGCAAGGAGAAAATAAATAATTAGGCTACTCATTAGGCTATTACTTTACGGAACTGATCTGCCTTTTTTCCAATTTTCCTCAATTTTTGGCTAAACAAGTTCAATGCAATTTGGGTTAGAAAGAAGAAAATGTAAAAATACAGAAACAAGTAACACATTGTAACATAGGGTTTAGGAACCGTTTGTTATTGTGAGTGGAATTGTGACAGGGCCCATGGATGGCGGTTACGCTGCCCGCTGAACTGAGATGATCTGATCCTGCCCACCCAACACTTGTCCTGATGACCGCTGCGCCACACAGCATGGATCCACACTGCCTGCTGACCTAGGCCTACACCTGCTGGTACCCATGACTATCTACGCCGGCTGACTCTGCCGCCCAGGCTATGACCACCGTGGCCTATTCACCTTGGGGTCACCTACACCTTCCGGCTCCACCGCCCAGACTACCTCGGTAGGCCTAACCTCTGGGCTCTGTCTACGGCTGAGGTCAGTGTTAACCATTACTACTGCGTGCCATCCACCATATCTCAGTGCAGTGATTCCACCTGGACTTTCCATCTTGCCAAACCAACGCCGGTGTGAAGTTTTTGGGGCCATGTTAGGCTAGGACTTCATTCTTATAATAGTACCAATTGAATTATGTCAAATTGATCTTGTTTAGTCGGTAAGGTTTCTATCCAATTAGGAGCCCGCCCTTTTCAGCAGGAGGATACGGGGTGGAATTGGTTCTTTCATTTTAAATCACTGCCGAGACAAATTTATCTTAAATAATTTTTTTGGCCAATTTAAAATTTTTCATCATTTTAACTTCAAACTTTTCAATTTTCAACATTTCAATTTTCATAGTAAATTTTTCAATAGATTTTCTTGAGGGCTGTGCCCTATCTGTAGGCTAGGCTGGCAGGCCTAACTAAGTTTTTTTAACTAACCGCTGTTGCGGAATGTTATTTTCAGGCCATCATTTCCGTAAATCGTTATTTGTACTGTGCCTTATGTGAATGTCAATGTATGTGTATTTATTTATTTATTATTGTTCAGCATTGTTATTGGTGGCCACCTTGCATTTAAATTATGAAATCATAGTTATTTCTCAACATAAGTTAAATTTAAATTTTTAAAAAAGGAGAGAAACAACATTTACTAATTTTAAGTTGAACCAAATCTTTAATTGGTGGGTGAGTCGGTGGCGTAGTGGTTAGCGCGCCGGACTTCGGAACCATGGCAGCGATGTTGTGGGTTCGAATCCGCGTTCTGCCAGTGACTTTTATCAGTACCTTTCACCTTGTACTGTAGCGGCTCACCCCCTTACTTTGTCTAATACGATCCACGCACAGATCAATAGTCTATGTGGACGGGGCAAAGTAAGGCAAAAAAGAGGTCCGCCAACCTCTGTAAAAAAAAAAATTATGGTGTTTGCCAATTATTTCAAACAAATGTTATTAAAAATATCAGATGGTAATAATCAACTAAGGTATTTATTGTGAATGTCTGTGAAACCATGTTTAAGTAAATCTTTACAGGTAAAATAAATGGATTCTGTTGGCCAGCTCTTGAGTGTTTCTTGGGTCCTCCTTTCCGCTGTTCCTTTGAGCCGGCCTCTGCCTTTGACTCGCTTCCAAGGGCTTTGCCCTGTCGAAGGTGTTGAGTCCGGTTTCAAAATGACCTTGGTTTTTTGTCCACGTTGGACCCTTTTATTGTGTTCCTTGTTCACACAATTAGAAGATCTGTTTATTCATTCCAATAAGGTTTGGTAAAAAAAAAAATTAATAAATATCGGAAACCTGCAGACTTTTCATTAAAACTTGTTTATTTCGTGTTTTACTCAATTTATTGAACTCTTTGTTTTAACCGTGGTTTTGGGTTATCCGGGATCCTTCAACCAGTCATTACCCCGGTTAATCAGGAGTTGACTGTACAAAAGGCGAGGTCCCATTATGTCGATTCCCATTATTCCTACAAACGCAAAATCGTCCCATTATACCTACACATGAAATCGTCTCATTATGTCGACAAAGTGGCGGGAAAATGAAAAGTTCAAATCGTCTCATTATATCGACAATTTCTTCAGATCGTCCCATTATGTCGACATTTCAGTTGTCGACACAATGAGACGAAATCGTCTCATTGTGTCGACACGTTAAACCGTCCCATTATTCCTACACACTAAAATCGCTCATTATACCGACATTTGAAATCGTCCCATTATTCCTACAGATCGGTTCTTCGTTCAGAACGGCTCAGAAGAACGACTCAGAGAACGGTTCTCTGTTTCACGTTCCGCCGCTAGAGCTCACTCTGATCGCTCTTGCTGCGAACGCCTTCACGCCTTCATGCGCGAGTGAAAATCTGGTTAGGTGGCGTCGGGCATGTCGACGAGTTGGATGGGTCCGGCGAGCCGTTTCACGTACAGTAAAAGGGATGGGAACGAACCGCACGCACTTATTTTCCTCCGTCCAACACACGTAAACGAATTACCATATTATTCGGTGAGAGTACTTAATGGTTCTGATATAATACAACCTTAATTTGTATTGTTTATTATTATAATTAAAAGTGAAATAAATAGAAACTATCCTTTTTTATTATTGTAAGCGTAGAGGTACTAAATTTTAGCGATTTTTATGTAAGTATTTTATGTGTTAACAATATATTTGTCCTCTTTGTTGTTAGATTTCAATTGAAAATAGTCAAAACTGGAGATTCTAAGGAATGTAAAAAATGTTACTTGTAGTACGGCAAGTAGTAGAATGTATTGTTATACCAAAAATATTTATTCTTTCCATTCGTTCTGTAACATTATCTATGGCAAATCAAAGATATATAGGGTGTTTTAGAACTCCCTACCAATATTTCAGGGCATTGTTCCTTGGTTAGAAATATATCAAAATATCATATTTAAATTGTTCGGAAGTCTTTAGTTACTCACACAGCCGCTATTTTGTTTTTTTTTTCACTTGGTAATTTTTATTTCCGTAACGGATGGTTCTATTAAAATCATATTTGGTATGAATCTTTATCATACCAATGTACATTTTCAGGGAAAAAAGTATTTTTTCCACCATATATTTTCAAAATGGCGGCCATTTCAAATTTTCAAACTCAAATATCTCAAAATCTGTAAATTTTATAAAAATTTTACAAGACACAAAAAAGTTGACAAATGTAATTATCTAACCAATCATACCAAGTTTGTAAGGATCTAACAGCAAATAACGGAGATATTGCGATTTTACTCCGTGCAAACATTGACTTTGCTGTTAAAACGGCCTTAATTTGCATTGATTTTAATGCAGAAGCAATGTTTTCACGGAGTTAAATTGAACATCTTAAAATCATGTTGAACATCTTAAAAACATCAGTAAAATGTGAACATTTTACATATGACATAACTTACCAACAAACATGTAAATGTCTAAGAAACCTCATTTAAAATAATTTACCACCATAAAACATCAATTATCACGTGATTAGTTTTACTAAACATTTAAATACATGTTCATTAATCTCCGTCATGTTATTAATTTAATAAAAAACATTTTGGACCAAACTGATAAATTTTGTTAGAAACGCATTTAAAAGAGTCTAAGACATTTTTGTGCCATTGACAAATTACTTCAACATTGACTTCCTGGGGGGAAAGCCAGACCTTGATGTAATACAACAAATTCCAAATTGTACTTAATCTTCATTCTTATTTGTAGTTATGCAACAGTAATTTCAGGAAAATTTTTTAATATAATCTCCTAGAGATCAAAGAAAATTCTTAAAGAGTTCACAAAGAGATCTATTTTGATCAGTAATTTAATCAGTTATATATATACATTTATAGAGGGAAAGGGGGCTCCAAAATGGATATATACATCATTAAACTAATGCAAAGATTTTTACGAAAACAATACTTTCTCCATATACTATGGTTTAGGGGGAGAAAGTAAAAAGGAGACGTGAGTAGCCCCATTAGTAATGGTGTATCAACGTTAAACGTTAGTTACATCCAGAATCTATCTTCTTATTTCTATAAGGGTTTCGTCTGTTACGTCCCTTTTTCTCTCGACCTACTGAACCGATTTTTAAGATTGAGGTGTCATTTTAAAGCTTAGGATATACCGCAGTGACAAATCGTAATTAAAAAGGTTATATTCTTTCGGGCTTCGCCCCCCTCGCCTTTGATTTATTTCTAGAGGGCGCTTTAAAATGTTGACCAACTTTTATTGCAAGTTCTTTAATGTGAATTGTAATTTAACAGCTGATTACCTTCAGATGAATTTTAAAAGCCAGATAGTAAACAAAAATAGATCTCTGTCACTTCATAATCAACATTCAAGTACTGTAGGTGAGTTTCACTCATACAGAATCATAAAATGCGCAATTTGCGCACGGGCCACCTCGTAAAGACATTAATGTAGTACCATTATGAATAATGGTACCCTGTCCTGCTTTGTTATATCGAGTACGCATGTTCCAAACTTACACACGTTATTCCATCCAGATATAAGAGTACACCGTGTTTATAATGTACATGCAGTTTCGCCATTCCGGCAGAGTATAAAATATTTTTCTCAGTGTAGGTAATTTGGACCAGAAAGTACAACAACAAAATTTAAACACTTTATCACAGTAATAAGTTGGAAAATAAGTGATGAACATTGATTGATCAAACGCTAACATGATGGATTCGCAGTAAATTTTAGGCCTGTTACACACTTAGGTGGCGCATCTGCTACGCGGCGGCACGCTGCACGTGACATGGGACTTCGTCTGCTAGCGGGAGGAGAAAGCTTAACTTCAGTGGCGCCACGCCACGCGTCCACGATATTGTTTATTTATCAAAATATTATTATTGAGGTTAAATATGGCAACCGTTGAAGATGAACTGTTTCTTTTGATTGCTGTTGTTGCGAAAAGGACGCGCAAAAGACGAATAGGCATTTAAAGGCTACATTGGATTTAGCTCTGGATTTAGCTCTATAGAGATTTGATTATTATTTTAGTGTTTAGTTTTTACATCGGCTGACTCAAGTACTCTGTCTTGAGTATTTTTTTACATTCTTAACACTTGGTGACTGGCTAAATGAGCCATACGATATAACTACCTGTCATGATTTATTATATTCACTGTGTGCAATCATAATGTCACAGTTGAAAATCACGTTCTCCGTTATTACTATATCCCGAAGTTCAGGGCCGATTTTGTAAATGGGCCCGGTGGGCCCGGGCCCAGAAGCGCAAGGGCCAAGGGGCGCAAGAGCCCAAGGGCTTTCTTAGGTTTGATGCACCTATAAAAGAGCGCGACAGTAAAGTGTGAATAAGGAAAACTTTTATTGTATTTAATGACAGTTTTACATTTTTTTACTTTTACAATACGCAACCACATTATTAGCGGTCGAAAATGAACACAATAAAAATAGTTCTGTCATTGTTTTATTTTGTTGTTATGTTGCGAATGCGCGTCTCAAATCGTCAAATGCCTATGGCATTGGGTTTGTTTATTTGGTGATTCATATCCTCGGGAGAGTTGCGGTGAGGGGTGGAAGGGGGGGGCGCAAACATCTCTCGGGCCCATAGCGCATCACATACAAACCGCGGGCCTGCCGAAGTTTACAAACAACAAAATATAAACATTCCAAATTTGACAAATATGCAGAAGTTTGGCATATGCCAACAAATTGTGTGGCATATGGGTGCTTCAACAAAGGTCGGGCTGGAGGTATCACCTACCATAGGTAAGTTTAATTTCACACCAGACTAGGAGAAGTTTCAATGCTAGTTTGTTGTGAAATAGTGTGTTCACGGCTAAGATTCCCATGCGGCATCAAGAAATATATCCCTGTTTTTGCTTTTAAAAGCTTTACTTGAACTATCCTACAAAACAAAATTTTTATCCTACTAATGTCTCTGTCCTTTAAAAAAATGTTAGAAAGAATTCTATACTTCTGATAGGTTTTTATTGCAAATTAGGCCAGTGATAGAACAACACACCCCAGGATTATTAACGAAATTAAAGGTTTGAATTTCCCATCCATGTTAATCTTTATCTTTGTCTTAGTAAAATTCTTTTAAAGCCACTCGGGTTTATGAATTATTGATACCTTGTTTATGCAAGTGTGCCGTATGAAGGTAGTAAGTAGGCCTGTATGAATACTAAAAGTATTATAGTAAATGTAGTTTTTAGAATAAAATGTACTAGTTGTTGCCCGTCGATACACTCGACGGATACAGCTCTAAGGAAATCGTTCTATTAGGTTCAACAACATCAGAAATAAGTAGACTAATATCCACTTGTAGGCCTATTGGATAAATTGTTCTTAACAGTTTTGTTCAAGAATTAAGAAAGAAGGCCCACAGTGTTGTAAGTTAAGGTTGGCTTTAACTAAAATTGGTATTAGGGTAAGATAGCAAGGGTAGAAAAACCATTTATAACCACTGTCATATCGCAATATCTATGCTGTAGTGTGCAAGTTTCAATAACTATCCAAATTTAAAGAATACAAATTTATTTCACAGAAAATTACATAATTTTAGTTGGAGTGTCTGTCAAAGTAGGCCTATAGGCATATTCCTTAAAAACAATAATGCTGCACTCTTACTATGTAACACAGGCACTGTTTAGTATTTTATAAACATAAAAAATCGGTTGTTTACTTAGGCCTAAACCTTAGTAGCCTAATCAAAGCGTTATATTAGTTAAAAACATAAAAAATAAGCAAGCCTAAACTATCAATTTGTAAACTTGTTAGTTTAATAAATAAGTTTTTTTTGAGAGTTTGAAAAGGCCTATAAATATTTTAATGTATCTATTTTGCTTAAAATAAATATCGGTACCATCAGTAAAACATTTATTAGAGACGCCGTTATTGGACACGTTACAAAAAGTTCAAATGTGAAGATCGGGCTGGAACCCGGACCATCTGATTTGGAGAAAGTCACGCTACCGACTGCGCCACACACACTGTTGTATAGGAAAGTAAATGTAAAGCATTACATCGTTGCAAACGACAAATTGATTGCACAAAGAATTTCCGATACTGTACAGCCGTTTCTGTTAATACAAATGTGAGCAATTTATTTAAACTAAACCTTTAAAATTTAGTCTTAATTTTAAAGCAATCAGCTATTTTACATAATTAAGCAACTTTCTTTCCATTTGAAGGATAATACATCATAATAATTGTAAACGTTTTTAGGTACTGACGATAATAAACCAAATCCTTCATGAGCTTTTGTTCATCCACTCTGTATTTAGACAAAATACCTCGTGTGTTTACAATCAGCTGATTGATATCATGTAAAATAATTAGGCCTAGGCCTAAATTATTAAAATTTGAAAATGTCGACATTTTTAATTTAAGGGAGTAAGATAACGTTAATTATACGATTAAGCAACTTTCTTTTCATAAATGACAATACATCATAATAATAGTAAACGTTTTTAGGTACTGGTCATAATAAACCAAATCCTTCATGAGCTTTTGCTCATCCACTGTATTTAGACTAAATACCTCGTGTGTTTACAATCAGCTGATTGAAAGCGTGTAAAATAAATAAATTGTAAAGGTTTGAAAATGTTGATATTTTTAATTTAAGGAAGTAAGATAATGTTAAAGTAAATAAAGTCTGCTAATATACAAAGGTTTTCGTTTTATTTGGTACAAACTGCGTGTAAATTGGTCCAGTGGAAGTCTCAGACGAACTGTCCAAAGGATTGGAAATGTTGGTTTTTTCCCATGTTAAATCTCCATAAGAAAAGTATATTTTTCATTTTTGACCGATTTAACGTAAATATTTTTGAAATACGAATAAAACCTGCTAATATAGAACCAAAAACGTTTATTTTGGTACAACCCGCATGTATATCGGTCCAGTAGAAATCACAGACGAACTGTCCAAAGGTTTTTTACCTTTGTGTTTTAAATATATAGATTGTTATTTTTATTCGGTTTTGATCTCGTCTTACTTCAGTAGGCATAAACTATTAACTGTCTTATAGTAATATATGCCACATGCTTTTACAGTGCTACCGTAGGCCTCCAAACAAAGTTATGAAGTTAAAAATGTCGTAGACGTGATGGTGACTAAATTTTAAACTATTGTATTGGTCTTAACCTTTTTCACGGTGACATTTTAGATCAAGATCTTTTTTAAAACCATTTCGTCTTGCTTACCAAACTAATATGCAAAAGATTTTTCACAATCAGAATAGCCTACATCATTACACTAAAATTTACAATGACGCTGTACACAAACAAAATATCAGAAACCTCCTAACTAAAACAATCACATTTTATGGGACAGTAAAACAATAAGAAACTTATTGCAGACGTTCGTCATTTTATTCTTCTTACTTCATTATTTGTACTTTGTCATTTATGTGGCTATATTTTGCTTATTTAAACTGTCTTTGTATTTTGAAATATGTCCCTATGGTAAACTCATATTTTATTAAACTATTTATTGTGGTTTATTGTCTTTATTTGTTTTTATAACCTTATTGGTATTGCTTAGATGATGTTTTCACATAAACACTTTGTAGTAGCAAAGCAGTCAGTAATGTTATTAAAAAATAGTTTTAATTATTGATTTGTAAATTTGAATTGATGTAAAATAAATAGATCTGTACTGATTATGATTGTTGTTTGTTTTCCAAATTATATGGCCAACAATTTATAATTCTAATTACAAGTAAATGTAGTTAGTAGATACAAACATGCAAGACCAAGTTTTGTAAACATGTAATCATGAGATCTTTTGAAAATCAAATCAAGAAGCTAAGCTAACCACGTTAAATTCCCCTGTTTGTAGCGGGCCGCCGCGGAGCCGAGAGGCCGCATTACCGCGTCACGAAGCTCGTGTTCTTCCTGTCTTATGATAAAAACTACAATAGCTAATTTTTTCAAAAAATACTTTTCGAAAAAAATAACTTTTTGGCTACATTTCTCTCGCTTACATAACGCACCTGACCTTAAAACAAAAATGTTTTTCGCAATGTAACTTTTTTATGTCACTCATTAAAATGTACAAAAAAGATTGGAATTTATTTAGTTTTTTAAGTGTCAAGCAATTTTTATTTTCGAATTAAAACCACACCATTAGCGTCACGCACTATTAAGATATGAGTGTGTAAAATTTCAAAGAATTTCGAGCATTTTAAAGTATTTAAACTGCGGTGTAAATGATAAGCGCACATTTATAATTTCTCGCCTTTCCAGCGTCGCTCTACGTTTCTGTATTCAGCTAAGATGGCCGACTTTAGCTTCAAATCCGACAATTATGGGATAGCCAGTCTATTTAATTCTGTGGCCGCTGTTACACACACACCAGCACGGGGTTGCGTGGTTTGCAAAGAAGGCGAGGACGGTGCCGAAGTAGAAAGAGAGGGAAACAGGTTGTGTCGTTCGACTGCGCATCAACTCTGCGCATGGCCGGGAACGATCTGAATTGAACGACTCTTTTGGCCGGGAACGATCTGAATTGAACGACTCTTTTGGGAACTGTTCTTTTGGGATCGGTTCTGTCGACATAATGGGAATTTTCAAACTTTGGCTTTTCCCGCCTATGTAGGAATAATGGGACGGTTAAACTTTGTCGACATAATGAGACGATTTCGTTGTGTAGGAATAATGGGACGATTTTGCGTTTGTAGGAACAATGGGAATCGACATAATGGGACACCAAAGTTTATTTTTCCCATTATATCGACACCAACATCGAATCGTCCCATTATGCCGACGTTGTCGACGTAATGGGACGATTTCATGTGTAGGAATAATGGGAAGATTTTGCGCTTGTCGATATAATGGGAATCGGCATAATGGGACTCCACAATACAAAATTGAACCAAAAGAGTTTAAGATTTAAAGTGCATCATATGTTTAATTTATTTATTTCCTTCAATAATTTTTCAATAATTAGGTTATGTACTTTACACTGTGAAAATGGTGTGTCATGTCCAAAACACGTTTAAGTGTTAAAAAAATTATATTCTCCAGGGTAGGCTAGGCCTACTGAGTTTTATTCTTCTAACTTTAATAACATTGAAAGTTGCCGTCATTGGTGAAAATTATAAAATGATAGATATATATAGGCTTTATATATCAATTTGAATCGAACTGTATTTTTGGCTTCTGGAGACCTCAAAACAAAAAAGTAACACCGTCGCGGGCTTAGGTCTTACCATGACTACGGTACTGCCACAAAACGTACATTCCCAATGGGGAAATTCACTAAAACTCTAGATAAATTTATACGTCATGTTTAATTGACAATAAGTAGTTCTTTTAGCATTTTATGAACATTAAATTTTAGCTTTAGGCCCTAAACTTAAAGAGGATAAATGTTAAATGTGCAAACCTTGTCATTAGGAACAGAGGCTCCCTGTGACTTGAGGCCAAGGACTGAGAAGTAAACAGTGGCAAGATCCTTGCTTTCCAATGCAGAGGTGAACACCTGGTGAAGTCGAGTCCTCTCAGAGGCACTCAGAAATGACGTGGTTGTCGTGGCACTCCAGCCCAACTCAGACAAGCAGAACAGAGCGAGCACCACTGCTACACCTGTAAATGTAATATAGCCTTCAAAAGTTGAGTACAAAGACTAGTGACAGTGGAGTCAAGACGGTAGCCAAGGATAAGGAGGGGGGGGGGGGGTGAGAGGGTAAAATCTAACCAGAAATTTTGAAATAAATATTTTTACTATGCCTCTAATATCAGTAAACCCCTACAAACTTTACTCGATGAGTTCTGCATTGCTGAGTTTGTATTATCATTTTTACGTACTGTACTCCATTTGAGACTCTATGACACAATTTCTTTAGTATATTTTAAGGTGAATGAGATGAATGAAGGTGAATGAGGTATCGCAATATTCCAAAGAGATTTTTTTAAACAAAACAATAGAGCTAAAATAATTAGGCCTAAAAATAGTACTGACCTTACTGAGGAAACAGTCTTTGAAAACTCAAAAATATTACTAAGGTTAGGAAAGCAAAAATTCGGAATAGGCTCAATATACAGAACGCCATGTGATTGGAACTTGAAACCATTTTAGAAAAAAATTTACGAATATCTAGATCAAGGCCAACTACATCCCAGGCTGGAGTTTTCAGTGTGATGACGGCACAGAAGTGGTGTGCGCCATCTGATCAGTGTTGCCAAAAGCGGGTTAATTTACTTAACTTTCGGGGATTTAAGCAGAAGTTGCGTAAATATTTGTTTAATTTAGGGGATTTCCAGGTAATTATTAGGTTAACTGCATCAAAATCGTATCATTTCAGATTAGCTGGCGCACTAGTAGTGTGACGTTTTAACACGAGTGGTGGGGGGCATTTCGGCCTGGTGGAAAGTTGGCCTTATCTAGATACACTTAAGAAACTCTGCACTGATAATATAGGCAGTGAATATCATGGATACTTTAACTTATGACCATAAGAAACACCGTTTTATCAACTTCCTTAAAAGTCATGGTATGGAAACAAAAATTAATAAACCAACCAGAATCACTGATCACTCTGACACCTGTCTCGATAATTTTATTTGCAATATCCTACCTGTGTAACAGCTGAAACAATGGAACCACCTTTAATATCAGATCACCAAGCCAAAGCAGTCTCAATTATCACTAAACTAAATCACTCAGAAACCTCCATTAAGTTTTCATCCAGAAAGATAAATGAGGAAAGTTTGAATTAATTAAGAACTATATTAAAAAGGAAACATGGAATGAGGATTTATAATAGGCTACTAGTAATTTCCATGAAAAGTATTCAAAATTCATCAAAACATTTTGCTTCTACCAGGATATAACTTACCCAATAACCAACAAAAAATATTTAAATCGATATTTAATAGTATCAAACTGGCCAAATCTGTAATGTTTGACAATTTTAGAATTTGAAAATTAACTGGTAATCCCGGAGATAAAGACAACTAGATATTAACTCTCTCGAAAAACCATTAACAGCAGTCCATTAGGCATGCAATATCAAATTGAATAACACACTCATTAAACAATACAAACAACAAATCCACAACTGCATGGAATATTATAAATGAATTTAGATCAGGGAAAACTAAAATAGACAGCAACATTATATTGGAAAATTAACACGACAACAAAACAATAAAAAAACCAGAAGAAATAGTAAAGCTTTATAAATTTTGTTGTAAATGTTTCAAAAATAGTTGGTGCGGATAAAGGTACAGATACTGATTTAAACCAAGTAATCCTGCCACAATGCCCTAGTCTTGCTCTTTTCCAGGAAGTAACTGGAGATCAAGTTATAACTTAGTATTATTTTGAATGACATGAAACCAAAAACTTCAAAAGGAATGGATGATATTACCATGTAAGACCTAAAATTTTGTCTTAAAAAATAGTAAACCACTCACATTTATAATCAATAGCTCTCTGAAATCTGGCATATTGACAGTGTAAAATAGCAAATCTAAGACCACTATACAAGAAAGGATTGAAAACCGACATCAACAACTATCGTCCACTACTCCTTCCAGCAGTCTCTAAAGTTATTGAAAAATCAGTTTGAGATCAATTAGGCCTAATTTCCTTTTTAGGAAAAAACACACTTATATATTGGAACTGTTATTAATTTTAAATTAAAAACTAGGCCTAAGTTTTATTGATTTTGTTGTTGAAAACATCACTGTCAATAAAAATGAATGAGGTCAAGAATCAAGAATCAAGATCATTTATTGTCGTAAACTGATGTTCATACAGCATTGACAATTGTCAGTATACATTATAAAATAAAAACACAAATCAATTTCCTAACTAAAATCATTCCTATCATTTAAAAAGTCCTGTACACTGTAATATTCTTTGCTGAGAAGGAGCGCTCGCAGACGACTCTTGAATCGTTTTAGGTCGGCTTCTTTTCTTATTTCCGAAGGCAATGCATTGTACAGCTGAATTATGTTATAAAGTGTTTGTTTTTTAAAAAAGGTGGTTTTATGTTTGGGAATAGCCAATGTACAAGTATTTCTGAATTGGTAATGAGTAGTGTTCCGGGAGCTAAACATGTGTTTGTTTCTAATGAAAGAGGAGAGGCATTCGTAGAGATATAAGCTAGAAAAAGTGAGAAGATTAAATTTGGAAAAAATACCCCGACAAGATTCAGATTTCTTGAGGCCAAAAACCAAACGAACTGCTTTTTTTTAAGACGGAAGAGTGACTTTGTTTTGGTTGACTCAGAACCCCATATTGCTATTCCGTAGCTTATATGAGGATAAAAACACCCATAGTAAGCAGTTAGAAGTACATCTGTATTTGCGAAATTAGATAGTCTACGAAGAATGAAGATACTGCTGTTGAGCTTGCGTCTAACTTTAGCTACATGTTCAGAAAAATCAAGTTTGGAGTCTATAATCAAGCCGAGAAAACTGGTTTGCTGACAAGAATCAACCAAAGTTTCACCCAGGAACACACTAGTTGAACCCTCCGCTTTCCTCAGGTTAAAATCAATCAGGCTTGTCTTGTCAATATTTATGCGAAGATTGTTGTCCAGCAACCACTGTAAAAGAAGACTACTTTGAGTAAAGGATTCTATTTCGAGATTTTCTCGGGAAATGTCACTGAGGCTAAATGAAGTGTCATCTGCAAACATACACAAATCAGCTCTAGTCACGCTCGAGCGAATGTCATTGACATACAATAGGAACAGGAGAGGTCCCAGGACGGATCCTTGAGGGACACCACACGATACATTAACCTCACGAGACGACTTGAAAGAGAGGCAACTGCTTTCATCCAAATGTTGAATTTTAACAGATTGAGTTCTATTATGCAAGAAAGAAGAGATCCAACTTAAGGCGTTACCTCTGATACAAAAGTGATCTAGTTTCTTCAACAATAGCCTATGGTTGACCATGTCAAAAGCTTTACTTAGATCCAGGAAGATCCCAAAAGTGTGCTCACGGTTATCAAGAGACCTTGATATGTTCGTCAAGAAGCTGAACATAGCGTCAACAGTAGATGAACCTTTTTTGAAACCAAACTGCTTTTCAAAAAGTATATTTTGGTTGGACAAGAAAGGTTGAAGGAGATTGAGAAAGATCTTTTCAAAAACCTTGGAAAAGGTTGACGTGATTGAAATTGGCCGATAGTTGCTTTTATCTGTAGGACTGCCCTTTTTGTGAATAGGTGTAAGTTAACGATTGCAGATTTTAGGACTTCAGGAAATTTACCCTCAACAAAAGAAACATTAATTAGATGAGACAAGGGCCCTGCCAAGTAAATTCCAACTTCCTTGAGTAGTCTAGAAGATATACCATCTGAACCAGCGGAACCACCTGACCTCAGTGACTTTATGACTTCCAAAACTTCGTTTTCATCAGTAGGGTAGAGAAGAATAGATGAGCAGGATGAAGGTACGTTCAAAGTGTTCCTCAGAGCCAGGGGATCTTTGAGCTGTGTCCCTGAAATATTGGAGAAAAATGAATTGAAGGTGTTTGCAATTTCCTCTGAGTCTGACAGCACCTCACCATTATCCAAAGCCAACTTAAACTGTCTAAAATAGCTGGAATTTTTATTTGGAATGGTTTCATTAACAATTTCCCAAACAGCCTTTGATCTATTATTTGACTCATTCAGGTGAGAAAGGACGTTCGCTGCCTTTGCTTTTCTGACAGCAGCTCTGAACTCTTTTTTAAGCTGGAGATAAGACATTCGGATAGGATTGGTAGCATTAAGATCTTTGGTGGAGTGGTACATTTCAATGAGGTTCTCTCGCATTAGTAACAACGAAGGATCAAGCTTAATTCGTGTGAAGAACTTTCTATTTTGCAACCTGGACCTTTTGCAAGGAAAAGAAAACTCAAAATAGTAATTCAAACTAGAATAAAAACTATTAAATTTTTCATCAATGTTCATTGAAGAGAACACATCACTCCAACTTTCATTACTCAGGTTTACAGATTGTAAGGTTAGATTACTATTATGATACATTTCTTATCCCAATATCAATGTTGATTCAATTGTTTCATCGTACAATTAAAGTCGCAATATCTAAATTTCCACATTGACAATACAGTAACAGTGGAGTCAGATGATAGCCTAACTAAGTTTCGCCTTTGTAAAAATTGTGTTATGATTAGGCCTAAATCATTTTTTAAAAGAGTAAATCTATCATTAGAGAAGGCCTAACTTAATTGTGTAAACTGAAACAATAGGCTAGCCCAATATAACATTTTTCCCAACTTGTAAATGCTTAACAGGCTGGGGTTTCGGTGTGTGTTAAGAATAAGGTTTCAGTTGGCCTAAGTGGTTAAGGTTATCATTTTAATTGGAAGGTAACTTTCTGAAGTGAGAAAATAGCCTAAATGAAAATTCAACTTGAACTACTTATTCATAGCCTTTTATTTCCTATTTTAAGTTTACTTCTGTATACTATGGTTAGACCAGACTTTGCTCTAGATTAAAACTTAGGTGAGCTTGTTAATAAAACAACTATACATATGAAAAATATAATTAAAAATTTTAAATAATGATCAAGCTTATTTGAATAAAAATACTTCATGCTAGGTTAGGTTGCCGGTCTCACAAATAGGAGGTTATGATCAACTGGGCAACAGTACTCACCACAATTATTGACCAAAAACATTTCTGAACCGGATCTAATGTCAAATCAACAATAATTTATATCTCAGTAATTATAAACCATAAAATACACTTTATAAAAATACAAAATCGCACATACAATACATTTAGAGCAACATACGAGCGAACAAGATCAGATCATCACTCGTCAGCTGTAAGAATCATCAACCAATAACATTCTTCCACCAAATAGGCTGTAACGAAATCAAAACAGTGACAACGTAGCAACAAGGAACCAAAAACACTCAGTATAAAAACAAAGATATACATAGAGAATACAATGAAAATAAATATATTTATCAACTACGAACGTTCATATTTTACTTTCTCCCCCAATACCATAGTATATCATAGTATATGGAGAAAGTATTGTTTTCGTCAACATTTTCGAATTTGAGGTGTTAATAATGGATTTATGCATTTTGGTTCCCTATATGAGTCGAAAAAAGTGGTTTTCGGAGTGATGTCTGTGTGTGTGTGTGTGTGTGTGTGTGTGTGTGTGTGTGTGTGTGTGTGTGTGTGTGTGTGTGTGTGTGTGTGTGTGTGTGTGTGTGTGTGTGTGTGTGTGTGTGTGTGTGTGTGTGTGTGTGTGTGTGTGTGTGTGTGTGTCTGGATGTATACAGAGCTAGAGAATGTCCCAATGGTAATATTTTGGGGAAATTTGGTATGTAGGTCCAAACCCACTATAATTAAAGGCGTTTTTTTCATTTTTTTGAATTTTTTATTTTTAAGGGGGTTTACCCACAAAAACCCTCAAAAAACGTGAAAAATCCAAATTTCTTAAAAACAGCACTAAGGATTTTGATTAAAATTTTGTGGTTTATTAAGATTAAAATGCTGAATAAAATGACACCACCCGCATCTCTGAGAAAATGCGCGTTCGAAAGTTATACAATAAAAAGTGCTTAAAAAATATTTTTTTTTAATTTTTAAAATAGCTGTTATCTTGAAATAAATTTTACTTATCACCATTAAATAAAGCTCGAAAAACTAAATAATTCAGTATTTTAAATAATTGCTCTACGTCAAGTGGTTGCGGAGAAAATTCAATTTTTCGTATAGCGGTGTAAATGCAGTACACATTGTTAAAAGTCACAGACGCGCGTAGAGCCAAATCGCGCTACTCAACTGGTAGCTTTCCGACTAAGCCATTAAGACATTAATGTTTGAAGCTTTTAACCCTTTTTTATATATTGTTGGGAGAAAGTATGTGTCAGTTATCTGATACCGTTTAATTTTTGTATTCATTGCTCTGTTATTAAAAGTTCCTCTACGCACTGTTTGTTCCTCCATTATTTATAGATGCAGAATGTCCCTGAACTGTCTAAGAACTTTTACATATATTGTTCCTGGGTCCTGGACCAAAGACCACTTAATAACTTACGTAAAACATCAGCTGTTTTAATTGTTGCACCGCTACAGCCAGCTGATAATGCAGTTACATTGTTAAACTGTATTAACAGAATTCCTGATTGTCGGGACGGGAGATGACTTTGTTGGCCACTGAGGTGGTTGGGGGGGGGATTTACATCCGAAACCTACCGGTCTAACCGAAACTAACCTATTTTGCTTGCAACCACCACTAGTTATGCTTGAAGATGAAATACTCGAAAGTTCTCCTTTTTGTGGATTACCTGGGAGTGAGATTGGAAGATAGTCCCGGTGGTCGGAACACATAAACAAATTATCTTCAACTTTGACCTCAAATGTTTTTGTCATTAGGAGTTATTTGGCCGTTTTCAATAATATCTCCCTTTGCAAGTGAATTTATTTTAGTCTCATAGAAAGCTACTTTCGATATTCGGTGGTGCTTTGGGGTTCTTCCTGTAAAATCAATTTGAACAGGATATTAATCTCGAAAGAAAGCAATCAGAGCTATCTGTAGGTTACGGCCTATGGACTCTTGCAAAGAGAAATTTAAAGAGCTTCAGATCATGACACTCCCTTCACTTTATCTGTTTTAAGTTATCAATTAATTATGTAATAGAAAATAATTTGATAGAGGCTCATAATTATTCTTACTTCACTAGAATTCGTAATTTCAATCCATCTGTTCAGCATAGCTTAAATAAACTTTTTGAAACAAAACCCAGTTATCTTGGTGTTAAATATTTTTCTCAATAATTACCGTCAACAATCAAGAATATTGAAAATTTTAACAGTTTTAAGATGAAACTCAGGCAGCACCTCATCGATAAGTGCTACTATGATCTACCACCTTTACAATAATCCTGATTTTTTCCCGGTCATTCGACATCACCCACTCCCTAACCTTACTACAACCTGATTGGACGCGTCCAGGAGTTGACGACCAATTTTTAGCATTATTAGAAATCAAGGACGGGTCCCATGCCTTCGTGGTCTGCGGGACGGACATAGGAGGTAACAGGAGGAGGTTTTCCAATGTTCAGTATGGTTATCTGGAGAAAATAAGCAAAGTTTCATAGGGACAATATTTTAGACCGTTTCAAGGCTTTTTTTATAATATTTTATAGGGGATTCCAATGTAATTTAGTTTCTCCATATGTTTTTATTGTTCCTTCACATTGACTGAGCTACATTTGTATTCTTTAATTATGGGTGTGTTTTTCTTTGAAACTGGCCGAGTATGCCATTGTGCATGTACCCAGTGTAACCTTACTCTATTGGTACAAATTATTTTATCATAAAAATCATTATTTTGCAGGGCTGCATACTTTTTTTTATATTGATCAAGCTGAATACATTTTGTAACATAAAACTTGAGCATGCGACAAGAGCCCCCATCACACATTTTGCCCCAGGCCCCCAACTTACTATTAGTAAGATGCACGAAAATAGTCCGATGGAAATTTAAACAGCTGTGTCCCCCCTCACCCCCTCTCGCACTGCAATGTTGCCATTTGTGATTATGTTTACCATGTGTAATGCAATATACTAATGTGCTTCAGAATAAATTTGGCAACAATGTTTCGCCTCTCGTCGGACTATTTTCGTGAATCCTACTATAGTGGCGGCCCTGCTTAGGTCGATAAAAGTGGCCCAAACAGTGTTCTGTTGTTAAAAAAACCATTAAGGATTGTGAGAACCACGGCATTGATGGCACCAGTGGTTGAGCGCCAGACCTAAAACCAAACTGTTATGTGTTGAAAAAAAGTTCATGCATTAAAAAAAACCCACTCCCCTGGTTGTAGATGATGTGCTCAAGCACCTTTGCATTGGTAGGAACGATGCTGATAGGCCGATAGTTTTCCAGATTATTTTGGCCCCCCCCTGATTTTTGTCCTTGTCAATTTTGGACAAACGTTCTAAAATCTGAAAATATTAATATATGTAGTGTGTTTTCCCATCAACGCATTGAATTTACATAAAGTCAATGATTAACGCAATCCATTCCCTCCATCAGAGGGTCAACGATGAAAAGGAAAGTAATCAAGTATGGTATCAAACAAATTGTATGTGAATACCTAATGATTAAAGTTAAAAATAATTACATTTGAAAAATAATAGGAGAAGTATTCATATAAATATTGCAGATTATTTTAACATTAAAAAACAATAACAATAAAAAAATATAAGGTATTTTATGAAAGCCGGTCTTTTGGAATCGGGGGAAATATAGTAAATCTGGACATAGTTGGCAACAATGGAAAGAACCTTTTACAACAATAACATCAAAATGAATGACAGTTTGGAGCCAGATGTTCAGCAGGAGTTGTCAGTCAGTTCTAGGTTATTGTCATTGTTCTTAGCTACATAGCCTACGTTTGTTTTGTGTTAGTGTTCGTGTTGAAACATTTAGTGATAATAATCCATATAATTTCCTATAAATATAGTACTTTTAAAATCTAATGTATTATATTGATCAAGGACAGATAAAACTTGTGAACTATTTAGCCTAGTCTACCCGCGTCCTTCAACAATATTATATTATTGTTGTAAAATCTGCGTTGTCAAAATAAAATTGTTTACGCGTTGAACGCGGAGAATAACTAGAGAAGTGAATAAAAGCGTCACACTGCCTGGGACAAAGGATCTAGGCCAACCTTCACTGCAGGTAAGATGTAGGCCTAGGCCTAAACCTTATGTATGATTTCAAATGTTTAGGCTACTGTTGAAACCGTTATCCTATTCCATCGTTGTTATCGTATTCCATCGTTATTATCGATGATTCACATTTCGATTTGTCAATTATCGATAGTAGTTACAAGTAAATGACACCAAGTGATGCGATAACCAACTGCTCATAATAACCGACTTTAGCAGTCAGTTATTTTTTTTCTTATAGTCCGTTATTTTATTTGACTTGAAGTAACTGACGTGAACAACAACTAATTTCATGTTAACGCCACTTAATACAATAGCCTAAGCAAGGGATGACTAAGTTTGTTTGGGATGCTAGTTATTTAGTTTAACTCCCGCAATAGCCTAGATTAATTTATCTGGGATTGACCATAGAGCCATAGGTTTTCAAATAAAATATTATTTAATAAATAATCCAGGAGATTAAACTTGTCCCAAGAACAAACGACTATAGGGCAGGCCTACAGAAAAATAATGTATTCACCATGACAAAACATTTCTAAAAGTTAAATGAAGTTAGCCTGGTATATGGTGAATTGCAGTGCTTAATAAACTCATTAAAGCTAAACTAGTAAAGTTTAAATTTTGATTTCAACTTTTAAATTTAATTTACAGTTAATAATTTACTAAATAAAACTTGGAACACATTAATCAATTCATGCATGTAAAACAAACAATCAGTAACTAAACCAAAGTTATTCAGTTTTAACAAAATATTTTATTTCATAAAAACACTTTTAAAATACAACATTTTCATGTTCAAAACATGTAGCATCATATGATTAAAAATATAATTCGTATGGTATTAGGCTAGTCAATATCATATGCCAACAGGTGGATGAGTCCGCATAAATCGGCAACACTTAGTAAATTCAGGCTCACAATTTTGTAACCCCTACCATAAAACCAGTCTTCATTCAATGATACAATTTATGATAAGTTTTCTTACTCTTAAATAACTGACAAAAATGACTGATTTAGTTTACAATTCATACACAAAACCAGTTGAAATGGAAAATTTTAGTCTGTTGCCATAACTACAGAATTCAACCCAGAAAAAATAACCGACTAACAAGTATTTATTTTTTAATAATCAACCTAAGTTAATTGTTCATCCCCAGTCGGTTATTCCTACACTAACGACACCATTCAGATTTTAAAACCTTATTTTTTATTGTTCTAGAAGATAGCCTAAATACCCCTGTTGCAGCAGACCTTCATACTCAGCGAATTTCCAAAGGAGATCATCGAGATCCCCTGTTGCAGCAGACCTTCATACTCAGCGAATTTCCAAAGGAGATCATCGAGATCTTGTATTTTCCCCGTAAATACCATATGAATGGGTATGTAGGTTTGTTTCACCCACTTAAAAAAACCACAACATTACCAAAAAATGCCGCTATACTAACTGTGGTGATCAAGTTTCTGACTAACTTAATTCCCTCAACTCATTGTGGAGCAAGGGCATCATTAACAGCCTCCATCCATCTCTATCCGAAGCCAACCTCTTCATTCCCCCTCATGTCTTCCTGACATGTTCGATCTCTTTGTGGATTGAGTGTCTCCATGTGAGCTAGGGCCTCCCTGATCTGTGTGCACCTTGTGGAATTCAGTCCAGCAGTCCAGCCTTTCTCCAGTTGCCTTCTCTATGGTATCGATCTTCCTGAAGGGTAAGTCCGATCCACCTCCATTTTCTGCGGAGAATTTCGGCAGTAATTAATTCTTGACGTGTTGCTGCCCCAGGGTCATTGTTCCTTATTGTCTCAGGCCACCAAATTGTCATAATGCGTGTCAGATACCTGTCCACAAAGACCTGTAGCTGGTTGGTAATATCTTGGGTGACCTTTTTAGGTTTTGCATCGATACAATAGGATAGATTTCACATTGGTATTAAAAATACGTATCTTGGATTGCTTTGAAATGTTCCCATTTTTCCAAAGCCCATGCAGCTGAACAACGGTCCGTTGGCTTTTTTGATCGTTGACTTGACATCTGCCCCACTGCCACCATCCTTAGCAGTCTAGCTGCCCAGATACACAAAGGAGTTACCACGCTCCACATCATCATCGCAGAGCTTCAATGTATCATCAACACGCGACTTTATTTGAATCTCTTTTGTTTTCTTCGTGTTGATCTCAGGCCCAACCCCTTTGCAATATTGTCGCGTAGGCTACAACTTTGCCTGAAGGCCACTGAAACGTTAGGCTAGCAGACAGAGGCAGTCCGCAAATTCGAAGTCCTCTTCAATCCCGCAGTGACCACTGGATTCCCAACTTCCAACCTCCGGTCACTCCCCTCATTACTGCATCAAGGACAATAATAAAGAGTGTCGGCATAATAATCGACGACTCTAAAGTAAAGGCAAGAGAATTAAAGCTCAGGGACTAGATGATTTTCCTTTAAATTTTTTTGGTCTCCTAAGTGACAAATTGCAGTTTGTCATACAATTCTGATATGAAACACTATTTAGAACATGAAGCATTAAAGATAATAATCTTCAGGCGCATTTACACCAGAGGTTGACAGCCAAAAGTTGTTGACTTTACATGTTATATCTATATGGCAAAAGTCAACAACTTTTGGTTGTCAACCTCTGGTGTAATCACACCTTTAAAGGTACGTTTACACTAGAGTTGACAACCAACAAGTCAACAACTGTTACCATTATATCCATATGGCTTGTGTCAACAATTTTTGGTTGGTGTAACTAAACTCACCTTAAGAAGTTCGCTTTACTCGTCTGTATAAATCGTCTGTCATTGCATAATCAACATAAATATTGTCATAGAATCCCTTTGAACTGTTCTGTAGGTGGATTTTTCATATAAACAGAAAGATATATCTGTATATATTAACAGGCAAATATGTTTCATTTCCTTTTTTTTCAGTTTATGTGCATCGTAGGAGAAAACCATGCATAACATTAGAAAGGTCTTGTAGATGAGCAGATTCGCATTTTAATTCTTATCAGGCCCACAGGCTTTCAAAGTTTCAATGTTAATTTTATGGAAGAAAGGCAATTGATTTATTCATTAGACATCTATTGTAATAACAAATGCTATAAAATCAGAGAGAACATATGTTTCAGTTATAAAATATTAGCGAATTTCCCTAAAGGGAATACGCTGTATATATCCATTAATGCGATAACTTTTGATGGAAACCTCTGATTTTAAGAGTCTGCAGTAGGCCTACCTATGCCATTTCTGCATTTTGTCCCATAAGAACAATGTTAAATTTGAAACATAACTCTGAGTATTTTTTTTTTCATCTGAAAATTCCAAACTTGATGTCATTTTAAATGTTACCACAGTGTCTTTCATTTGACGTGATTGAAAATTAATTTAAAAAATTATCCACTTGAATAACAAATAAAAAACAATGTGTATTATCATTAATTTTAAAACTATGTTAAACCATTTTTAGGAGTTTTATAAAAAAAAAAAAAAAAAAAAAAAAAAAAAAAAACTATCCACATCACATGAACCGCCGTACCATTATTGTAAACATATTCAAGTTTCATGTGAATCCGATGCAAGATTATGAAGATAAAGTGTTTCAAAGACACCCATAATTAACATTGTTCTTATGGGACTAAAAGTGAAGATGGCGGAGGTACTGCAGACTCTTAATGAAATTTTGTACAGAGGTGTAGGGCAGCATTCATCAGGTTAATATTTAAAACCAGATTGATCGGACCATGGGAACAAGAGGTTTTATGGGTTTCCAAAGGGGTAAAAAATAGTCTTTTGGTATTCTTAGTTCTTAATATATAATATTTACTTAAACTATTTAAAAGTACATAAAAAAACAAACAATTTAGTATTTTGAATCATAAAAATACTAGCTTAATAGGCTAGTAGCGTTAAACAAAAAAAGCAGGTAAATGGAAAAAATTGCTACAAGAGATTTTTTGCTTTAACGGCTTTATTTATGTCCCAATATGATTATCCTAGGTTTTCCCCCTCGTCGGTACTGTGCTAAAGTGGTGGGGGGTAAAAATGTACACAGAAAGGGACTTTTTTTAAAATTTTTGTGGTTAAATCTCATAAACGGCTCAGATACTAAAAATACGTCCAATATAAAAGTTAAAGAGCATAAAATTCCGCATTTAAAAAGACTAACCGCATATATTTTGGATCACCCGTTGTCATGCTACAACACATCAAACTGCACGATATTTTACAATTTTTACAAAGTTGTCTTCCAAAAGGCGTATTTTTGTAATTTTACAGTTATACAGGGTGTCCAGCATCAACCTTTACAAACTTTTCCACGTTATTGCCCACGTCAAAATAAGCAAAAAAGTTCCTGTGAACATATGTCCTAAAATACTTCGTTAACCCGCTAGCCGCCATTTTGTTTTTTACACTAAATAATTTTTATTTACGTAACGGATCATTGTATTAAGTTAATATTTGGCATGAACCTTCACTATAACAATACCCATTTTTATTTTAAAAAATTATTTTTTTCCAATGTGAATTTTCAAAATGGCGGCCATTTTAAAATGTTAAACTCAAATATCTTAAAAACGGTAAATTTTATAAAAATATTACAGGAGACAAAAAAAGTTGACAAATTAAATTCTCTAAACATTGATACTAAGTTTGTAAGGTTCTGACAACAAATAACGGAGTTATTGAGATTTTTCTCTGAAAATAAAATAAATTGGCATTAATCATACTGCAAAATCAGTGTTTTTCTGCAGGAAAACCACAACAACTCCGTTATTTGTTGTTGGATCCTTACAAACTTGGTGTCACTGTTTAAACAATTTAATTTGTCAACTTTTTGTCTCTTGTAACATTTTCATAAAATTTATCGTTTTTGAGATATTTGAGTTTAAAATTTTAAAATGGCCGCCATTTTGAAAATACACATTTGAAAAAAATAATTTTTTTACTGAAAATGGATACTGTTACAGTGAAGGTTCATGCCAAATATTAACTTAATTCAATGATCCGTTGCGGAAATAAAAATTATTTAGTGTAAAAAACAAAATGGCGGCTAGCGGGTTAACGAAGCATTTTAGGACATATGTTTACAGGAACTTTTTTGCTTATTTTGACGTGGGCAATAACCTGGAAAAGTTTGTAAAGGTGGAAGCTGGACACCCTGTATTTTGTAAATTAATAAAAGTATTAAAATATTACTGTTTATAAAGTCAAAGGGCATTAAATTCTGCATTCAATGAGACAAACCTAAAAATTGTCAGACAACTTGTATCCTAACTACGTCACATCAAGTTTAACAGAGATGAATAAAATAATGACAAATTATATCAAGTATGTACTGTATGTACATCGGATATAATTATGTTTAGTACTTCAATTTGCCTATTTAACGATAAAATTAAAGAAATTTGTAATTTTCAACCTTTTTCAAATTTCTAATTCGTTTTACCCTGCATGAAGAGTGCTGAGGTTGTGTCACATCCACTTATGCCATGGAGAAAGATGAGCGGTTTTTTCATAGTGTCTGCTAATTTAAAACTATTGACACCAAAAACCTTTGGTGGGGTAGTTCCTCTTCCAGGTTTTAAGAGGTGTATCTGTGATGATGATGGGGAATCTAGAGTGGTGAGCGCTGTTAGTAAGTCTGTATCTTCACCAACTAGCACAACCTTGTTACAATCATGTAACATAACATAAATAAAATAAAAATCTTTTAACTTAATAAAAAATTATCCAATTTTTAAGGAGAGTCTGTATAAATTGAGTTGTTCTAAAAATTTAAGGTTGGTCTCATTGAATGCAGAATTTAATGCCCTTTTACTTTATAAACAATAATATTTTTATTAATTTACAAAATATAACGTTAAAATTACAAAAATACACCTTTTGGGAGACAATTTTGTGAAAATTGTTAAAAATCGTGCAGTTTGATGTGTTGTAGCATGACAACGGTTCATCCAAAATATATGCGGTTGGTCTCATTAAATGCGGAATTTTATAATCTTTATATTTTATATTGGACATATTTTCAGAATTTTAGCCATTTACGAGATTTAACCAAAAAATGAAAATGTTCATTTTTGTGTACATTTTTACCCCCCCCCCCCCTCCCCATCACTTAAGCACAACTCCGACGAGGGGGAAAACCTGGGATAATTATATTGGGACATAAATGAAGCCATTAAAGCAAAAAATCTTTTGTAGCAATTTTTTTCTAGTCAGGTACCTACTAATTCTACTGGACTATAACTTGTTATGGAGAAAATTCAAATAAAGTTCCCCATGTTATTCTAATGGGCAAATCTATTTAAAAGTTCTATTTATCAAGATATCTTATTACAATTTTCTATGAACCTTCACTAGGTGGGGGGTACCTAATATTTAATCACAAACCCGCATGACAGCAAACATACATGCTGAATCCCATGGTATTCTCATGGAAAATCCTATACTACAATACGAGCAATGTTTGAGGGGATGTGTGTTCTTCGATCTCGAAATCTAGCGAGTAAATTTTGCTTAAACTTTGCAATTAAGAGTGTTTTGGCCCAAAAATAAGGTTAGAAACAGCCTCAATCCCTGAGCCCTGAGGCTCCTAACAAAATTAGAAAAAATATAATTTTGTCTTAAGTGTAAAAATCGTAATTTTTAACATTGGTTTTATGGGTTGCTATTTTGGTAACGAAATAACTAAAAGTAAACAAAAATAAAGGAACATTATTTTTATAAGCAGTTTTTAACAACTGTTATCTGCGAAGAGTCTGTTTTAGATTTAATAGCTTGATTACCATGACTATAACAAAAGTAATCCATCAAGCTGGTTAACCTGGTACTTTAGTGTTTAACGGTCGAGAAGGCGAGATGGAGAAGGTGTCTGTTTTTAATCAGTTGATTAGCTATGTAATTCTGTATTTGTTTAATTTGGAATGTTTATGTTTTGGGATATGTAAACAGATCATTCCTTTTGCACGTCAGCTTTGGATATGCACTTTTACTACTGTCATTTTGGCCTTAAAAATGAAATTTTAAAGAACATTTCACTAACAATTTTAAAACTTTCAGTGGGAATTTTACGAAATCATATCTACACAATGAAATAAACAACATCTCAAGGATAATAATTAATTACAGTTTTGTTAAAAAAATCGTAATTAGTAACAAATAGTCACAAATACTTTTTTGGTAACCTTAGTACTTAGCAGCTTTCGTTGTGAAAGAAGGTGAAGATTTATTAAATAAATTTTCTTTATTAAATATATTTTTTTTTTTTTTAATAGATTTATTAAATAAAAAAATTTTTTTATATATTTAAATATATAATTTCCTTGTGAAGATGAATTATATAGGCCTAACCACAAAGTTATTTGATGATGAAATAAAAATATCTTTGGTAATTTGCTGATTTCGCAGGTTTGCTGCGACAGGGGTATATATTTTTAACCAATTGGGTCCAGATGACTGACATTTTGGTAGAATTTTGTCCAAGAGGCTATCTTTTGTATAAAGTTAAAGGTTGATTTAAAAATCAGATACAGGATAAAACTATTACACTTTCATGTTATTGAAATAGCTTAGCAACAGTAATAACAAATTTAGATAAATTTTTTTTCATTTTTTTAGCTACAAATCATAAGGATTTTTATTAATATTATAAACATAAGATATTAAAAAAAATTGTAAAGTAATCACAAATTAAGTTGGTGTACAAATTAATCATTGATAAAACTGAACTGAATTGAACTAGGCTATAACAAACTGAACTAATTGACACAAATTTTATTTTTACTTGATAAAAGAAGCAAATAGCCTAGATTACTGAAAATACAAATTAAGGACAGTATATTCAGCAATATTTCAGTTCTCTCCCCGATCATAAAACCATGGACTTACTAGTAGGGCTATTTTGTCCAGAAGAAGAGTAATATCACGTCATGAGTGAAGAAACTGTCCCAGAGGAACAAATTATGTTTGATTTGGATTCTTCTTATCCTGAAGTTAATGTGAAAAATAATTCAATGGTTTGTTCTCCTATTAATTTAGAGGGGCGGAAAAAAGTGAATGAGACGAATCAAGCACAACATTCAATACATTTTTTTAAATGTAACGAAGAAAATAACAAACAACAGGAAGAAATAGTTCTACTTTACAAAAAATTTTCCTCATACACCATGGAATCAGATTCTGGAACAACATTGAAGTTGACTATTGACCCTCCACGCCAATTCAGTTCGTTGTTTTCATGCTCCGAAAGCTCATTACCAAAGAAACCTACTAAAAAGAAGAAATTGAATCTTTTGGGCATCCAAAACTACGAAAGTTCTTTGTACTCAAAAGCTTGCAAAATTATGAGAAGAAAAATTGAAAAAGCCGATGAAGAAATAGAATATTACATTTCCGAGTTGGAAATACTCAATGAAGCTAAATGTTATATTGTCAGATGTAATTTAGAAAAAAGAATGTATTCTACGTTAATCCATGTGCTTTATAAAGCTATCTGTGCACTGGGCGACAAAATCGAATCCTCTCAGTACGAAACAGAACTTTGTCTTTTAAGGGCAAAAAAGATTGAAGCTAAAATTTTTCGTATGAAAAATCAACTCAAACAAAATGACATGAAGGAACAAAAAATAACGGTATGGAGAAGGTTTAAGCGAATTTCCCTATAGGGAATACGCTACGGTATTACGGTAGTAGTCACGGTAAGACCTAAGCCCGGGACCATGATACTTTTTCGTTTTGAGGTCCCTAGAAGCCAAAAACACCGTTCGTTCAAATTGATATATATGTATATATATATACATATATATGTATGTATGTGTCCGTGAACACGATAACTTTTGAACGGAACCTCCGATTTTGATAAAATTTGGTACAGGGGTGTAAGCCAGCATCTACTAGGTTGAGTTCGCGAACCAGAATGATCGTACCATGGGAACGGGGTTTTATGGGGTTTCCAAAGGGTAAAAAATGGGTTTTGGCTTTTTTTTACTTTTATTTATAAAATTCAACAATTTTAACTTAAACCATTAAAAAGAGCTTAAAAAAATAAACAATCTAGTATCTTGAATTTTTTACCTAGCTTAAATGGTTATGGAGAAAATCCAAAAACTATATTTTCCATGTTATTCTTATGGGAAATAAACAAAACCGTCTATCTTGCTTATTTATTGACATATCTTGATAAAATTTGGTAAGTACATTCATTCGGAAGCGTTCAACTTATATTTGCTTCGAAAACCCATATGGCGGCAAACCTAAGTATTCACCCCTATGGGGTTTTATGGGAAAAATAAAAAGAACACCATAACTGGATAAAATTTGGTATGTACATTTACTAGGCAGGATTTAACTTATATTTACCAACAAAACCCATATGGCGGCAAACCTACATACTCTCATCCTCATGGATTTTATGGGGAAATAGAAAATATAGCAAGATTTCATTGGAAATTCGCTGAGTACGCAGGTCTGCTGCGACGGGGGTATTTGGAGATGTGGAGAGCAGTATTTTATTAAAACATACAATGTTGTACAATAATAGATTTGTGATACGGTACATTGGTATTAACTAATTTTCAAACCATTATTGTATTTACCTTACCCTGCTTTAATACTTCTTAAAAGCATTGGTTTTCAAAAATACATCATTAGTGATTTTTGGTTCGTGTATCACGTTTTCTCATCCACCGTATAATAGGCACATGGAGAAAATAGTTTTTTGTCAACCTTTTTGGATTTGAATTGTTAGAAATTCAAATTATTAACGATAATGTTCCTTTGAAATTAACCTCCATTATTTTAGGACACTAACTTTCAAATACGTTTTAACCTAGAAATCGCCCTACTTTGAAAATACTGTGTTGTGTATTATACGTTTGCAGTGTGCTCAAAACGAATTAAGAATCATACACGGTTTATCCAGAATCGATTTAATAAAAAATAAATAAAGTAGGCCTACGTGATCTGACACAAAGAGAAGTTGAGTATTGTTCTGATGGGAAATTAATGAAATATGGTGGTACTACAGCACTGTCTTTAAAATGATACAGTTAGCGAATTACGCTAGAAGACTCTGGCACTGAAATTTAACCAACAGTTCAGCAGATTGGTTGAATGTGGATGGCTTGTGGATATTGGGCTAGAGCGATGATTAAGTGGTAAGAGAATAAATTTCAAAAGAATCCATGCATCATCGATTCTTATTTTAGGATCGAATAAGCATAGGGCTATGAATCGATTCATTAAAATCGTTTACATTTCTCCACCTGCTCTATCAAATGCTTCATTCTTCATTCTAGTTTTTGACTAGCAGGCCTATGTTGTTAATAGATTTATTACCAATATCATATTTTTTCTCATATTGTGAAAAACGTATACTCATGTACATTTTCCATTTATATTTATACTCAAAAACGTATTTCCTCATATATTTTTTCACTTGAAATTGTTAAAACAATATATCCAGTAATTTTAGAGGTTGAATGTAGTGCCAAGTAGGTCCAGAGCTAGTGCCAATGATGTCCCATCGTTGGGTTGTTCGAGACCAGGGCCTAGATGGCTCTATCAAAACGTTAAAAACGGCCTTATCGTAGAAAGAAGCAAAAACAAAACTAGCAATAGGCCTTTGAAATAATTATTGGTTTTTATCCCATCACTGGTTTGTGCCTGAGATGCGATGGTGGATGCGGCGGCAGAGCTCCGGAGCTGCTGCGGGTGAAGCTGACGGCTGATGGGTGTCCTGGGGCGTCCGCTGGAGGGGGCGGGGTCAAGGTCACCGCGATAACGGTACGGAACAGGTCCCGGGTCTGCAACACACAGCATCCCATTCCCAGCAGCTCGCCCGGCCCGGCCTGGCCTTGCTGTCGAAACTCAACATAGCAACGCGGCATCACACCACACCGGAGACAACCAGTCACACGGCCTTGCAGCCATCTTCCCGTTTTTTGAAAAAACGGGAAGACGTACCAAAAACCCGGAACGGGTTTTCATTTCACCTCGGAAAATGAAATTCCGAGGTAGCCACTGTTACAAAGATTAAACTAATTAAAACGTGGTGCTGCTGAGAAACTTCTTCTATATAGTTTCATTTTGAGAGTACTTAAACGAAAATAATTACACTGTAATTGGAAAATGGGAATAATTTTAATTCTTCTTGCAGTCTGATTTGATGATGCATGCAACCTTCAGTTTTAGAATACGCAAAGGGTAATACGTCCTACTTATATTGTGTAGGCTACAAAAATCATAAAAATAGTTATGTAGTATTCTATAAATAAATGTTAAGCATTCATATTTACTAGGGCTAGGGACCGCCTCTTCTCCGAAATTCGACCAAAAATCCAGTTGATCTTGAGCCAATTATAGTTATAATATGCTTTATAACTAAAAACACTGTTCTTCTTGATTTGATAGCATTTTATTATTACAACAGCTGTCTAATGATTCAATCGATTTGATCCTTCTTCCATCTAAGATCAACATTGAAACTTAAAATGCCTGTAAGGCGGCGTCCTATGACCCATGTGAATTGTAATGGGATTCTGCTCATCTACAAGACACTACCTTTCTACCGGTATACCTACCTTTCTAACCATGTGCATAAGCTGAGAAAACAGGAGGAAAAGAAACATGCTTGCCCATTAATATTATTTTATTATAACTAGTATACCTGTTGCTCGAACTCGAGCAATTTATTTTAATAAAATACAAATGTTACTTTTAGCTCTAAATCAATGACATTCGACCATCCGACCAATCCAATATTGTGAACCAATATCTTTTATACAAAAAACTACACGTATTTACAGCTGATTATTAACAGATGTTTAAAATGCTTTATTCAATCCCACTGTTATTGAAATGGGAATTTTTTTGATTTCAATGGTTGATAGCGCCTTTCTTTTCAGTCCGATTCTCATCAGTTTTTGGCGGAAAGAACTACAGACCAAGCCCTATCCAACGACACCAAAAACTTGTAAATCGGTTGAAAATTGTAGGAGGAGTTCTCAACACAAAAAACCTTAGCGTATTAAATAAGTATAGATTAGCAATTATCAACAAGTAGCCACTTTATAAAGTGCATATGCATGATGGTGAGAGAAATCATGTCCTGTCTGATAATAAAAGCAGCGAATAAACAACAAATGATGGGATTTACTTTTAGATCTCATAATATAGTTATTTGTGCTTCTAGGGAGTAAAGTACACTTTTTCTCCCTGAAGGGAAAGTGCTGTCGGGCCCCCGACAATTTCCTTGGGGGAGAAAAAGTACTTTAGTCCCTTGATGCACACAATATTTTTCCTCCACCTACACGAATAAGATTTAGGCTTATAACAATAGGCCTTATATAATTTTAACATTACCTTTATATGATCCCTTGATTTACCTAACATTTTAGCCTAAATTGTGTGTCAGAAATAGAGACGGAATGTCGTCGCGCGCTTGCTATGGGGTTAGATATTATTGTTGGTTTCTAGCTGCTATTGAATTGTACAGTGCCTGTTGTTTCGTGTAAACTGCATGTAAATTTTTAACGTATAGAAACTAAAGTAACCCTTGAATTTATAAAAATAGAAATATTTCAATTTATTTGCCTATGGCGTGTTATTTTGTCAAACAATTGTTTGATAGGGTGGGTTTCTAATGTAGGTACGTGAGAAGTTCGCTTGATTATCCCCTGGCATTAATACCATTGGTGTATTTTAAATGTTCTTATTACTAAGGAAGGACATTGTTGGAGATCTTTAAACTATAAAAAATAACATGGTTTCGGGTGTCAATGTTTTACAATGAAGAATACCAAACTAAAGGATGCAGGCTTCTATGGCCGTCGTTATTGATGCAGTCCTGGTATTCCTATCTTCTGGGTAGCCCGTGCTTCGTTGTTGACATGACTTTGACAATTTTTCCTACGTTTCGGAGACGTTATTGTTCTCTATCATCAGGGTGGATGATGAAACTATCTTGATTCAAGATATGATCAAGATTATAGCGCATAGTGTCCTGATGTAAGCGGCTTTTGGGTCTGATGGTAACAGAAAAGTGCAAGCGGCGGCGGCGATCAGTGGATGACCAGTGGCTGGTGGCTGGCCATAACGGGACGTACTGCGGACACAACGGGACGCCGGTGCAAGTGTGTCACACACAGACCCATATACTGCCGGCCGTGGTAATGTGGCGCCCAGTCTGCTGGTCTTGTTTTGACGGCAAATCTATCGGCTGTCAATACCGCTGCTGTAACTTGTTTGTAATTTACGGCGAACAACAAGGAAACAACGAGACTAACTCTTCGTTCAATTGTGTACACAACGTTGGCAAGGTTATCCGATTTATCATGATCAGGAAAAGAATGCAATTCGGCACATAAAAATATAGTACCGCTCGTATCGGTGGGATTCAAAGCTATGTGTCTAAGTTAGGGGGCTAATTATGACGATTGTTATGACTTGTGGTCAAGTCAAAACTATAAATTTAATGTTGTCCTACAATTTAGTTGACTACGACTCATCACTGTAGGTTTTCGCTATGCATTTTTTTTTAGTTAAGTCTTTTTGAAGCACTAATACTAGGTATAACCCTTTGGACAGCGACTTAATTGAAATATTCTGACATGTATAAATTTGTTTGCCCCGGTGGGTGATTTTAAGACAAGGTGTTTCGGAAACCACAACCGGTCGCCAACAACATCGATCATTGGTTCTGTCTCATTCTCGGCAAGGCGGCACCCTCAGTAGCCATTCGGTGATGGAAGAGCAGTCAACCATTTAGTGATCGGGATGTCCGGTTGACCATGACAACGAATCTGGACACCGTCGCCAGTTCGATTCCTCCATTGTGGTTCAGTTCTCACGACTCCAAATGTACATTTAAACCTTAAAATAGATAAGGAATTATAACTTTGTAGCCTACTATTAATTGTATGCAAGTTTCGTCCGACGGTTGCACGAAGAGCAGTTAGAGGAGACGGTGTGGGAAAGAAGCCGTGGTATCAAATGTCCTTGACGCTTCACTGACGATCGATTGGTAATCGCCGATGACTCGGTCTTGTTTTCCCGCCGAATTTGGCAAAATGATGTCATGATTGAGACGGGCCTGATAACGTCTGTTTTGTCAGCGATTTGTAAAGCGATGGATTGCAAGGCCACCACAAACATAATAACTTTCCTCCTTCGTAGTTTTAAACTAACGAAGTATGGACTAGTAACGTTGAGGAATCGAAAACTATATTTTTATTTTGCATTGACCTAAATAACAATTGCCCACTATTGTTCATTTAGTTGAAGCGTTGGCAATTATGCCACCTCCCCCCGCCCCCTCCCCACAATAGTTTCTAAAACATATAACACCAGTCTTCGGTTTTATGGGATTATATTTCACGACTCAACCAAAATATTGGAGAATATTGCTGCGTATTCTAATATTAGAGGCATCGAAACATCCTTTTAGCAAATTTTCCTTTTGGAATAAAGCTATTACCGTCTTTTTCATAGGAGCAAAAATTCGAGTTGAGTTCCTCCTCTGCGATTACATAATGTTATACCGTACATGAATTTGTAGCTTTTTATGTGTACTTTCTGGATACGTAGTGTTCTATTTTTAATTTTTTTATTGGAAACAAATTTATAACTGCACAAATAACGATTTATTAAAAAATGTAACATAATCTTATATGGGAAATAGAATTTTCAATTTCGAGTGTCTGTTAACACGATAACAACAATTGTCTGATCATTTTTAAATTTGGTACATGCATTTAAAGATTTTCATTGGAAATTCGCTAAGTATACGCAGGTATGCAGCGACGGGGGTTTTGTCTACGTAAAGATACTTACTCCTCTTTCTGTACGGAGTTTTTCAGAATTTGTTACACTAAACCAAAAGCGCTATAACGCCTCAAAATCCAAACCGGCGTCTCGATTGTTTCGGATATACAGTACACGATTTGTCCCTGAATGGCAACTTGGAAATCTTCAATGGCGGTTGTAACTGGCAGAGCCTCGGCGCCACATCCGGGAGCGCTGGCTCTGGCACTCTGGCACCCGCAGCAACCACATAGTAGCACGTCCGCTCCTGGGCATCAAACAATCGGCCCTCCTCCGCTATTAATGAATTCCTCGGCCGATGCGTGCACGCACGTGTGTGTGCCTCCTCACACTCCAGGCCGTACAACTGGAACTGGCACATCGGGGTTACCGCTTCCTACAGTTGCCGTCACGGCAAACGCAGCGCCTAATGTACAGATGACTCAGCAGCATTCGTCACTCGGACATCTCATTTGTATTCATGGCTATGATTATTGTCCTAAAAGTTCAAAATCAAAGAATATCATTGACTATTTTTGTTATTTATGGATAAGGAGACCCCGGCCGAACCGCTAAGCACGTCTGCCTCCAATGGGCATTTCACGCTAGCCCCCGGAAGGACGGGATATATTAAAGGAAGAGAAAGAGTGAGGGAAGGAACTTCAGAGTGCCAACTCCCGTGCTCCTGTGACAACTAACTGATTTTTCAGTTTCAAACCCCGCACTGCTATAGCTATAAATGGCCAACCGACTGTCCATTCATGTTCCTCATCTAGAGGTTTCCATGTCCTTCTGACGACATCAACCCCCTGCTGTCAATAACATAAACGGATCGTGAGGGAAGGGAATTGTCATAGCCAAAAGACTTGCCACATGATATGACAAATTCGTTTGCTGTACCCAATGTCAACTAGCATTTAAACCAGTTTTAAATTTGTCCTGAGGCATACCATTGAGTATGTACACAATATGATGAACAAATCAGTTCTAAAATGCTACTGTGCGGTGCAAAGTCAGGTCTTGACGTGCCACCATAAGAAAACTTCGTCTCATAGTTTTGGATAACCCCATTTTTCATCATATTCAGTTAATTTAATTGAAAAAAACACAGTAGAGACATCCAGGACCGAGGAGTTGTATTTTACCTTTTTCCTGCGGTCCGTGGGCGAACAAAACAGTAACATGCGTGGGGAATAAAACCGCTGTTCAAGGCCTACTGTTCACTCACAGTAAATTGTTAGATTGTTGGGGGCTAGTCTAATTGTTGGGGGCGATTTAACGATACTAGAGAATTAAAATCCGTCAGAAATCAACAAAAAATATTGTTTAACGTTGCAGTAGATCTAGTTTATAATATGAATTTGTGGCTTTTTACTGAAAACCAGCTGATACTGTAGCTCGATAATGGCGAGGTGTATAAGAAACTCTTATAAATTTTGGTTCCAAACACAAATGAATTTGATGAGAGGTGTGTTCGCGTTTGTTCGTCGTACATTGTAATTACATTTCAACTGTAGCCTCGTAGCACCGTCGTCGCATCGTAGTACCTGCTGCAGTATCACCTGGAGGGCCCTGTCCACTGGCCAGCCACCGCGCCCCTGGTGACGTCACGTCGCAGCGTTTCGTCAGCGTTGCACCGGCGTTTCTCGCGGCACAGCGGGTGATTAGCGCGTGCGTGTTGCGGTATCCAGGGCGCGTCTAATAAAGTACTTTCCCTTGCGGCGCAGCGCGGGTACTCGCCCGAAATTTGACAAACGGACCGACTTTCTCCGACCTTGAGAGAAACTTGCTACGCGTAGCGAGGCGGCCGTTGACAAATTATGGGGGATTGATAGGGGGTTAAACGGGTTTTGCTTTCCAGCGGAGGAGGAAAGTAGTTGAGTTACGTCGTAGCCGGAGCGTATAATGAGAGAGTCGCACTGGACCTTGTAGTGAAGGGCCTCGGAGGTGCACGTCGTTTATATAAATGTATAATAATTCATAAGAAATACAGGATGACAATTTACTGTTCCTCATTACAATTAAATGAAAAGAAGGGAACATACATTTGGATTTACTCATAACTGTTTTTGTATGTTTTTACGGTGACTCTTATAAAGCTTTGAAAGGGAATGGTTCAAACCCTATGGTCTACTAATAACGTCGACATATTGTTAACCTTACAGCCCAATGTCAAATGAAAACTGGGTCCGCAGAGGAAAGCCGGGAATTTGAATTATTTGGTAATTTTTCAACTCCCACTGTACCCTTTCCTGTGGTCCAAATACTCATTGCTGATATAGAAGGAAAGACAATCTCCCCATATCAAGACAATGTGACTAAGATAAGTTTATAATTTCAATGGTTGTACTGTAAAATCGTTAGCCTACAAACTACGTTATGAAATATTATGAAAAACTATTTCTTTGCTAAAAGTTTAACGGGATAGAACAAATTATTAAAATTGGTTTTGACACTGAACGTTATTTATGAACGTTTTTTAAATTGTTCTTACTTTGTCGTGATCAAACCGTGCTACATTACTGTTCTGCATTGAGATAATATTCTATAGAAAATTCAAGATAATATTAGACTTCTTTACCAGCATTAATATCTTAATTAACGACGTAAATGCCGTGAATTGATTCACTTCCGGCACATAAACCAAACTCGTTCTTGTACTTATGTGTTCGTATAGATGGGTTATACGTATTCGCAATAGGATTTCCCATGTCGTAAGTAGATAGAAATTCTTGAACGTTTCAGCGAATTTTGACGAAACATAAAGCAATGATCTTCTCCGAGGCGTGGTGTTATCAAGTTGTTAAACACAACAATTGTGATACGAGTATAGCCGGAAATACCCGCTAGTAATGCTTATCGCTGACAAGGAATCGACCGTGATAAGAACATGTTGAGTTGTATAGTCCGTGTATAATTACTTTATAGGCACTGCACCAGGGCTTGAAGTGCAGCTGTGCTTCAAGTAGTCTAAAATGGCATAATGGTGTAAATTCGTATTATTAGGTATGTTGAAGACGAAACATCTGTGCTGAAAAACGGACGCTAATGTATTCAAACGGCTCCGGGTGCTAACGACTCGGCCCATTACGATATCATACGTTCGGTCGTTTCACTCCTTTATTGGCCGTGGTATTGTAAAAATATTTTCCTTGTAGGCATTCCCATCATAATGAATGTAGGCATTCCCTAGTTCCATGAAATGTCGTATGCAAACGATTTTCATTCAAGGAATAAACACAGGTTGAGTGGATGTACACCTAGAAGTGGAAAGGGTGCTCCTGCGCACATTTGATTTATATTGTCTTTAATTTATACACCATTACTTTTTTTGTATGGATGCCATAATTTTGTAATATTTTATCCGTTTAATACTACCTAGGCGCTTTGTCGCCTTCAACATCGTCTGTCAACCGTCAAGCCCAGAATGCGTGCGTAGTTTACTTCGCATAAATAGAAAAAGTCTGAAAAATTTATTTGGGTTTTCGAAATCTTTTCAATGGACCGGATATTCGTCAAATTTACGTAACCGTAAAGAAATCTAATTATCTAGGACTTAAAGATTCCCTCAGATAGCCACATAAAAATTGTTACAATCTTTAAACGCAGTAAACGGAACTACTGTATGCGTATTCGTTGACCTCTACATTCGAAGGGTGGAGTCGATCGACAGTTTACGACCCACCTACAGTACAGCACAGAACTGTAATCCGGTGCTGGCATAGCAACAGTCAAGTTGATCACATTGACCCTGGGAGCGACCCGGTGCCAATAGTGTACCGTTCCATTGTCCGCCGCGCCGGAGGAGGCCCTGGGAACTCTGATTGTGGTTCTCCATGTCTTCCATGCTCTGTAATTCTCCCGTACCTGCTGCTTTCAGCATCATTGGACTGAACACCAAAAACGGGTCCCGAATATCCCATCGAAGATCATTTAGGATCTACGCCCCACTTTCTGGCCTCGCGTGAGCCACCACAGAGTGGCTGTATGTATTACAAGTCGACTCAATTTAAAAATTCTTGACGACACCGTTCCGGTGACGGAACGGCTGGTCGCTGGGATTCGTTGCTCTCGACAATGGAATAAAGCCATCACTGTCGCGGTGACGCCGCCGCGCCGTTTGGCTGGGCAGCGGACTTGTATGGAAGTACAAGGCTGCCGCTTGGTAGTATCACAGAAAAAGGAAACAGTATGCAGCCACAGTACGAGCCACCATCATCCGGCAACCGTGTAGTTAATGCTTATACAGGGTTAGGCAAAAGTCTGGACACCCCCAGTCAACTTTTTAACGCGTTGCAGTAGGGAAACCAAACTTGGCACATGTTTACAACATAAAAAACGGCACTTTTTCTTCAACTACACAACTTTGCCCCTGCCCCCAAAATGGGGTATTTTGGGGGCAGCTCCAAATTTTCAAATGTAAACCCCTATTGAGTGACCCCTCATTTTGAATGGTTTATCAAGAGAAATTAAATGGCGCAAACCGGAGGTCAATATCTCACCCCTAACCAAAATGACAGCCATTCCAAAATTTGAGATGGGCAATCAAGTTTAAGTCTGGACACCCCCAATTAATCTTTTAACGCGTTGCAGTAGGAAAACCAAATTCGGCACATGTTATCAACACAAAAATTGCAATTGGAGCGGTTGGAGGGTCGACGAAAAGATTCAAATTCGCCAGTTCCAGGAATCTGCCCGCAGCCCCTCGGCGCGGTGAAACAGTAGATGACCCCGGTTCAAGTACGTATTTATTCGGCGGTGACGACCTATCCTGATGGCAGTATTTAAACGGAATGGTAAATCGGCCAAGCTAACATCACCTTGAGAAAAATCAACGATCGGAAACCATCGTTCCGACAATCTTCAAAAATAATTTTGAGTAATCTAGTTCATCATTAGTTAATTATATTATGTTATATATAGATGGGTGCGTACGTAGGTATGTCGCCATGGGAATGTTGTAAGCTAATGTTACTCAAGCATCACCTACGAGTAAATTAATAGTAGTTAATACAATGATTGTATTATGAAAGTGTTAAAGCCACGAGTAAAGATGTAAGTTAATAGAGGACGAGCGAAGGGAGAGTTCTATATATCTCACGAAAATCAATAGATTTTAATTTTTAGGGGCTATGGGTAATCAGTATTTACACAAAAATTGCGAGGATCAGTTCAGTCGTTTCATATCTAGACACTTAGAATAAATTTTTCATTCTGTAGGATTATTTGATATAAAATTAAATGACTAATCAATCTCACATTGGCCTATATGTACATAAAGTGTTCAGTTAACTTTTTCTTTTTCATTAGAATCTCATATTATTTTTAATGCTATTTGTCAGGGAGAAAACAATTTAACAATATAGCTTAGGACTCGGTCAAGTCGGAAACAACACTCAACTGCAGTGAGGAAGAGCTCGACCGGCCACATTCCTGGGCTCCCCCAGGGGATGAGCGTTAGTTCCTAGAACTGGCGAATTTGTATCTTTTCGTCGACCCTCCAACCACTGGCGAATTTGTATCTGGCCGGCCCTCCAAATGGGGTATTTTTGGGCAGCCCCAAATTTTCAAATGTAAACCCCTATTGAGTGACCCCTCATTTTAAACGGTTTATCAAGAGAAATTTAATGGTGCAAAACGGAGGTCAATATCTCACCTCTAACCAAAATGGCAGCCATTCCAAAATTTGAGATGGGTTGATTGACATTCAATAATATTAAATCGGAAAATAGCTAGTACCAGAAATGAGTTAGTAGGTTAAATTCTAAAGTAATTAAAAAAAAATCATTTCTAAAATATATCTGATTTGATACGATTTTGCGCTCAACATTTTTAATTTTAATAGGGCACAAGTGTGTTATTTTTTTTGCGAGGTTATCCTCGTTAAAATGTTAAATTAAACTCTTACTAAGCCGTTTTCATCGTGATTCTAATCATAGAAAAGAAGCCATTTGGATGATTTTGACTAAGAATTTGGTATAGAATAAAATTTAGATTAGGCCTACTCATTCCTCTCATATGTTTCAAAGGACATAAGGTAGTTTTAACGGTTAGACCTAAGCCCGGAATGTCATTAGTGTTAAGTATTTAACATATTACATATAACTATAACTGGATAACCGGTTAGGTATAAAAATATTTCCCGTGTTGTTTTATGGGATATGAACAAACCCCTTTATCTCGCTTATTGACATAACTTAATATAATTGAAATTTGCATTCATTAATTAAATATTAATTTATATTTACTTACAACACCCCCACAGCAGCAAACCTACATGCCCAACCCTTAATTTAAGGTAAAAATTAATAAACCACCGTATTTCATTGGAAAAGTCGCTAATACTGCATACACGATGCCAGTCTGATGTGAGGGGATGATTTATTTGTTCATAGATACCAAACTGTACCTCATCTTGCTGCCCCGCCTCCGACGTGTCTACCAGCGAGCACACAACATAACAGAGAAGCTACCCTACTCCAGGTACACGATATTCAAGCCTGTGGTGTCTATCCCCCGCTGTGCGAGTGTGAGGTGGCCGGCGCTATAGGCGGTGGCGGTGTGGTGTTGGTGGTGTGTGGTGTGTATTTTTCTGTGGTGGTGCTCGGTGAGTCACAGGTCACCCCGTGTTCGTGTAGGGCAGGTCCGCGCCCACCGCCAACCACACATCAGCCACATCGATAATCGCCTCGCCGCCGCCGCCGCGCGATCGTGGGCTCGACAAAGCGCTTACCCGCCTCCGCAACCGCGCCCGCTCCCGCAGCCGACCATACAGCGATGAGGAATGGTGTGTCTCTCTCGCTCTGGCAAAACAATGCCTGCCACATTCTGAATCACTTGGCAAATCAAAACTCTTCTTCGCCTTCTCGTGATTTCCTTGCATAAATTCCCCAGCTTTCAGATATTCACTCGGTTAATTTCTGGTGTTCTAACCCTATATTTGCCCCCTAACTTGTGTGAAAAATTTTTCGGTGTTTTATTCTTAGAAAGGCTCTAAATATACTAAGGTCCTAATGCTCGCTTTTATCGTCCGTAAACGGATGCATAAAAGAGCTCTAATGCTTTGGATTTCATTTTTGTTACTGTCACTGGCTAGCTGGTTTTAGAAGCCAATTAACAATGACAAAATAATAACTTTATTCTATAATAAAATTACCAAAGTGTTCCGATTTTGCTCAGAACCGATCTGGCAATCTCAGATGGTGGATTACGTGACCTCCTCATGTCTCCAAAACCACTGCGCCACGAAGCTACCACAGCGGTCCCACATGTTTGAGTGGACCGTGTCGTCGCGATTGGGACGCGCGGAAGGTGGTCTGTTGTGACGTCAGCCAAGGACTCGGGGCCCACGGACCATCAGGGTCCAAGGTCCTTGCAGGTGTTGCTGGATATTGCCGATGATACCGACTTTGGCGCCTCTGCTCCATCCATGTAGTGAGGTGATAATCGATTTATAAAGGAGCGATGTTCCGACTGGTGTTAGAATCGAGTATTCGATTCTTTTGCATATGAATATGTTTTTAAATCGGCAGATTTCTCCATCTGTTCTATATCCAATGCTGCTTTCTTCCGATATTTTACTAGTATAATATTACTGTCTATGATATAGGCCACTTAATTTTTCCTCATTTTAATTAAACACGCAATAAGTGTTACAACATTATTTCAATCCTATAATACTTCTAGAAGTTGATACTTTATTTTCAAGATCAGGATTTAGCCCCTATTATAATGTAAAAAACCTACAGCGTATAGGAAAGCACCAAAACATAAACTGGATTGAAATGCTGTTTGGCCAAACACTAAATTGTTTTACTAATATTCTTAACAATTAAATTATCTTATTATCTGTTCGTAAAAAATATACATCCGTATAAGATTTATTTCTAATGTTTCGAGTCGGTGAAAAGAAACTATTGATACAAAAAATAATTTAATCTATTTGAAAAATAATCAAATCGAATAAGCGATTATCTTTGAACACATCATTTTCCTACTTCAAGTCGCACGATGAAGCAGACACTTTGTGAAGGTGAGATTTGCTCATCTTTTATTCAAAATGTCGGAGGATACGCGTGTCTCTGGAGAAATTCGTCTTACTCAAGGACAACTGACAAGGATTTTATTGTTAGAATCTATTTGTGAGTCATGGATTCGATTTCACTATGGTACATAGCGTTGTATTTGGGGTTAATACAATCACTTTAAGATGTATGTGTTTCAGATGTGTAAATGGGTGTAAAAGATTTGAATGTAACCTTTACAGTACGGCTATCCTGGCTTAAACTGTATTGTTAGTAAAAATTCTTTCTTCAATTATGACTGCAATAACGAGTTTTTAAATTACGACTGCAACAGGGAAAATAGTCAACTACACAGTAGTGTTTTCCCCAACTCTTCTTGGTTGCAGCAATGATATCATATTGCAGGAAAAGCTTGTTATTGGCAAAGCAATGTATTTACGTCTCATCGAGGTCACATCGAACACTCTCCAGAAGAACATTTTTGTAAATGGAGTTTTTGTTGACCTTTATTGAGGATGCTTGGAAAATAGACTGGATTGATCAAGCAAGGCCAGTGGCGTTTATTTAACAAGGCCGTTCGACAGCGTTGGCCAAATAAGGAAGCGAATCGATTCCAACTGTTAACGACGCATTGTTTTCCCAGAACTATGTGTATTTAAATTATAGGCATTTAAAAAGTAATTAAGATTATTCATGCTCATTAGATACCGTTCAATCTTTGATTTTAAAACATGAAATCTATACCTATTTAATACGCTAAGGGGTTTTTTGTCTTGAGAACTCCTCCTACAATTTTCAACCGATTTTTAAGTTTTTGGTGTCGTTGGATAGGGCTTGGTCTGTAGTTGTTTCAGCCAAAAACTGATGAGAATCGGACTGAAAATAAAGGCGCTATCCACCATTGAAACCTAAAAATTCCCCGTTTAAATAACACTAGTGGCTCATAGGGGCAAAAGCCCCTATCATAAAACTAAAATAGCGTGAACCATAGCGTATTACCATTTCTTGCACAGCGAAGGTTTCCAGAAAATTTAATTTCAATTTGAGGTATATAATATTTTAACAATACCGCCCATTCGCCCCCAAGTACTCTTATCAATCCTGTACTATTGGGTCACCCGTTTGTAAATGATCTATTTTGTTTGTTGTTAAACTCTATGGAAAATAAGGTTTGAAAGAAATCGTAGTCCCTTAATTGAGCTGTGACGGCTTTTTTTATATAACATAGAAAAGCGGCAATGAAAAAAATTGATTTTTTAGCTCCTGTCAGTTTTTTATATTTTATGTTTTAGTCACAAAATAATACAGCACCTCAAAGTGCATCTTCACTTGCTGTGAATATTCATCCCTCCTAATCAAAACTCTTAATTTTGTGTAAAAAAGCAGATTTTTAAAATCACTACATGGAGAACCTTTCAGAAAATAATCATTCTTATATATTTCCCATTTTGTTGTAAAGTTTTTTACCTGCTGCATTTTCCTCTAGTATGTAGGACAAACGTCTTTGATTTTAACTCGTCTTCTATAATCCTACAATCTATGAAATGACTAAAAGTTTTCTCGGAAAATTCATCTAACAGAATACCAAAACTTCACTGACTGATACACTTTAAGTATCATCGCCATTCAATAATGTGTCAATGTAATGTGTTCAATGTAATGTGTCATCGTCATTCAATATGATCATTTGACACTTTTCGTCTTAAAATAAAACCAAAACAATGGAAGTAATGTATGTGTTTCTCAAACCACAATTCATCGCCCATTGCATCCCTATCAACGATCAGAAAGCATTTAATGATTTGCATACACGCTCAGTTTTTTTTTACAATTTAAATTATAGTAACAACAGTAAAATCAGCAGTCAATTTGTAATAGTATGTAAAGGTTAACTCTCCTAGTAGAATTTTTAATAGCTCAAAGCAACAAAACGTCATATTATAGTTTTACCACTCTAGGGTTAACTTTTGTCATTTGGCTATGAATAGATAGTTCTTTACTAAATTTTATCATCTATCTCTCAGTTTTAAAATAAAACCAAAACATATGTTTCAATGTACACAAAGAAGACATTTTTGGAATCCCCATGCTATTCTTAAGGAGGACGTTTCACTATATTTCCCATTTCCTTATAACTTTATGGATACGGTTTATGGGACCGAAACCTTTAATTTGAAACTCCTACCATATTCCTGCAATTTGCAAAACGCCCACAATTTTGCCCAAGAAACTTCGCTTACAGAATTATTATACAGGGTTAGGCAAAAGTCTGGACACCCCCTTTTAACTTTTTAACGGGTTGCAGTAGGAAAACCAAACTCGGCACATGTTAACAACATGAAAAACTGCACTTTTTCATCAACTACACAACTTTGCCCCTGCCCCCAAAATGGGCTATTTTGAGGGCAGTCCCAAATTTTCAAATGTAAACCCCTATTGAGTGACCCCTCATTTTAAACGGCGTATCAAGACAAATTAAATGGCGCAAACCGGAGGTCGATATCTCACCCCTAACCAAAATGGCAGCCATTTCAAAATTTGAGATGGGCAAGCAAATAAGTCTGGACACCCCCAATTAATTTTTTAACACGATGCAGTAGGAAAACCAAACTCGGCACATGTTAACAACATGAAAAACTGCACTTTTTCATCAACTACACAACTTTGCCCCTGCCCCCAAAATGGGGTATTTTGGGGGCAGCCCCAAATTTTCAAAAGTAAACCCCTATTGAGTGACCCCTCATTTTGAACGGTTTATCAAGAGAAATTGAACGGCACAAACCGGATGTCGATATCTCATCTCTAACCAAAATGGCATCCATTTAAAAATTCGAGAAGGGTAAATTGACATTTGTTCAAATTAATCGGAAAATAGTTTTTTAGGATTTATAATTTCTAGAATTATTTTAGAATTGAACCTAGTAGCAGAAATGAACTAGTAAGTTCAATTCTAAAATAATTCCAGATATTCTCAATTCTAAAAAAGCTATTTTCCGATTAATTTCAACAAATGTCAATTTACCCTTATCGAATTTTAAAATGGCTGCCATTTTGGTTAGAAATGAGATATCGACCTCCGGTTTGTGCCATTTAATTTCTCTTGATAAACCGTTTAAAATGAGTGGTCACTCAATAGGGGTTTACTTTTGAAAATTTGGGGCTGCCCCCAAAATACCCCATTTTGGGGCAGGGGCAAAGTTGTGTAGTTGATGAAAAAGTGCAGTTTTTCATGTTGTTATCATGTGCCGAGTTTGGTTTTCCTACTGCAACGTGTTAAAAAATTAATTGGGGGTGTCCAGACTTATACTTGCTTGCCCATCTCAAATTTTGAAATGCCTGCCATTTTGGTTAGGGGTGAGATATCGACCTCCGGTTTGCGCCATTTAATGTGTCTTGATACACCGTTCAAAATGAGGGGTCACTCAATAGGGGTTTACATTTGAAAATTTGGGACTGCCCTCAAAATAGCCCATTTTGGGGGCAGGGGCAAAGTTGTGTAGTTGATGAAAAAGTGCAGTTTTTCATGTTGTTAACATGTGCCGAGTTTGGTTTTCCTACTGCAATGCGTTAAAAAGTTAACTGGGGGTGTCCAGACTTTTGCCTAACCCTGTATAGATTGCTTCTCTTGGTGTGAATTATTATGTTATCTTCACTCAATGTTATCATCTGTGTCTCATTTTGAAATTAAACCATAACACATGTTTTAATGTATACAAAGCTGACGTTTTTTAAAATCCCCATGCTATTCTTATGGAGGATGTTTTACGCGATTTCTCATTTCCTGTTAACATTATGGACACGCAGATAGTTTTCCCTCGTGCATGGGACCGAGACCTTTAATTTGATACCCCTCCCATCCTTCTGTGATATGTATGACGCTCACAATTTTGCTCAAGAAATATCGCTTACAGAATTATATATATACTAGGGCTACCTGTGCAGCGCAATGCGCTGCATATTTCAGAGTGCTTGGTTTACACCAACAACCGTCACTTTTCCTATTTCAGACCTGTTTAAAAATTTATGCCCACATTTAGACTTTTGCTTTAATTTTTTAGACTATACTTTTTGTTGTTGTTTTGATACAAATATGGCAACCAATAAGAGCTAATTTTAATATTCAAATGTGGTTTTTTTTAATGAGAGGGAATTTTTTCTGGGGTCGAGGCTGTTACTAAATTTATTTTTGTATCAAAATATGCATAAATTCAAAGTTCAAGCTGAATCCATCGGCTACATTTGCAATGCAATATCGCAGTAGACACTCCTCCTATAATATTGTGGAATTGTGTTGACATTTCAGACATTTTTTTGTATTGGTCTTTTAACATGTGTTGTCTGTTTTACTATCAGCAGCTGATTTATTTAGAAATACAATGAAAATTATTCCCCATATTAATTTTATCGACAAAAACCAACTTTAAGGGTTTCCCGTACCCTTCAGAATAAAATATAAAAAATCTTAAACCTTTTTGAAAACTACGAACTGAGGCGAATTTATTGACACCTTAAACGTTTAATTTGGTCCAGATATCAGGGACGATTTATGTTAACCTTGCTCCAAGGTAATTTACCTTGAGTTGCTTTGAATAAAAATTAAATTAGAGTGAAAATCAGATTACACTTTATTGGTATTTCATCAATCGATCTTCATCACTAATTCTCCAACTTCCCAATGTGATAGTGTTGAGATTTGTTAGTTGTTATTTTAGGTCTAAATTAGCTAGGATTATGTGATGGTTCTTATGCCGATTTGTCCTAGAACTTCTACCTAAAACTTTTTGAAAACTACGAACTGAGGCGAATTTATTGACACCTTAAACGTTTAATTTGGTCCAGATATCAGGGACGATTTATGTTAACCTTGCTCCAAGGTAATTTACCTTGAGTTGCTTTGAATAAAAATTAAATTAGAGTGAAAATCAGATTACACTTTATTGGTATTTCATCAATCGATCTTCATCACTAATTCTCCAACTTCCCAATGTGATAGTGTTGAGATTTGTTAGTTGTTATTTTAGGTCTAAATTAGCTAGGATTATGTGATGGTTCTTATGCCGATTTGTCCTAGAACTTCTACCTAAAACTCCTATAAAATTTAAAATAAATTCACAAATGTTGGATCCAGTTAGTTTTCACACTAAAGCCGTAAATTACAACAGAAGGAAAATCAATATTTAATTACAACTCTCTGGTCCTGTATGAGCTATGCAGTACTGACTGCGACTGTTTTTGTAGTTTAGTACTGTATGAGTTAGTAGTCGACATAGTGAATAAGTCCACACTATTACTATTTATAAGAACTAAAACCTCTTTAACTTAACTTTCCATGGCATTACAGAATTTAAATAAAGAAACTACAAACATTCAGAAAATCTACATCTTTGATGGTGTGGTACATTTTTGTTTGATGTGGCATTTTATTTTGGTTAAAATTTCTCTTTATACAAACAGTTCTTTGCAATAAGCTTGTTATCTATACTGGAAGTAAAATACTTTTAAATGTTGTCTCAGGTGTTTTAATATGTTCTGCATACATTCTGCATTAAATTTCTAATAGTATCACAGTAAACAGGTTATTATTAAATTTAGACCACCAACTATCCCTTTTCCTTTTGTTCCTTTTGTGTGCGTAATACATTTTTCCGCCTCTCCCTAAAAAAAAATAAAATAAAAAAAAACTATAATCTGATAACCCATAAGAACCACGTCAAAAATGCAATTTCCTAACTTGTTTTTGTACAGGAAAATGAATTTTTCTGGGGTTTGCTAAACTTATTTTTGGGTCTAAATACACATAATTACAAAGTTCAAGCAAAATCTACCTGCTACATTTTAATTGAAAAGGTAAAACACAAAATTTTTTCCATACAATAGACACTCCTTGTATTAAAGTATGTAATTGTGTTGATATTTCAGTACCAGTAGTTCAACTGCTTCTATTCGGCTAGCTTTTAACATGTGTTTGTTTGTCTTATTATCAACAGCTGTTTTATTTTGAAATTTAATCAAAATTGTTCCCCATGTTAATCTTATGGACAAAAAACGACCTTTGAGGGCTTCCCATGAGCTTCAGAATTAAAATATAAAAAATCTAAAACCTTATTGCAAAACTACGAACTGAGACCATTCTTTTGACACCTCAAACTTAAAAATTGGTCCAGAAATAAGGGAGGAGTAGCGTTAACAAAAAAAGGGCATCACGTATTATATATATAGATATATATATATAGATTGGGATTGAATAAAGCATTTTAAACATCTGTTAATAATCAACTGTGAATACGTGTACTTTTGATGATTAAAGATATTCACAATATTGGATTGGTCGGATGTCATTGAGTTAAATCTAAAAGTAACATTTGTATTGTATTAAAATAAATTGCTCGATTTCGAGCAACACGTATACTATAGTCCGTTTTTTTAAACCTGATCCTTCGAGGGAGAGATGGTGGAGGGGGTTTGTTTATACTTGCTACTATCCCATTGGCGGAAGCATTTTGTTTTTTTTTTGTTGTTTTTTGTTGTTGTTTTTGTTTTATTTCACTGTTGCATACCAGCTGGTAATTTCACATCACCATAATGTGTATCAGTTTTACTGGTTTTACAATATTATTGGTAGCAGTTGTTTTTTAATCAGTTTACTTTAGAACTGTTATTTTTTATAAAGGAATAGGTTTGGCTTAAAAATATATCAGCTGACTATGAGTTACTGAAAGATATTATAACTTATTTAAAACGTTATTTGCGGAAATCTGATACTCGACAAACATTTGTCACGAGTTTAATTGTGTTGTTTACAGTTTAAATTTTTTGTTTACAGTTTAAACCCCTCCCCCACCCAAATTTTCTCGAGAAGGATCAGGTTTAAAAAGAACGGACTATAGTAGAAATAAAAAACCCTAACGTAGGTCTACTGTAATATCAACATGTTTCGATAGTTGATGACTAGATCTGATCTTTTGAACGTCATAATAAATATCATTAAGAAAAAACACTTTTAGTCAGAGTAAAAACCCCGAACTAGGAAAACAATTATTTTAAGGGATTTTCATTTACAGTATATGCTTTGACGTGAACCTGATTTTAAATCAAGGGATTGTGGTAATAAATTACAGCAATGTAAAGTAACATCACCATAGTTTCATTATTTCGAAGTAAGAATCGATCTCACTTTGGGAAATCTACAATAAATCATAAATCGTTACATTTCAAACTCTGCGTGCCCCACAGAGCTTCATAATCCACTAGTGGGGTTTCTTTCGTTATAGCGTTGCCACATGCCACTCAAACGAGAGTGAAATATTCGCAGCCCATTCACTGTACGCGACCAACCGCAGTCGCAGCCTGTTTGGGGCAATACCGGTCGTTTCTTGTGCCGGCGACGGTGAGTCACTAGTCACTACCGTGGTCGTGGTAGTTGCGACCGGCTAATGTCAGCTGATCTGTATTCAGGTTGGCCGGTCCCCCTCACCACCTTGCCGCGGCCCGCAGTCCAGCCTAACCGTGTCAAGGAGGCGGCAGGCGGCACCACAGGATTCGACAACCATCGTGCCGCACGGCAACGCTGTCCGGGGCCGGGGAAATGGGGGGTGGACAGGGTGTCTACTGGTCACTAAAGTCACCAAAAGTCACCGAAAGTCACACATTTTAGTTAATGGTCACCAAAGTCACCAAAAAGTCACTTATTTTTCCTTTAAATGCAAGAAAAGTCACATATTTTTGGTTTGAATTCAGAAAATAATGCGATTGTGAGCAAAAGTATTGCAACTTTAACAATTTCCCCCCGAGATTTTCTATCTTAGAGACCGAAAAGTCACTGATTTTTAACTTTTTTACCCCCAAAAGTCACCAAAAAGTCACTGATTTTTGTATCTCTTTAGCAGTAGACACCCTGGTGGATAGCAACGTCACCGTCCCCTGGGAAATGGATAAAAGTCGTAATTCCCCCATGTTATAAACTTATATGGTGGGGTGGGAGTGATCCAATACTTCCCTCCCCACTACGTCCCAGGTTAATACATCCTATACTCTTATACGAGCAATGTTTGCTTGTTTGCTTGCTTGCTTGCTTGCACAATTATCTCAAAAACGGCTCCGACGATTTCCTTCAAATTTTGGAATATGGGGGTTTTGGCCACCAGAAATCGATTGGAGCTGGTCCCATAGCTGGGAAAAATCCGGTTTTCGCGCTAGAGCCCTTCAAAGATCCCATGTTATCCTTATGGAAATTTTTTAACTGAACAAAAATCAGCTGATAACTGTAGATAAAATAAACCAATGTGTTACATCTTTAACCTGTGGTGAACGAGCTTTGTGTGAGAAACGAAAATAATAATTTTACCGAGCTTAAGCTCGGTCCCCCTGGTACTTTATCATTAATAGGCTACTAGTTACGGTACCGATAACTCAGCCGACAACAAATGTAGTGGTTGTATACATATCTGCACACGATTTGACAAACCCAGGGAATATGTGTAAGAAGCGTTACACATTACTTAAGGCTCTATGTTTGGTTCGGTTTCACGATCGTTCATGAGTGAAGTGTAATATTACAGTAATCGAACTCTGATACGATAATGCCCCAGCAGAGTGTGTGTGCCATAATATTGCAATCCTATACTCTTATACGAGCAATGTTTGCTTGTTTGCACAATTATCTCAAAAACGGCTCCGACGATTTCCTTCAAATTTTGGAATATGGGGGTTTTGGCCACCAGAAATCGATTGGAGCTGGTCCCATAGCTGGGAAAAATCCGGTTTTCGCGCTAGAGCCCTTCAAAGATCCCATGTTATCCTTATGGAAATTTTTTAACTGAACAAAAGTCAGCTGATAACTGTAGATAAAATAAACCAATGTGTTACATCTTTAACCTGTGGTTTTAGGAAAATCATACCAATGTGCAGCAAACCTTCCGCCTGGCGAGTGAGCGGAGCGAACGAGCTTTGTGTGAGAAACGAAAGTAATAATTTTACCGAGCTTAAGCTCGGTCCCCCTGGTACTAATTCCTAACGCAGATACGATAATGCCCCAGCTGAGTGTGTACATGTCCATTGATACCATGACCGGCGGCGGTGATATGTGTGTAGCGTTGGCCATCAACAGCTCGGCCTTAAAACCAATTACGCTCATTATAGACGAATAAAAGAGGCCCAGCGTCGAATCCTTGCGATAGTCCTTGTGTTTATTGGCTTTTAATTGAATAATGAATCAACGATCATTATCTGACTCGTGTCGAATCAGGTATTCGGGTCGGCGTGTGGAAATACTTTATTAGGACTGTGGGCGATTTGATATCGTTGACAATTCAGTGGTTTTTGCGTGATTAATTTTAACACGTGAATGAACTTAAAAAGTCCATAACAGTCCAAATTACATATTGCAAATAATTTATTAATGGCAAAATTGTTTTTTCGGTGTCATAAAGTGGATCTTGCCTCCATTTCTTCTCTAGTGCAGACAGTTCTGGACAACTATTTGGCATGAACCTGTTGTTACGGTGTTGCCATAGACCTACAGTACTTACAGTATTTCAGCAAGGAGTAAAGGTTATAAGTTTTAAACATAGGTTAGTGCAATGAGACCGTTCAGCAGAAGCCAACTGAGGGAACGACTTAGGCGGGGGTTTAAGTGAAGTTGATCCTTGCGGATGTAAGAACAGCGGCGGTATTCCGCAACACCCCGATCGAGAGTGATTCGGAGAAGCGGCGAGAGACGCAGCGGAGGAATGTGGGTAGAAAGTGGCAGAGAAAACAAGAGAGGAGGGAGAGACGGACGATGGAGAAGCCCTTGACTCATCTGGGACATAAGATCCGCGACCTGCGTGCGTGGGCCCCGGGACACTCGAGGGGGAGGCCGTCGAGCTGAGGATCGCAGCGGATTCATCTTTGTTGCTGTGTTTAACTAATGAAAGGGAGAAAGGATTAGGATACGCTTGACAACTACAGAACTTTACCATTCAAATATTTACCAATAATCATATTTAGTTTTTAAGAGCGAGTCCATATTTGATGGCGTGTTAAATTTGACTGGGACGGTGGCGTCTTCCTCTAATCCATGTACTTGGAGGTCACGAATTGTGGAGAGTTATAAGCGATGGCTTGTGGATGCGATATTCCCTGGTGGGGATTAACGTCCGCACTAGTAAATTTCTCTAATTCATACTTCTCTTAAACTACCTATTTAGTTAGGTCGCCATTTCAATAATGGTGTTAAAGGTATTAAAGACACCACTTATATTGCAAACGAACTAAATCAAAAGTAATGCACGGTAGATTCGTTTTTATTTATGCAAAGCCATCCCAAATGTTCATATTTATTAACATTTTGCGAAAGTATATAATTTTACCCTGAGCCCGTTCCAACAGAGAGAACAATGCCGCTAACCCGAGCTCAAAAGCGCAGGCGATCTAACCAGAAGTAACATTAAATTTCTCAAAACTGCGTAGAAGGGATTTGTGCGACAAAATACCTACACAGCTGGAAGGAACCTTTGAAGAGTTTCCCAACAACCGTGGAGGAAGATTTACTACAAATGGCTAGCGACATTCTGTAGCTATTTCTGAATGGTAGGCGAATGCGAGCCTCAGAACTAGCTTGGCATGAGTCCAAATGTTGGTTATCCAGCGAGGCTCCAGCCCAAGGTCTCCTGCCGAGGCGACTCCTACACTCAACTGGCACTGACTCGACACTCTCCCAACATCTGATTTTGCGGATCTGCAAAATAGTGGACGGCTAAGTCGCTAATAGGTTGAAAGAGAGAATGAAATTGTTCATACAACAATCACTGATTAGTTTGATTAAGCCCTGTAAAATCTATATTGTTATTTTAGACAACCCCTTTTAGATTAAGTGAGCTTTTCAACCTGCGGTCTACCCCATTTTGATAGATATGCCAATGGATGTTCTTATTTAAATGTGTTTACCACCTAATAAAGAGAGATTTGTTATTTTATACATAAAATATATCTTACTTTCATGATAAACTAAATCGATTCAGCATCGTTGAAAACCATCGATGATGATGATTCCTCGTTAACACGAATCCTCATCGATTGGGAGGGAATCGAATTGACATTCCTTGTTAAATGTCAGGTAAGGCCATGCGTTACGGTCGTAAGGCACCGCCCATATCGCTTCCGCGGTGACTGTGACTGTCACTGTGACTGCCTCCCCGAGCACCGCGCGTGGTGATAACAGCGTCTGATAATGTGGTCGGGAGGAAGGTGAAACTGCCATTACATCACGCCACGGTAACAATATCACGGCTGTTCTGGAGCTTCCCTACCGCTGCGCCGCGCCGCCCACGACCCGCCCGCGCCGGCCGTCACAAACTGTTACTTTCCGGTATCAGTTGCGGTTCATTGACACTACTTACTGATGGATCACAAAGACACTTTGTCAATCTTCGTGCTCCATTCCAGTACTAATGCCATTCGCAAGTACGCGTTACAATTGTCTTTGTATTTGTTCTATATTTGCTTAGGTTTGGATGTCGGCGCATAGAGTAAAGCCTAAAAAGAAAAAAAAAGCAATGAGCAAATAAGAAAAGCATGTTCTCGGTGGCTGAGCGTAGTTTGAAACAATTTTTAATTTAAAATTTTTTAACCGTGAGGGTTTTCTGAGTTTTACTTGTAGTATTTTTATCCTTACTGAGATTAAATAATTTTTGTTGTTTAGGAACTAATACAAAATTGTTTGCTGACGAACGCGAGTGTTCCAAATACAGTATTTTGCCTTCATCTATTAAATTCCATATTATCCAGCTTACTCGATTGTAGGAAATATAAACTCGTTTGTCATTGTTGTGCTTGTATTTAGTATGTTAAATATTTCGTCTGCATACTTGTAGCTTTCTTACCAATTAAAATTCGGGGTTTGCAGCAATTATGAGATGAAATAAAATTTAACATGATTCTATTCCTTGACCTAGAAGAATAGCTGTATAGACTTATAGTTTGAGCAATTTATAAAGACCAAGGAAATCGCAGATTGAAACTAAATACTACTCACTGATTGGTGAAACTAATGGGCAACCGATGAAAACAGTTTGATATTATGTTTTCGATCGCTACCAAAATCAACTTAATACTCCCCCTCCCCGTCTCCTTCTAAAGTGGTCATATTAACAGTGCCTTATGTAGCGCATCAGATCAACCATTCGAACATTTCCACTTTGGCACATTCCGCAGCCAGCAACAATGTTAGCCCCAACTGTCATAAACGGTTCCACCGTGATTTCTCAACCCGCACATGCGGATGTCTTAGGGGAAAGTGAACCCCGACTATCGACGTTTCGCCCAAATGAATGCCTACGCGATTGTCTCTATAGCTGGAGGGCCACCGGGTTCGTGGGAGAAACCGTCAGGGAAAATATGCAAAGGGTTCAATGAACTATTTGCTTTTTCAAATTAATAGGAAGCCACGCAAGGTATAGTTGTCTTGTTGAAATACTTCAAGAATGTAAATAGAATAATGATTAAAAATATATGTAGCAAGTGAATTTTTATCCCCATCATTGTATCTAATCGTCCTAATTCGTAAAATCATCAGTTGGCTATTTATTTTCTTGAATTCGTTTTAAATTATTCTGTATATTAATTGTGGCTCTTTTAAATAGCTATAATACAAATAAAGTTGTGTCTTTTTAGACTTGGAACATTTTTTATTACTGTAATTATAATTAAAAGGAATGATCATGTACTTAATCGCAAAATCTTTCGTGGGTCTTTTATTACATACCGATCTACTATTATTAAACTTCTGTCACTAAATTGCTGTGATTAACTGATTAAACTATGTCAAGGTAGTTTCTTACAACACAAATACTGTATCTATTTGAGTCTCGGTATCTATATGTCTCTTATCTCGATATTTCATAAATCCAAATATCTTCATGTTTATTCTAAAATAACTTTGAATATACTGTACTTGGTAAAAATTAAATGTCCATTATGAAATTGAACAACTTGTAACAATAAAATTGAATTATGTTTTATTTTCATACGTAGTGATCGCCGGGTGATCGTCCGGAGGTGATCTCTCCTGGACTGGTCGATCCTATGATCTATGCAAGTCAAAGAGTTACTTTCGTTTTTCTTATACTCGAGACCTGACGAGGAATAATCAACCATTAAAGTGAATAAACGTTAAAAATTAGGTACTCGTTGAATCGTTACAGTACCCAGCTAAAATAAATCTCAATAATAATAATTAATTGTTGACTAACTAGAGTGTTTTTGGTTTCAGGTGAGCCGATGTCATAGATATGCTATATTGACTGGCACAACGAGGGGTAAGTTCTCCTTCCATGACGAGTGCAGCTGTACAGTGTACAGTGGCACTGAAAAATGAAACGATATCGTTTACTTTTTCTGTGACAGTAGTAGCCGCGATATGTGCAGAGCCAGAACGGTTACCAGATAGTGGACTTTGTAGAAAGCGCAGGCACGGTCCAAGGTCCAAGTATTACTAGTGTATCAAGTTGGAGTACTGTAGGTACGCTGTCAATTCTCAGTCCACAGCCACACTGTCACACGTCATTAGGTAGCAACACGAACAACACGGATAACACGCGTCGCGTCGCCCACGCAGATAACGCACGTACACCCGATACACACTCGGCAGGCACGGGCACGGACCGTCTTTGTGCTAACACGTTCTGTTCCTGGCGGGGTGTTCCGACAAGTGCAATACTGTTGTCATTTTTCCTCGGAAGATATACTCATCGATGAATGAAAAAATATAAATTACGTATAATAAAATAAAAATATAAACTGTTGACAGCTTGGTTCTTTCATTTTATTTTCATGCTTGTGGCTAACAGCTTTGAAATGTTTTGTAGTTACTTTAAACAACTTACCAAAAGTAAAATGAAAGCAAGGCATGGGTTGAAAACAAACTAAATCAACTAGACTACGTTTGTTATTGCTGCCTAAGATTTCCGCACTCTTGTTTATGTATATATTCGTCATATCTGCCCAGGCCCGCATCAACAGTTAAAATAAGCAAAAGACCTCAATGCGAAACCGAAAAATAAGAAACATAACCGATTTTGCCTCTTAATGACTACTACTACAAAATGTTTATAAATTTAACTTTAAGTTATAATGCATTAAATTTATGTAGCATACTATATGAACACAATCGTGTATATTATCAAATATTTAGAAATCGCATGAGATCAAATTACTGATAAGGGGTAAGAAGTGACACAGCCTGCAAACGCCGTACCGCAATGCACCGTCACGTCACGTCATGTAAAGTCACAAGACCGCAGGTGTGTCGGTGTGGTGTATGGTATACGCAATGTTGTTGAGTGACGTAACACTGGCCAGTTTGCCGGTCCAGTTAAGATCTGGTCCGCTTCATCAAACTAGCCGTGTCACACAGATTTCGATCCCCCACTCTCCTGTCTCTGTGTTCTGCCATTCTTTTGATTACAAAGTTTGTCGACTTTAATTATAACACATCATCCTTTTATCTCAGATTTTAATTAATTTATTTAAACATTGTACTTTACTATACGATATGGAAATACAGTAAAACACCAAGTGATCGTTTCTATTATAGTGGCGTGAAGCCCCCCTCGAGCTGTAGGCGAGTCTATAATTATCAAACATATAGCACCTCGACTCAACAGAACCATCCCGTACAATCGAGTACAAAATGCCCTATATGACAGGACTGACGTTGAGATTGAACGTCGGCTGCCGTTCAGGAAAAGCTGAAAATAGAAGCTGCACTCACGACCTGCGCAGTGCATTTTCGTCGCATGCGCTGTCGCATCGCCAGCTTTTTCTCGCCGACGATGTTAGTATCTTAAATGAATGCTCAATAACCTTTCTTAATTTATTAGTTATAATATGGAATTTTCAGCGCAACATGATTTTTTTTATAACTGCATGGTTACTTTTGAGAAGTTCAAACATTGAGGACTAAAATAAAAACCTCCAATATTTTTAGTATTATTTATTTTATTATATTCATTTTCATTTCAATTAATTCACGTCGTTATATTCAAATTACTATGATGAAATGCTCCTCCAAAAAGTATCACTCATCCCTTGTGGGGATCGAACCCACGACCTTTGGATTAGAAGTCCAACGCGCTATCCTCTGCGCCAAAGGGACAGCTGTTTCGTTGAAGCATTGTGAACACTCTTTAATTTACCTAACCTTTTACGTAAAATGAGAGGATATGTGAATAATTAATGATTAATGGCGAATAAGTATTATAAAACGGTAAGTCGGTTAGTGACTTCGGAAAACTTCTCTTATCAATCTCAAAAATTTATAACTCGATTTCCTTATTTTATCGTTGGTTAAATACATAAATAAATTATTCGTTTATTATGAAGTTGTACTAAAACGGGTTGTGGACTTTGGGATATTATGCTATGTACTTGTAAAAAACCTTATACATGGTAAATCTCATATAGGTGAGGTGTCCTGTATTATAGACACCCGCTTGTTCCTGTAACCTTCTAACTCTAACACAATTATTTCTCACTAAATTGACCTCAAGGAACATTGTGAAAATATTTTTAACTATTTATAAATACAGGGCGATCCAAAAACTATGGTTCATATGTTCGAATCTCAGTATTTTCAAATGTAAACGTATGAAATGTTTTACACGATTTTAAAGCTCTAGAAAAAATTATGGTGAAAATAGAACTTTTCAGCCGTTTCCAAATTGCGACCATTTCTTTAAAAAATTTTCAATTGTTACGCTATAGCTTTTATTTATAGAACCAATGCACCTATAGAATATTAACCTAAAGTTGGTTTATGGTGTGGTTTATTTGTTGGCATAATGGAGATTTAAGTGAAAAGAAATTAATTAACTAAACGTCCTACTGTATTACTAACAGATTTTTAAATTCGTTTCTCTAAATAAGACTCTACACAATGGAGTAGTTGTGAGGAAACCAACACTAACCATCAGATTATTTAAAGTTAGCAGACAACGCTCCAAATTTAGTGGTATAACTGTCTTATCTTCCTACTATTTTTACCATGTCGAAGAGAAACGTTCTGTTTACAACTAAGTCGTAAAAAAGATAAATAATCTAAAAATGTATAACTTACTCCAACAGTTTATATAACCTTCATTTACTGTACTCATGTCATGTCTTTTTCGCCCCAATTACATTTTTTGTCCGTTTCTTAATTCAGTTCTAAGTGACCGATCATTCTATTAGCCCACACTTTTGCGGCATCTTCTAGCGTTGCACAATAGGATTCATCGACAATACAGTGATCTGATTAGTGTCCCTTAGGTATCGTTTTACACCACTCATTCAATTAGCTTGGGATAAATACATTTTCTTTAAAACTTGTGTTGGTATTTTCATTTTTTTTTTTAATTTTACGTGAGTCAGTTGTCTTTATATTTTTTAAACTTACTCAACGTTGTCTATGTTCAATAAGTTAATATTTTCCTTTTTCCAAACAAAAAATTGACACAATTCCTAACCACTGAAGCGCCGTAGTGGTAGATGAAACGTCATCAAGGAAATTACTGCCACATAGAAAGTGGGACATGCCCGCGTTGTAGACTTCCATTCCAGGTTTCTCTGACTTTGAAAATGAGACGTGGTCTTTGACGTGTAGAGACATTGTCAATTTGGTCGGAAATAACTAGAACCGTTGGTACCATCAGAACACCCGTCATCTGCAGTGGTGTGGGGGGGGGGGCTGCAAATTGGCGCGGTAAACGGCGGCGGTTATAACCTGCGGATAACGACCAATCAGCCGGGGCCGGGGCATGCGAAACTGAACTTGAACACTCCAAACTCTACACTCTGCAGGGCTACGAGGAAACGTCCCGGTCTTTGGAAAATCGTCCTCCTGACAATTTTCCTCGAGGAGCCCGTCCTCAGTATAGGCCTCTATGGAAGAGAACTTCTTTGCAAAATAAAACATTCCCGAAAAGAGTCCCAATAAAAATCGTAATATGATCTATAATCGAGGTTCGAAGTTAGAAGAGTGTTTACGCCAAAGTAATATAATATAGCACCCATCAATTACTTGTATTACTTATATAAAATTGTTAATGGTTTTACTACTACTGTAACATCGTCGATATAAAATTTCATAAGTTAAGTCAGACAGGTTTAGTCTATAGCCTGCGTAGTGTATTAATGGGTTTGTAACAAAATGAAAATGTAATGGTTTTACCATTTCAGACGTTTTAGTTCACGATACTACTATAGGTTAGTCCCCTGTGTAGACCAAATAAATCCATTCCGATACTAATGTAATGTTTGAGTCCAGTACACAATAAGATGAGCAAGTGGGCCAAGTGCGAGAGGATCCTCTGGAGATAAAGAGATTATAACATTATTAGCGCGCCAATGTTGACTGATGGCGGTGTCAAGGGAGGCCGTGATTGTTACCATTACCCCAGATTGATAAGACCGGAAATGATAACTCCTGCCCACATAGCTTCCGGCGGCGGCAAGTGTAGTAGGCCTACTGCTGTGAAACCTACAATACCGGGAACCATTCGTATCGTATCATTGGTAGTTTTGCAAAAAGTGCCTGAATAGTGGTATTTTACCATTTACTCCCTTTTAAAAATAATAAAATAAGTAATGCAATTCTAATTGCTGGTTGTAGAATAGAATTTTCGCTGTTGAATAAAGTTCTTGCAAGCGAACTTTAATTTAATTTGTCAAAATAAAAAAAATACATACTGGGACGGTGGCGACGTCCTGTAATCCAGCTAGCCTACTTGGAGGTCACGAATAATTGTGGATAGTTATAAGCGATGGCTCGTGGATGCGGTATTCCCTGGTGGGGATTAACGTCCGCACTAGTGAATACCAGTTCATCCATAAAGACCATCCTCATAATTAGACCAATTCGTATATATGAGGTCAAAATCGTGGTTCGAATCCCACGTTAAACCAATGTATACAGAACCGAATAAGAAGGGACATCCCATGTTAAAAAGTTTTAGTATTGCCCCCGAAAACCAGAGGAAAATAAAGCGCTGATGCTAGGCGGCGTTCTCACTTCCCCATAAGGATGTCCCTACTTATTCGGTTCTGTATACATTGGTTAAACTGTAGGTCCCTAGATACCTTGGCTGTTGGGCTATGAATTAACAGTCCTGTCTAAGGAGAACGTCGGCCTTAGTCAGTAACAAGACTACAAGATCGCTCCACAATCATCCTACACTCATCTCTAATTCATACCAATGTATACAGAACCGAATAAGTAAGGACATCCTTATGGGGAAGTGAGAACGCCGCCCCTGAAACACAGAAAGCACCACCAAGATGGTAAGGATTATGCTGATGCTGATTGGTTGAATGGAAACAGATGACTAGAATAATTTTACAGAGGTTTGTTATTGTTTTGATTTTTTGGAAACAAATATGCTCATTTTGACATTTAAGAGGTAGAAAGAGCACTTCCCGTGACAGTGAGGAGAAGTAATCCTATAGCATCAGCGCCTTATTTTCCTCTGGTTTTCGGGGGCAAAACTAAAATTTTTTAACATGGGATGTCCCTAATTATTAGGTTCAGTATACATTGTTCATACTTGGCTTTAAACTACCTATTCATTGAGTTAGTTCTCTATTTCACTAAAGGTATTAAAGCGAAAGAGACTGCATGCGCAATGAGTCCTGTTCCACCATGGTGGAAGTAAATGAACCCAGCCTCAGAAGATCTACGGTTCTATGGTCCCAACCCGTCCTAATAGTTTGATGGCTCAAAGCGTCCATTGTATAGTTAACGTTGAACCACGTTATTCTCAGTCAGTGGTAGACCCCTTTACCGACTGTATGTCTCGTAACCGTAGAGTTGTGTTTGTGTCGGTGACGGCGACAGTCATCAGCAGCCATTGTCCCATTGTCACAGTATAACCTGCGGCTGTTACGTCACGCAATTTGGCGGCGGTGAACCGACGATCCCGGCCCGCACCCGCCGCGCCGGGGCTCGGCACGTCACGCTGAGCTACCACTGGAACCGACGATCAAGGCCCGCGCCCGCCACGCCGGGGCTCGGCACGTCACGCTGAGCTACAACTGGAACCGACGATCCCGGCCCGCACCCGCCACGCCGGGGCTCGGCACGTCACGCTGAGCTACAACTGGAACCGACGATCCCGGCCCGCACCCGCCACGCCGGGGCTCGGCACGTCACGCTGAGCTACAACTGGAACCGACGATCCCGGCCCGCACCCGCCACGCCGGGGCTCGGCACGTCACGCTGAGCTACAACTGGAACCGACGATCCCGGCCCGCACCCGCCACGCCGCGCCGGGGCTCGGCACGTCACGCTGAGCTACCACTGGAACCGACGATCAAGGCCCGCGCCCGCCACGCCGGGGCTCGGCACGTCACGCTGAGCTACAACTGGAACCGACGATCCCGGCCCGCACCCGCCACGCCGGGGCTCGGCACGTCACGCTGAGCTACAACTGGAACCGACGATCCCGGCCCGCACCCGCCACGCCGGGGCTCGGCACGTCACGCTGAGCTACCACTGGAACCGATGATCAAGGCCCGCGCCCGCCACGCCGGGGCTCGGCACGTCACGCTGAGCTACAACTGGAACCGACGATCCCGGCCCGCACCCGCCACGCCGGGGCTCGGCACGTCACGCTGAGCTACAACTGGAACCGACGATCCAGGCCCGCACCCGCCACGCCGGGGCTCGGCACGTCACGCTGAGCTACCACTGGAACCGACGATCCAGGCCCGCACCCGCCACGCCGGGGCTCGGCACGTCACGCAATTTGGCGGCGGTGAACCGACGATCCCGGCCCGCACCCGCCACGCCGGGGCTCGGCACGTCACGCAATTTGGCGGTGGGTAACCGACGATCCCGGCCCGCACCCGCCACGCCGGGGCTCGGCACGTCACGCTGAGCTACCACTGGAACCGACGATCCAGGCCCGCACCCGCCACGCCGGGGCTCGGCACGTCACGCAATTTGGCGGCGGTGAACCGACGATCCCGGCCCGCACCCGCCACGCCGGTTTTCGGCACGTCACGCTGAGCTACAACTGTAACCGACGATCCCGGCCCGCACCCGCCACGCCGGGGCTCGGCACGTCACGCTGAGCTACAACTGGAACCGACGATCCCGGCCCGCACCCGCCACGCCGGGGCTCGGCACGTCACGCAATTTGGCGGTGGTGAACCGACGATCCCGGCCCGCACCCGCCACGCCGGGGCTCGGCACGTCACGCTGAGCTACAACTGTAACCGACGATCCCGGCCCGCACCCGCCACGCCGGGGCTCGGCACATCACGCTGAGCTACAACTGGAACCGACGATCCCGGCCCGCACCCGCCACGCCGGGGCTCGGCACGTCACGCTGAGCTACAACTGGAACCGACGATCCCGGCCCGCACCCGCCACGCTGGGGCTCGGCACGTCACGCAATTTGGCGGCGGTGAACCGACGATCCCGGCCCACACCCGCCACGCCGGGGCTCGGCACGTCACGCTGAGCTACAACTGGAACCGACGATCCCGGCCCGCACCCGCCACGCCGGGGCTCGGCACGTCACGCAATTTGGCGGCGGTGAACCGACGATCCCGGCCCACACCCGCCACGCTGGGGCTCGGCACGTCACGCTGAGCTACAACTGGAACCGACGATCCCGGCCCGCACCCGCCACGCCGGGGCTCGGCACGTCACGCAATTTGGCGGCGGTGAACCGACGATCCCGGCCCACACCCGCCACGCCGGGGCTCGGTACGTCACGCTGAGCTACCACTACCACTAAAACTTCTCTTCTCGCCTGCTCCATCAAGAATGGGAGTACAGTAATGATGTTGCGAGAGGAACCGGCAGTGCGAAGGCACTACTTGTTGTGGTAAGGTTTTGTTTACTGACCTATAAATTATTGCTCTACGGCAGTTAAATAAATTGTAGATTTTATAGTTGAGTTTGAGACGGTGAATAAAACTTCTGGGTTTGTTTGGTGATTCAATAGCAATATTGTATTTAATTACTATGTGTACGATAACTCGAAACCTTTTATATTCAGCCTGCCTGTGGAAAAAGATTTGAGCGCTAACAATACTGAAAAATCATAATGGAAAATAAATATGTTAATAGACTTCAGCGATTCAATACTGAAATTACTACATTCGATTGGTATCTTCTCATCAGACCTTGGGTCTTAAAATTTAATTGTGATCATCTCTGACGCTTTTATTAGTCATTGGCCTAAACACTTTAAAATTTACTTCCAACTGGAGAATTACACGCGTGACGTTTTGAATGAGAGTCAAAGCTAGTGAAATGTTGGATATAGTAATTCCGTTGTATAAACGAGGATCTTTAGAAAATCTTTCAAATTTTAGACCAATTACTTTGCTTTCAATATTCTCAAAACTCCTCGAAAAATTGTTAAAAAACGTTTAGTTACCTATTTGATAAAAAATAACTATTTTTGTAAAAACCAATTTGGCTTTATGGAAAAGTTGTCAACTGAAGATGCTTTATTGCGATTTTTGGAACAAATATATGATAGTTTAAATAATGGTGTGACTTCTGCGGCAATTTTCCTTGACATAACCAAAGCCTTTGATTCTGTAGATCATTGTGTATTGATGGAAAAAATGTGGATGGCTGGTATTAGGGGATTACCTTATTTATGGTTTTCAAGCTATTTGAAAGAAAGAAGCCAAAAGGTGAAAATCGGTAACTATGTCAGTGAAAGTGGATTAATAAGATATGGCGTACCCCAGGGATCTGTGCTAGGGCCCATACTTTTCTTGATCTATATCAATGACTTTTGTAACGCCAAGTTTAATGGAGTCGTCACAGCCTTTGCCGATGACACTGCATTGAGTTATTCTCATGTATCCAAGGATACTTTAAACATATATATGCAACAAGATTTAGAACTAATTGAATATTGGTTTAGTAAAAATTTTCTTACTTTAAGTGAAAAGACCAAATACATAATTTTTAATGCAAAAAATAATTTAAACTTTAATAATCAGCTTTGTTACCATAAACTATGTGTGAATCAAAATTGCAAAAACAAAATCTACATTGATCAAGTTGATGAAATTAAGTATTTAGGTTTGATTATTGACTCTAAGTTAACGTGGAAGAGCCATATTCTAAAATTAAAAAAAAGAACTCTATTTGTCAATTCGTAAGTTCTATTTGTTAAGAGATCTTTGTCCTAGGAAGATTTTAGTGAACTTGTACCATGCTTTGGTAGGGTCTAGGTTAACTTACGGGTTGTCTTGCTGGGGAGGGGCGTACATATCTACAATCAAGCCTCTAATAACATTGCAAAAATGTATTGTTAGAATAATTATGAAGGTTTCAGTTTTTGAACCCTCACGACCATTGTTTTTTCAATTAAATATTTTACCCTTAAGAAACTTATACATTTTTAAAGTTTAAAAAATATTTTTTTTCCAAAAGTACAGCAAACAGTACGACTACCAAGCCTTACCGCCTTCGAAATGACTTTGCCTTTCCTCTCCCAAGACCACACATGACTTTGTTTCAACAGTCGTATTCTTATAATGGTCCTCGTCTTTACAACCTAATGTTTGATAAGATTGTAAATATAAGAAACAAACCTCTTACAGTAAAAAACATAAAAATCTGGCTTTTAAATGAAGAAAGTGTTGAACAATACTTGTAGATTTAGTACATTAAGTATTATTGTATGTTAGTTTTAGTTACTTTTCCATTGTTATATTTTAGTTTACTGTTTTTCATATGAGAAGCCTTTATTCTGTATTAGTTTATCTCTGTTTGCTTCTTTATATATGCAAAATATATTTAAGATGTGCCCTCCTCGTCTAGTAGGTATATGATATTAAGGTTAGTTTTATTTTGTAATATAATTTTTATATAGTGTTAATGATAGTCCGGCTGGTTCTTTTCTTTCCTATATTTAAGTGTAAATTGTAAAAAAGGTACCTCTAACGGGCTTTGCCTAGGGGAACCCAGTATTCATCAAAAGTTACCTAATTGTGTTTGTTCTTTTCTATATACCATAATGATATTTCATGTAACAATATGTATTTGTCTTTGTATTGTTCTTTTGATGAATAAATCTTCATTTATTATTATTATTATTATTATTATTATTATAATTATAGTAGCAAGTTTCGGTATGTAGGCTTACTTTTCTTGAGGTTCAACGCAGACAGGTTCCCTTGCTGTGAAACGGGTTCCATGTAGCTCATTGCCTGTTGGGCTATGAGTTAACAGTTCTGTCGTAGGAGAATGTCGGGCTTAGTAGGCCCTAAGTAACTAGACTACGAGATCGCGCCACAATCATCCTACACTCATCTCTCTCATTCATACTTGGCTTTAAACTACCTATTGAGTTAGGTCGCCAGTTCAGTAAAGGTATTCTGTGTTCATATTCGACTTTCCAGCGCAATATTTGTAAACTACAGTGTTGTTTGATAATAAAATCACTGACGTAACCCCGCCGGAAAAATCAGGTCAGTCGTGTTGATTTTCATTACCCGGTTTCTGGTTTCATGCCGCGGGCCCGCTCGACGCTCTGGAAGTTGCACAAGAAGCGGTGATATTCGGCGGCGGATGACCGCTGCTACTGTCCGCGTCATACTCGGTTGGCCAAGTGGTCCTCCCCGCTGCTGTGTTTTGGTACCCGAGTACGTCAGTCGCCGGGAGTGGGACGGAAGTGTGACGGCAACTCAACTAACTACCCTACGATCACGAGCACGCGTCGCTCGTTGCTACTGTTACTGTGTCCTGTGTTAGTATATTACAGTGTGTGTTATATTACTGGAGTCTGGAAGTGGAACCTCGACTTGGGCTGTTCAGAGTTTCTTAATCAAGATAGAATTTATTGGACAACTTTTAGTTTTTCTTCTTCTTTTTTTCTGCTTTTAGCGAATTTCCCTATAGGGAATACGCTATTACGGTAGTAGCCATGGTAAGACCTAAGCCCGGGACCACTTTACTTTTTCATTTTGAGGTCCCCAGAAGCCAAAAACACCATTCGTTCATTTTCATATATATGTATATATATACATATCTATCTATATATCTATATATCTATATATCTATATATCTATGTGTCCGTGGTACTGATAACTTTTGAAGGAGACCTCCGATTTTGATGAAATTTGGTATGAAGGTGTAAGACCAGGTCTATTTTCATGAGGTCAAAAATGGGTTTTTGGCATTTTTGGACCTTAATTTTTAAAATTCATCAATTTTAACTGAAACCATTTAAAAGAGCTTAAAAACACAAACAATTTGGTATTTTGCATTTTTATCATAGCATAACTGGTTATGGGGCAAATCCAAAAATGTGTTTTCCATGTTATTCTTATGGGAAATCAAGAAAACCCTATATCTTGCTTATTTATTGACATAACTTAATCAAATTTGGTATGTACATTATCTATATAAGGTTTAACTTATACTTGCTTACAAAACACATCTGGCAGCAAACCTACATACTCACCCCCATGGGGTTTATGGGGAAAAAAATTGCCAGAGTTTGATACAATTTTGTGTTTACATTCACCAATTTTATTGATTAACTTAGATTTTCTAACAACACCAAAATGGCAGAAAACCTACATACTCGATCCTATGGTGTTTTTATGGGGAAAGTAAATAATCTGAAATTCCATTGGAAATTCGCTGAGTACGCAGGTCTGCTGCGACGGGGGTATTTCTAATTATCGTTATATTCCGCTCCATAACATTAAATTAGCACTACCTTTAACGTATAACAATCAAAAATTTTCAAATTTATAAAAACCAATTCCTCACCAAGTGTCCATCACTTTAAACTGATGCCTAAACTTCAAGTTAAATGTATTAGAAACTAGATTATTAGAACCTCTAGAGATAGGTGAACATTTTGTCTTGTTTTCGTCAGAAGCATTTCTCTAGGTGTATTTGAGTACCACCGCTTTTTGTAGTTTCAACCGTTTTCTCTCTCGGTGTTTGTTTGTGTCAATAAAGAGAGTTTGACAATGTATCATTGTTTTAACGATAGCTCTTGTTTGCAATAAAGAAAGTAGAGTCGAAGTTTTAAAATTCTATTGAAAATGCCAACGTTTTAGACGGTGAGTTTGATGTAGCCAGACTGTAGGTTAATGTTGTCTGTATGGTCGTGGTTGCTGTAGGAACCCGCAGTTATCAGTTATGCAAGGTAGGCCATTATGCGGCTCAGCTGTTTATATACAAGTGTCGAGCATCTGCCGGAGTAACTCATACGCGTTACGTCACCGACACTACTGCAGTGCAGCACCAGCTTGCATATGCTCACAGTGTAATCCTACTCTGCAATGGTCGTGGAACCTTGGGACTGCGCTTATAGAGTTCTCCCCCGGGACGTCCGGGACCGGGCGGTGTTGATCTAGTCTAGAGATCAGCGTTTGGTCAACCTTTACCTATTAATTAATTGTTAATATACCAAATTAACCCGTTGGGTACGATTACAAAGCAGCCGCTTGCTTATGACATTGATTAAATGATAAATAATATTTTTAACACGTGTAACGCGCCTAATGTGTGAGGCAGTGTGTTTGTGGGGCACATGCGTGGAGGCTTCTATTCCATAACACTAATAATAAATTACCTTTAATTTCATAAGCTAAATTGTCGTTCTGATAACTGTAATGAATACTATTAAAAAACTCTTTGCGCATTTCTTGAGATTAAGAACTATTTTTGTAGCTGTCATTGTTATTGGAATCGTTTTATCTGTTAAGTGTGCCTTAACTCTTAATTCGACGTAATCTAGTACCAATAGAAAACAATAACTAGAAGTCCAACCTTAATCGTGAAGGCCTTTTAAACAGGTACTGTAAAAGTAAAAAGTACTGTAAATTAAGACATATTTTCAAAAGTGAGTTACTACATCTGGCTACAATAGGCCTACATGCAGTCTTGCATTGTATAAAATTAAAGTGTTGCTTTCGTGCTTTTATTTAAAAACGTTATTTCCTTTAATTTTCAATCCGGCATTTGTTTCCTCAAAACTTTGAATAGTTAGATAACATTCTACTATTTTTCAAATTACAGAAATTAACGATGCACGCGTTCTTAGTTAACTTGAAAAATAAGTCTTAGATGACTTTTACATCAACTTTAACTAATATTTCTCTTTGTTTTCTTTTTTATTTGACATTAGTCTACAAAAACATGAGATGGGAACAAAGCTCTCCCGGTTCCGAACGGTCCATTGTTGTAAGCGGCAAGATGACCAGACAATCAGCTGGTGTCAACAACAGCTGTTCAACAATGACCACGCGATCAGCTGGTGACGTCACCCGGTGTGGCAACCACCAGCTATCGCTATCGCGGGGCGTCCTGATAATACTGTACAACAGCACTGGGTGGACTCCTGGGACTGGGACTGCCCTTCGACCTTTGCCTCTCTTCCGCGACTGTTGCGCTCTCTGTGAACAAACAACATTGCTCCACGCACTGCGAGCAATACCGACCACACCGGCCGTTTTAATTGTATTGAAACTTGTTGCCCAACTATAGTTACCTAGTTATACCTGTTATGTCATGATTAATACCAAATACACACTGCAAAATTCGTTCTTAGGTAGGTCCTAGATGTAGTATTTTTTGACTGCTAAAAAGTATAAATAAGACAAAAATATGTTATTGGGACAATTTTTATAAAGACTGGATTCTAGTTTTAAAATATTAGTTCAAAATAGAACCTTCTAAAGTTTGTAAGTAGTGTGTGTATGTATGTTTTACTACTGGCGGCTACCCTTTGCTACCTGTTTTTTTCTTTTTGTTTTTTAATAGTTTATAATAAAGGAATTTTATAAAAAAATTGAATAATTTATATGAAATGAAATAATAAAGGCATGTTTTTTGTATATTTATAAAGATTTAAAGTGTAAAAATAAATAAATTAAAACAATTGATTTTTTAAATGCTATTTTTTTGTTTATAATGAGATTAGTAATGGAAGTTTTTTACCCCCTCTACTATAGGTATTTTTTATATTATATTAACTGAATGTGTAAGACTAATTGTCATAACTCTGATAGATTTTGGACCAAGCACATTAGATAATGGCGTCTTCCTCTAGCCAATTGCTAAATTCATCACATGGAAAACTACAAACATTATTAGTGAGTAAATCTTATAAATTAGTTTTGGACTCTGTTGAAAAGATTATAGTTGGTCTGAATGGAAGTGATCAAAACTTTGCTGTAGAAATACAAATTGTTGAAAAAATAGGATCTGATTGTTTTGGAATATCTCTAAGCCCAGCTGAATGGTATGGATTGATGTTACATTTTGAAGAAATTACTGAATATTTTAAAAATGGGAGAGAACATGTTGATATTGATATTGGAGCAATTACAGTTCTTTTTCAAATAATTAATGAAAATCCTATATTGGTGATTTGCAAACGCTTTTCTGCTGAGTATTTACCAGTAAAAATTGAAATTCAAGAGTCAAGTTGGAATGAAATTATGGAATTGAAGCAACACATTTCTGAAGATATCCTGAAGACTTTAACTTTAACAGAAGAGGCAAAGACCTATTTTGATATACTAAGCCGAATGTGCATTGATCATCTTAGAAACACAGAGCTGGACTATACTTCAGATGAAACAGAAATATCTAAACACATTATTGACTTTTTAGAGATTTTAGATCTTAAACGAGTGACTTTGATTGAACAAAAAATGTATATCTTATGATATTTGCAAACTGTGTATTCCTCTTTTTGTATCAAGATTTGAATTGTGTAGTATTTTTGGATGTTTTGGAAATAATTAGTAATGTATTTATGTTTATGTACATATTATGTTTATTAAATGATTATTTTTATTTTAATTGTGTGTTTACTTCATCTTCTGAATATATGTAAGTTTTTTAATAAACAAATAGAAAAATATTTTAAATATTATTTAGAGTTTTAAGTAGCTAGTTTTATTGATGTGTAAAGATAAATTTTGGAGGATTGTTAGAGAATTTTTAGAGATATTGCTAGAAATATTTGAACTAAAACACGTAGATTTTATTAAGATAGGTATATTTGCTTTTGTGTAAACTTTTGACTTACATTTTTAGCTTACTACAGACAATTAGAAATAGACTTTTATGTCTTAACTATATAACCGTTAAATTATTAAAAATTTTTTGGATCTAGATATTTATATGAATACTTTTAAACTATGCTGAACCATTGAGATATTTAGACTAATTATTCTAAAATTATGGTTTTTTTAATTGAGGCTCATAGATCTTAGATTTTAATTTTGATGTTTGGATCAACTTTTAAAAAATAGAAATAGACTGTTATTTAAAGTTAATTTTGTATTTGTAACATTAAATAAACAATAATTATAATTGCATATAATTAAACGAATACTGTTGTATTTAAACTTGAAATGGAAGATTATTTTAATTGAATTGGAATTTTAAGATTATTGTTTAGTTTTTAGACTGAAATTAGACAATTAGATTAAAAATTTTATAGTTTTAGGCTTAGCTTTTTATAACTTTGATTATATTTGGATTTTTTTATTTTAATTTTTTGACTTAGAACTGTTAAATGATAGTTTTATACCTATTTAAGATATTTTTTAGTTGTTAAAATTCTATATTTAGAGTTTTTAGATAAAAAATACAAAGTATTAAAACTAAAATTGGACTCAGCTTTTTATTATTTAGACTTAGTTATTAAAACTTGGATTATTATATTTAGGCCTATACTTGGAGTTAGATTTTTTATTTATTTAGATTTTATATGTTTAATTGCTAAACTTTGAATTTTTTGAATAAATAAACTGAGCGATAATATTCAAATTTAGTTTTAGATTGTTATGGTATATTTTTATACTTAAACTGAAACTTTTAGAATCTAAGATTTAGATTTGTACACTAAAATTTTGTCTTGGACTTTGAATTAGTCTTTTATTTTAATCCTCTCTCAATTATATATTTCAACTTAGTTGTATTGAATTTTTATACAAAACAGGTATAGATTTTTAGACTCAGTTTTTTTTATTTTTTTTATTTTAGCCTTCGAACTTAGATATTTGGCTTAGGCTTATAGATTTTAGATTTGGATTTTTATACTTGAGTTTAGTATTAGAATTATACCTATACTTTTAGTCTTGATATTCTGTTATTTAAAGTTGACTGTAATAGTTTTTAATGTAGAACTTTAAATTTAGAATTTTATACTTTAATACAAATTTTATATTTAATTTAGAATTTTAGTTTTTTTTTGCTTAGATCTTAGACAGCTTTTTATGTTTTGTTATATTTGTATTTGAATTGGTAGATTAATCCTTAAATACTTAACTTATACTTATATTTTAAACAGATTATTTGTGGGCTTGGATTTTTATATAGGATACTTTATTTAAAGATAGACTCTACATTTAAACTGAAAGCTTTGGATTTTAAATGTTTAGATTCAGACTTGATTTTAAAACTTAGATTTTATACTTTAATTTGAGATAGTTTGGCTTAAAAGTTTAGAACTAAACCATAATGTTTAAAATGATAGATCTGAACTTTTAAGTAAAGAGTTTTTTATTTATGTTAGACCTGTTTTTATGTTTAAAGTCAAACATTTAGACTTGAATTAAGAATTTTATATTTATATTTATTACTATAAAACTAAACATATATTTGGATGTTTTAATTAAGACTTTAACACGTAGTTTGTTAGATTTACACCTAAACTTTTAGATCTGATTTTAAATTTTTTAAACTTAGATATTTTTTAGAGTAGACTTAGATTATTGTTATTTAGTTTGATAGTGTATACTTAATTTTTTTAAGCTTGGCCTTTTACAACTGACTGACAAATTAAGATATTAAGATTCAGTTCTAGTTTTGTAAGGTAAATCCTACATCTAAATCATATTTTTGGCATCTTTGATTTGGACTAAGACATATATTAAGAAGATGTAGACTCTGAATTAAACCTAGAATTATTTTTTGGCTTGAAGACTTTTACTCTTATTTGATATTCTTAAAATATAGGATATTTGGTATTAAATTAAATTGAGACTTATATTTTAGACTTAAACTTTGGTATTAGATTGATAATTAGATACTTTTAATTTTAGGTATATACTAAAAAACTGTTAAACAGTGTTTTTTGTTTTGGTTCAGATATAGACCTTTAGTAAAAAATGTTGAAACTTTTGTATGATAATTTAGACTTACCAATTTTGAGTGTTAGACCTAACTTAAATTTTTATACATAAGACTTATACTCTTCTTTTTTATAGACTTAGATATATAGATTTGTACTTACTGTTTAATTACTTATATTTATGTATGTTAACATCTAAGATTTTTTATGTCTAATCTTTTGATGTTTTAGATTTAGATATCTGGATTTAGAATTGAAATGAGCTTATATTTAAAGATCCAAGATAGTAAATTAGGACTTTGATACTCAAATTGTCAGACTTGGATTGTTAGACTTTTAATCTTATTTCTAAGATTAATAATAATTTTAAGCATAAACTGGAAATAGTTAGAAGTATAAACTGGATTTGCAGAACTTGGACTTTAATGATTGTTAGATTTAAAATATTGGTAAGGTATTTCATACCTAAACTGATACTTTTAGTCTTAGTCTTGTAGATTGAGAATTATATTTTAAACTGAATCTATTATACTCTTACATTTATACTAAACCTATTTGTACTATTAAAAGCAAATTCTGCATTAGGACTTTTGTACTTGGATTGATATAGACATCTAGTCTGAATTCTAAGACAAAAAATTTGGACTTGCATTTTTAAATCATTGCATGTGGACTTATTTGTAGACTTGTAGCTTTTATTTATTAGAACTGGCAATCTTTAGGCTTATCTTAGATTGTGATTTGATTTAGGCTTAAGCTTTTTGATATAGTCGAAGACTTAAGATTCTGAATACTATAAAAATGTAATTAGTTTTTAGAAAATATAGTGATTTAAATGTAAAGGCAGACCAAAATGTTTGTCAGATCTTGCCTTTTGTAGGAATGATGAACTAATTTACTGTTAAAGTTTCGGTATTTTTTTACAAGTTCTGATATTTTTATAAATTCTGTCTAAGTTATAATTTTTAAATATTTTAATTACAGTATTTTACAATTTCTTACTTCTTTAACCATCAAACTGAATACTTTTTGCCATTTAACAATATTTTATACCTCAAAACAACTTTATACAAATCATAGTAATTTTTTACAATTTGCACTTTCATTAAATTTTACAAATTCTAGCAACTTCTTCAGTTATTTTTTTACTCATCACAATTCATCCCAACTCTGATGTTTTGAACCACAATACATTTAAATGTCCCAATTCGCAATTCACAGTGAGTATCCATTTTAAGTTTTATTCAACTGCGTTTTGAGATTTGGAAACTCTAAGTTATGCTATTTTTTTAAGACTATGAGAAAAGAGAATGATTATTTAAGAACTTTTTTTAAAAATATATTTGTGCCTAAAATGTATATAATTGGACGTGATGTTTATAAAGTGACATATACAAATTACAAACTGATAAATGGCACTTTTCAATTTTGTGAAGAAATATATGTTAATTTTTTATATTGTTTGTAAAATGTGTATAATCAATTGAAAGTTTTAATTAAATAATTCAAATTTTGAATTGTAAAAATCTAAATGAAATCTGTGAATTGTGAGTTTTGAAATTATAGGTAACACCTAGAAGATGAATTAAATCCACCTAAACAACAACCAGTGCACTTAACAGTTTACTTTTAACAAAAAATATTTAATGTTTACTTATTTGTTTCTACAATATGAAAAGATGCTTATGGTATAAAAGAGGAATAAGAAAAAGTAACATTTCTGTAGATATTACTATAAAAAGTAACATAACATAATGAGTAGATTTTCAGTTCTATCAAAGTTAGTGATGTACGATCTACAATTGTAAAAACCATCATTTATAATTATCAAAAAGTATTGATCCAAAGTATAATCCAGCAGTTCGTTCAGGAGATAATGGATAGAAATTAAACTTAGTATGTCTTTATTTTTTCAGTTAAAGTTTATGTGTTCAGGATGTTTAACGATATTTTCTTTGATTTGATGATTTCGTAACAAATTGACTCTTAGATTACAATTTTGCCTGGTGGATGGTTACCGGATAGTAGTTTACAAATCACTAATGTGAGATTCTATATTATTTGGTGATTTTCAGAATGTAACAGCAATGCACACCATTCAACTGGGCTGATAGATATTCCAAACAAGTTAGATCCTGTTTTTGGAACAATTTGTATGTCTACTGAAAAGTTCTAATCACTTCCATTCAATCCAACTATAATCTCTTTTAAAGGCCCTGATTCCAACGGATAATTTGTATTCGCTATTAGTGTTTGCAGTTTTCGGTATGGTAGATTTGATTAGGGCATTTGTATTAATTCTGTAGATTTCGGTTTCTTCAACTTCTTCCATATCTACAGCTTCTTTCCAAATCGGTTAGTAGTAGATCGGTTAGAGCAAGACGACTTCACTTTAAATACATAAAATCTTTCAAAATATAAAGGATCGTTGTACCAAGCAGATCATAAAAAGAAAGGAACCTGAGGTGGACATATTTATGAAAATAATTTTTAAGTTTTCTGTATGGTAGATTTTTTATGAAGGCATTTGTATTAATTCGGTAGATTTTGGTTTCTTCAATTTCTTCCAAATTCTACATCATATTTCCAAATCTGCTTGTAGTACATCGGATTGAGCAAGATGACATTAGGGTAAGTACATGAAATCTTTCATATTTTTTGTGATCGTTTTACTAAGTAAATCCTAAAAGTGAAAGACGCCTATAGTGGAGATAATTATGAAAATAAAATAATCTTTAAATTATAATTTTATGTTTGTAGATTTTATTTTCATTAATATCTCCACTATAGGCGTCTTTCACTTTTAGGATTTACTTAGTAAAACGATCACAAAAAATATGAAAGATTTCATGTACTTACCCTAATGTCATCTTGCTCAATCCGATGTACTACAAGCAGATTTGGAAATATGCTGTAGAATTTGGAAGAAATTGAAGAAACCAAAATCTACCGAATTAATACAAATGCCTTCATAAAAAATCTACCATACAGAAAACTTAAAAATTATTTTCATAAATATGTCCACCTCAGGTTCCTTTCTTTTTATGATCTGCTTGGTACAACTATCCTTTAAATTTTGAAAGATTTTATGTATTTAAAGTGAAGTCGTCTTGCTCTAACCGATCTACTACTAACCGATTTGGAAAGAAGCTGTAGATATGGAAGAAGTTGAAGAAACCGAAATCTACAGAATTAATACAAATGCCCTAATCAAATCTACCATACCGAAAACTGCAAACACTAATAGCGAATACAAATTATCCGTTGGAATCAGGGCCTTTAAAAGAGATTATAGTTGGATTGAATGGAAGTGATTAGAACTTTTCAGTAGACATACAAATTGTTCCAAAAACAGGATCTAACTTGTTTGGAATATCTATCAGCCCAGTTGAATGGTGTGCATTGCTGTTACATTCTGAAAATCACCAAATAATATAGAATCTCACATTAGTGATTTGTAAACTACTATCCGGTAACCATCCACCAGGCAAAATTGTAATCCAAGAGTCAATTTGTTACGAAATCATCAAATCAAAGAAAATATCGTTAAACATCCTGAACACATAAACTTTAACTGAAAAAATAAAGACATACTAAGTTTAATTTCTATCCATTATCTCCTGAACGAACTGCTGGATTATACTTTGGATCAATACTTTTTGATAATTATAAATGATGGTTTTTACAATTGTAGATCGTACATCACTAACTTTGATAGAACTGAAAATCTACTCATTATGTTATGTTACTTTTTATAGTAATATCTACAGAAATGTTACTTTTTCTTATTCCTCTTTTATACCATAAGCATCTTTTCATATTGTAGAAACAAATAAGTAAACATTAAATATTTTTTGTTAAAAGTAAACTGTTAAGTGCACTGGTTGTTGTTTAGGTGGATTTAATTCATCTTCTAGGTGTTACCTATAATTTCAAAACTCACAATTCACAGATTTCATTTAGATTTTTACAATTCAAAATTTGAATTATTTAATTAAAACTTTCAATTGATTATACACATTTTACAAACAATATAAAAAATTAACATATATTTCTTCACAAAATTGAAAAGTGCCATTTATCAGTTTGTAATTTGTATATGTCACTTTATAAACATCACGTCCAATTATATACATTTTAGGCACAAATATATTTTTAAAAAAAGTTCTTAAATAATCATTCTCTTTTCTCATAGTCTTAAAAAAAATAGCATAACTTAGAGTTTCCAAATCTCAAAAAGCAGTTGAATAAAACTTAAAATGGATACTCACTGTGAATTGCGAATTGGGACATTTAAATGTATTGTGGTTCAAAACATCAGAGTTGGGATGAATTGTGATGAGTAAAAAAATAACTGAAGAAGTTGCTAGAATTTGTAAAATTTAATGAAAGTGCAAATTGTAAAAAATTACTATGATTTGTATAAAGTTGTTTTGAGGTATAAAATATTGTTAAATGGCAAAAAGTATTCAGTTTGATGGTTAAAGAAGTAAGAAATTGTAAAATACTGTAATTAAAATATTTAAAAATTATAACTTAGACAGAATTTATAAAAATATCAGAACTTGTAAAAAAAATACCGAAACTTTAACAGTAAATTAGTTCATCATTCCTACAAAAGGCAAGATCTGACAAACATTTTGGTCTGCCTTTACATTTAAATCACTATATTTTCTAAAAACTAATTACATTTTTATAGTATTCAGAATCTTAAGTCTTCGACTATATCAAAAAGCTTAAGCCTAAATCAAATCACAATCTAAGATAAGCCTAAAGATTGCCAGTTCTAATAAATAAAAGCTACAAGTCTACAAATAAGTCCACATGCAATGATTTAAAAATGCAAGTCCAAATTTTTTGTCTTAGAATTCAGACTAGATGTCTATATCAATCCAAGTACAAAAGTCCTAATGCAGAATTTGCTTTTAATAGTACAAATAGGTTTAGTATAAATGTAAGAGTATAATACATTCAGTTTAAAATATAATTCTCAATCTACAAGACTAAGACTAAAAGTATCAGTTTAGGTATGAAATACCTTACCAATATTTTAAATCTAACAATCATTAAAGTCCAAGTTCTGCAAATCCAGTTTATACTTCTAACTATTTCCAGTTTATGCTTAAAATTATTATTAATCTTAGAAATAAGATTAAAAGTCTAACAATCCAAGTCTGACAATTTGAGTATCAAAGTCCTAATTTACTATCTTAGATCTTTAAATATAAGCTCATTTCAATTCTAAATCCAGATATCTAAATCTAAAACATCAAAAGATTAGACATAAAAAATCTTAGATGTTAACATACATAAATATAAGTAATTAAACAGTAAGTACAAATCTATATATCTAAGTCTATAAAAAAGAAGAGTATAAGTCTTATGTATAAAAATTTAAGTTAGGTCTAACACTCAAAATTGGTAAGTCTAAATTATCATACAAAAGTTTCAACATTTTTTACTAAAGGTCTATATCTGAACCAAAACAAAAAACACTGTTTAACAGTTTTTTAGTATAAACCTAAAATTAAAAGTATTTAATTATCAATCTAATACCAAAGTTTAAGTCTAAAATATAAGTCTCAATTTAATTTAATACCAAATATCCTATATTTTAAGAATATCAAATAAGAGTAAAAGTCTTCAAGCCAAAAAATAATTCTAGGTTTAATTCAGAGTCTACATCTTCTTAATATATGTCTTAGTCCAAATCAAAGATGCCAAAAATATGATTTAGATGTAGGATTTACCTTACAAAACTAGAACTGAATCTTAATATCTTAATTTGTCAGTCAGTTGTAAAAGGCCAAGCTTAAAAAAATTAAGTATACACTATCAAACTAAATAACAATAATCTAAGTCTACTCTAAAAAATATCTAAGTTTAAAAAATTTAAAATCAGATCTAAAAGTTTAGGTGTAAATCTAACAAACTACGTGTTAAAGTCTTAATTAAAACATCCAAATATATGTTTAGTTTTATAGTAATAAATATAAATATAAAATTCTTAATTCAAGTCTAAATGTTTGACTTTAAACATAAGAACAGGTCTAACATAAATAAAAAACTCTTTACTTAAAAGTTCAGATCTATCATTTTAAACATTATGGTTTAGTTCTAAACTTTTAAGCCAAACTATCTCAAATTAAAGTATAAAATCTAAGTTTTAAAATCAAGTCTGAATCTAAACATTTAAAATCCAAAGCTTTCAGTTTAAATGTAGAGTCTATCTTTAAATAAAGTATCCTATATAAAAATCCAAGCCCACAAATAATCTGTTTAAAATATAAGTATAAGTTAAGTATTTAAGGATTAATCTACCAATTCAAATACAAATATAACAAAACATAAAAAGCTGTCTAAGATCTAAGCAAAAAAAAACTAAAATTCTAAATTAAATATAAAATTTGTATTAAAGTATAAAATTCTAAATTTAAAGTTCTACATTAAAAACTATTACAGTCAACTTTAAATAACAGAATATCAAGACTAAAAGTATAGGTATAATTCTAATACTAAACTCAAGTATAAAAATCCAAATCTAAAATCTATAAGCCTAAGCCAAATATCTAAGTTCGAAGGCTAAAATAAAAAAAATAAAAAAAACTGAGTCTAAAAATCTATACCTGTTTTGTATAAAAATTCAATACAACTAAGTTGAAATATATAATTGAGAGAGGATTAAAATAAAAGACTAATTCAAAGTCCAAGACAAAATTTTAGTGTACAAATCTAAATCTTAGATTCTAAAAGTTTCAGTTTAAGTATAAAAATATACCATAACAATCTAAAACTAAATTTGAATATTATCGCTCAGTTTATTTATTCAAAAAATTCAAAGTTTAGCAATTAAACATATAAAATCTAAATAAATAAAAAATCTAACTCCAAGTATAGGCCTAAATATAATAATCCAAGTTTTAATAACTAAGTCTAAATAATAAAAAGCTGAGTCCAATTTTAGTTTTAATACTTTGTATTTTTTATCTAAAAACTCTAAATATAGAATTTTAACAACTAAAAAATATCTTAAATAGGTATAAAACTATCATTTAACAGTTCTAAGTCAAAAAATTAAAATAAAAAAATCCAAATATAATCAAAGTTATAAAAAGCTAAGCCTAAAACTATAAAATTTTTAATCTAATTGTCTAATTTCAGTCTAAAAACTAAACAATAATCTTAAAATTCCAATTCAATTAAAATAATCTTCCATTTCAAGTTTAAATACAACAGTATTCGTTTAATTATATGCAATTATAATTATTGTTTATTTAATGTTACAAATACAAAATTAACTTTAAATAACAGTCTATTTCTATTTTTTAAAAGTTGATCCAAACATCAAAATTAAAATCTAAGATCTATGAGCCTCAATTAAAAAAACCATAATTTTAGAATAATTAGTCTAAATATCTCAATGGTTCAGCATAGTTTAAAAGTATTCATATAAATATCTAGATCCAAAAAATTTTTAATAATTTAACGGTTATATAGTTAAGACATAAAAGTCTATTTCTAATTGTCTGTAGTAAGCTAAAAATGTAAGTCAAAAGTTTACACAAAAGCAAATATACCTATCTTAATAAAATCTACGTGTTTTAGTTCAAATATTTCTAGCAATATCTCTAAAAATTCTCTAACAATCCTCCAAAATTTATCTTTACACATCAATAAAACTAGCTACTTAAAACTCTAAATAATATTTAAAATATTTTTCTATTTGTTTATTAAAAAACTTACATATATTCAGAAGATGAAGTAAACACACAATTAAAATAAAAATAATCATTTAATAAACATAATATGTACATAAACATAAATACATTACTAATTATTTCCAAAACATCCAAAAATACTACACAATTCAAATCTTGATACAAAAAGAGGAATACACAGTTTGCAAATATCATAAGATATACATTTTTTGTTCAATCAAAGTCACTCGTTTAAGATCTAAAATCTCTAAAAAGTCAATAATGTGTTTAGATATTTCTGTTTCATCTGAAGTATAGTCCAGCTCTGTGTTTCTAAGATGATCAATGCACATTCGGCTTAGTATATCAAAATAGGTCTTTGCCTCTTCTGTTAAAGTTAAAGTCTTCAGGATATCTTCAGAAATGTGTTGCTTCAATTCCATAATTTCATTCCAACTTGACTCTTGAATTTCAATTTTTACTGGTAAATACTCAGCAGAAAAGCGTTTGCAAATCACCAATATAGGATTTTCATTAATTATTTGAAAAAGAACTGTAATTGCTCCAATATCAATATCAACATGTTCTCTCCCATTTTTAAAATATTCAGTAATTTCTTCAAAATGTAACATCAATCCATACCATTCAGCTGGGCTTAGAGATATTCCAAAACAATCAGATCCTATTTTTTCAACAATTTGTATTTCTACAGCAAAGTTTTGATCACTTCCATTCAGACCAACTATAATCTTTTCAACAGAGTCCAAAACTAATTTATAAGATTTACTCACTAATAATGTTTGTAGTTTTCCATGTGATGAATTTAGCAATTGGCTAGAGGAAGACGCCATTATCTAATGTGCTTGGTCCAAAATCTATCAGAGTTATGACAATTAGTCTTACACATTCAGTTAATATAATATAAAAAATACCTATAGTAGAGGGGGTAAAAAACTTCCATTACTAATCTCATTATAAACAAAAAAATAGCATTTAAAAAATCAATTGTTTTAATTTATTTATTTTTACACTTTAAATCTTTATAAATATACAAAAAACATGCCTTTATTATTTCATTTCATATAAATTATTCAATTTTTTTATAAAATTCCTTTATTATAAACTATTAAAAAACAAAAAGAAAAAAACAGGTAGCAAAGGGTAGCCGCCAGTAGTAAAACATACATACACACACTACTTTGTATTTTGTGGTGATTTATTAAGACAAAACACCCACAGACTACATCGTCTCCTGATATTGTTTACTGTATACTGCTAAGAAAATGTCGGAGTAAACCAGATTGATATTTATTTTCTAAGTTTATTTTTCGTTTTAAAGTGAGTGGGCCTTTAATTAATTATTTTATTTACCAACATTTATAAATTTATTCAACCAAACCGAGTTCTTTTGTAAAAAAAAAAAAAAAAAAAAAAAAAAAAAAAAAAAAAAAAAAAAAAAAAACGGAGTTATTATTGTATTGGGCCGTATTTAAATTCTAAGCCGTTGGTTCAAATTAAAAAGCAGACGCATTAATAGTAGAAGAATATCTGTATTGTTATTCAATAGTCGCTGGCGCTCGAATGTTTGCATTTTGAGCTCCACAATGCCACTTTCCTCAGATAAAAATGTTATACGTTATTGGGTAACTTTGTCATGCATAACAGTAAATTGGTGGCAATTGATTTCGTAACCTTGCGGCTGGAAAGCGTCGACATCGATTTGGACGCCTCATTTGTGGCGTTTAACCATGTTTATTGCCCAAGAATTTTGTTTTGCATTCTACATTAGCCGCACTTCATATTAAAAAAACACCACAAGGTCATAACCAACATCTGTGTTGTTTAACATATTTATAAATATTGGCAGTTGCAGCAAACAGTTGGAAGCAAGCCTATCAAGTACAAAAATATTGATGGAATATTATTATACTCTGTAGTCGTCTTCGTCTGCATCCTTCATTTGTACAGTATTTAAATAACAGCTTATTGTATATTCCTTCTGTTTATCGTAAGATTTAACCTACAATATTAAACATTTTACTGCAGTACAGTACATTGAAATTAATTATCTCAGTAGGCCTACACTAATTCAACTACGCATTTTAAACAAATTAATGTCCTTTTTACAGTAGTTTAAAAGTAAAAGTTCTGCTGTTTTCTCCAAATGCTGACTAAATACTTTATTTTCTTTGGCTATGTAGGGCCTATAGTTTTAGCCAATTCCCATAGGGAATAAGCTATTACCGTAGGTCTCATGGTAAGACCTAAGGCTCCTTTTATTCACCGCGGCATGTCGCAGCGGGCTGTCGCTGCGGCAGATCGCTGTGCCAAATTTTCACGCGACAAGTCGCTGCTGTTGACCGCTGTCGTGTGGAAGGGGTAACAGTGCTGCCAACTACATTTGGTAGTCGCTCAGACAGAAAGGCAAGCACGTGTTGTGATGTTCGAGGCCGCTTGGGTTGGCAGCACTGCGAGAGTGAACGCGGGCTGCCGCTTTGAACGGCCCAATACAAACCAATGCATATAGAAACCGCTCGTCGCCAGCGATTTCTAAGTGCACGCGACAGAATTTACAAAACGCCGCGACACATCGCTACTTCTGAGACCGCTCATTTCTGAATAAACGTCCCTATTTAAACCAATGCACTTACAAAATCGCTGCGACAGCCCGCTGCGACATGCCGCGGGTGAATAAAAGGAGCCTAAGCCCGGGACCATGTTACTTTTTTGTTTTTAGGTGCCCAGACACCAAAAATAATAATCATTAAAATTTTTATATATATATGTATATATATATGTATATATATATATATGTATATGTATATGTATATATATATGTATGTGTCCCTAGACACGATAACTCTCGTAAAAATGGTCCAATCCACACAAAATTTGGTAGAGATGTGTAATCCTACGTTTATTCGGATGAGTTCGTAAACCAGACATATCGACCTATGGGAAGGGGTAGTTTTGGGGGGTTTTGTACCCCAAAAATGGTTTTTTTGCATTTTTCATACGTAATTTAAAAAAATTTCAGATTTTTGTTTTGATCATTGGATTTAGCTCAAAAAAAACACACAATTTAGCATTTTGAAGCTTTGCTCTATCTCCATTGGTTACCGAGATATTACAAAGTCTAAAGACAGTACGTTGTATTTTGAGGCTCCAATGTTAATCTTATGGAGAATAAGGATGTGTTAATATTTCACTTATTAACCAATGTTTTTGGATGAAACTTGGTATTCAGCTTCATTTGGTTAAGATTCATCCATTTATGGTAAAAAAGTCTTGGTTTTTGTGCTTATCATGGCAGCAAACCTGCATACTCTTTTCCCATGTTAATCATATGGAGAATAGGCAAACTCCTTTAGCAATTGACAGATATTGATGAAATTTAGTGTATGGCTTCATATGGTCAAAATAATTTTTTTTTAATGCTAAAAACCTACTTTTAGTGTTCCCCATGGCAGCATACCTGCATACTCTTTCCCTAAATTTATCATGAGGAGATAAACATTTATTTCCCTATTTATGAGCTTGTGGTGATTTTTGGTTTACAGGTTTATCTGGTCATAATTAACACTACTAATTTGGAAATTCGCTGAGTACGCAGGTATGCTGCGACGGGGGTATTTGCTTATTATTTCAATAGGCCTACTAGATATATTTGTATGAAACAACCTGCTTAAAGTTGAAGGATATTAATTAACCAATAATAGGCCATAATCGATCCTTTTTTAATGAGCATTTCAGCATTTTGATTGGCGGAAAGATGTTCTTTGCCCGTATACCATTATAGCTCCTAAATAATGAATATGATTAGTTTGAATGAATAAAAAACAAGTTTTTTAAAAAGACTAGGAGTACGCTCGTGCCTCCCGTAAGCGTATATTCGAAGAAGAAATTTAAACTTTTGCATTAGGGACTGTCACATTCAAAAAATTTGATCCTTGAAAAACAACTTTGTTTATGCGACTACTTCACTCCGCTCCCGTTCTCCGTTCTGTTCTGAATCCAATAATTTAGACTGGACTGGAATTGAGCCGGTCAGTAGACCAATCAGAACGTCTCAGTCTTGATTGTTAAGACTCCCAAAGACGTTGCCAAAATGTAAACAAAGAAACGCCGACTAAAAATGACTCCAAGGCATTTCTTAGGGGGAAAATGAAAAAGTTACATTTTAGGTTTATTTTATTAATATCCAACCAATTTTTTTCAACATCGAACTTAGGGCCCTTTCACACGAGGCCACCGGTGGCTGCAACTAGTGGCCGCCACCGGTTACCAGCCGGGTTAACTGCAGTTGACGGTACAGGCAACTAGCAAGACACTCCATCAATAGCCACCACACAACTAGTCTAGAAAATGCTGCCGAGTAATGAACATTGTTCACATTTGAACAGTTGTTATAACGCTTTGCCATTAATTCCGTTTTTCTATTTTATTAGCATACTCCTCTTTAGTACTATCCCAAATGGCCGGATACTTTTCAATCTCGCAAATGAGATCCTCAATATTAATTTTGTCTTCTATTAATTTGTGTAATACTGTAGCTTCTTCTGTTCCTTTTCCTTTTTTGCTGCAACTTCCTCCTTATTTTTCTTCTGGTCACTCATTATTTTAAAACAAAAAATAAACAGTCTACATGAAACAACTATCACAAGTCCGTCCGCATCCGTCTCCGCTCGTGAACTGACAGACTGTATACCCCAAAACAGGGGAGTTCACGCTTCGAGTGGCGGACACTATAGTAAGATGCACGAAAATAGTCCGATGGAAATTTTAACAGCTGTGTCCCCCCTCACCCCCTCTCGCCCTGCAATTTGTGGTTATGTTTACCATGTGTAATACAGTGTAAAATGTGTTTCAGTATAAATTTGGCAACAATGAATCGACACTCATCGGACTATTTTCGTGAATCCTACTATAGTGGTCGCGTCTGAAAGCTCCCATTTCTTTCAATGCCCCGGGGTGAGTTGCCGCCACTGCGGTTGCCGGTGTAGCATGCGTAAAGTGGCGTGCGGGAGAGGGCGTCGGGTCTTACTTGGGCATGCCACCCCTCCATGTACGAATGGGCCGCCTACCTGTGTCCGGGCAGCCACGTTCTTCACACTTCAATGGTTTCTTTTGAAACCTCTGCCATTGTTAATACTTGGGGGGGCTAACGCGTGCGTTCCAGTACAGTAATTTGTTTTTTTTTTTTTGTTTTTTAGTTTCTTGCTTCATGTTGTACGCATTATTGTTCGAATTATGGCCATATTGTAAAGTACTATCAATGACGTTTCAGTCATCACTATATTTATCTTTTCTTCAGTTTATACTATTGGAAACCTCACTTTTATCGTTACCAATGAGACTAGACATGGCTATGGTTTAGCTTTAGAAAAAAAATTTTTGTGTTTAAGTTGTGCTTTTAAGTACATTGCTTGTAAAAATAATCAAAGTGCAACAGCTAGCACCTTGGTAGGGTCCACGTTTACCAATTATATTCTTATGGATAAGAAACCACATGGCATATCTCGCCTATGGATTAATAATATTTTAATGAAACTAAGTTTACGGCTTAATGTGGTTTTGGCCCATTGTTTTGGCCTAAAACACTATTTTTTGGGTTCCTTGTTGCAGCAGACCTAATGTTGTTCAGGAGATTAGATAATAAAATCTTGGTTATTAATAAATGTAAGAACCGTAAGAATATAAGATTCAATCTTCGTGATTTTTTATAAGATTTGTAAAATGGCTTCCAAAGTGGTTGTTAGGTAGGCCTATATGTAGTAGAATTTGAAATCCGTTGAGTGCGTACCGGGTATTTAAGTATTACATTTAAATGTTGTAAAATCAAAGTATGATAAAAAAGGGCCACACGAATAAAATACATTAATTAGTTGGTAACTTGAAGGTTTATTAAGCACTTTTTACATTAAAAATACAATATACAGTTACCAATAATAAATTAAGGAATGATACAAGATACAAGAGATCAGTCTTTGTTTACAAGTTAAATCCAAATGGGCCCTGTTTCAAATTGAGTCTACAAAGATTGTATTATCATATTTTTATATTGTAATACAAAATACAGCATTTTAAAACAAGTTAAAAATACCAATATAACAAATGTACAAAGTACAACTTACAAATTTCAATAAGCTGATTGGGGATTCGTTGGTGGTTACTTGAAAGTTGTTTTACTGGTAGGTCTACCAATAGTTTGTTATCAAAGTCTAATATTTATCATGTGTAATTGTTCCTTTGTATTTGGTAACTTTTTTGTAGGTTGTATTTTGTAGACTCAACTTGAAACAGGCCCCTGATGTTGATTAATATAATGACAAAAATGACAAATAAACTTTAAAAAGTATGTAAATGCTACACAGTGGACAAGCAAAATCCCACTTACCAGTATTTAAGAAGACATCCGTTAGCGGTGAAAACTCGAGACAAACTGATGGTCACAACGGGCAAAAATGTCTAGGGATGCAAATTCCCCAAGATTATGAACCCTCCCCTAGGTCTTCTAGGAATTAGCCGTGGCTACCCTCCGGATTTCCCGGTTTCAGCCATTTTCCTCGCAGGCCGCTCTTTATTGTTCTGGTACACTGGTTCATCCCTGTTTTGTTGGTTTGACAAAGAATAAATAATGGTCATAAATATTATGTTTTTAACGGGATAAAAAGGATTACACGTATTGTAAAACTATCATTGTTGTAGAATAAACAGTTAAGGGAACAGTATTTTGAAATAATAAAGGCACAATAATAATATGTGCCAATTAGTCAGTTAAGTTCAGTAAGCTATTCCGAAAGTTTACAACTTGGAACCTCTATTAATGTTGTATATATTTCGTCTATTTTAAATGATATAATTACTTGAGTTCTCATTTTAGTCTTAAAGTTATGTTAACCGCTAATATATTTTGCCACACTGAATAAAAAAAGATTGCAGAAGTTGATAAACTATGTATAAATAACAAGTACCAAAGCAATATTATTTATTAGGCGGTAAGTTAATGAAATATGTCTGCATAAAATGATAATTGGTGCAGAAAATGCAAAGTAAAAAATACAAAAAAATAATAATAAATGCATTTGATTTTTTTAGAGAGAGGCGTGATTCTGAGCCCTTGTTCTTGTTGAGCCCCTCCGTAAGGTCTAAAGTCTCGACTTCATTCTAGTCCGTTCCGAGCATAGAGGGTCGAATGCACAGAAGGGACGCGCGTCAGTCCCTACACAGTTCCAGCCCGCCGGGGTAGCGTCCGTTTCGTGCATGGAGGGTTGCATGCACAAAAGGGACGCGCACCACTTCTAGCACGGTCCCATCCGTGCATGCTACACCGGCTCGCAGTTGCGCGAGGAGACACTGCTCGGCCACTGTGTCCTGACGGGCAACTGCAGTGGCCGCGTCTGAAGGCCTCCATTTAAAACAATATTTAAGCTGTGGCAGGTAACCGGTGGCGGCCACCAGTTGCAGCCACCGGTGGCCTCGTGTGAAAGGGCCCTTAGCCTTAAGAATTGCATAAAGAATATTCGACTTAAATTTGAGACTGATCTGTGGCTTCTATCAAGATTAATCGTCGGACATTACATTTGCAATATGAGTCACTCTAGAGCCTATTCTTCGAATAGACAATTATTCCGTCATATAAAAGTTTGGTTTATAAGGAGTTCGGTTTAAGTGGGTTCCTTTAAGATAATCTGGAACATTGCTAGGACACGCCCTAAAGTACTCCTCGGCGGCGCCGCGCCGTGCCGGCGGTTGACCTCTCACACGAGACCCCGTCGGTCAGTGCAGTACAATACGCGCTATGTTGACCTCTATACCCGCGAGAGGCGTGACTCTATCGCACAACCGGGTCGGGAGGTGAAAGTGTCGCGGCGGCGGCGGTTCGGTTACTTTACATAACACGGACACCGCAGACACCGATCGCACCGATACAGATACAACGACAGCTGCAGTGCTGGGGAAGACGCAGCGAAAGTGTTTCCCGCTCTCGGTCACCACAACATGCTCATCTTGCGGTCCGGGCTAACCGACAAACCGGGGCTGGACAGGTTGATCATCGATAACACCACTGATTGACACTTGAATTGAGAGGACTATGCGATCCGTAACCACGAAAGAAAGGCGAGGAAGAAAGAAGGGAAATGTAAACAGTATCTGGGGGAGGGTTTTCCGTATAGTCTTGTCTGCATGCTGTTGTCCACTCCGTGAAAAACGCACGTGGAAAACTGTTGTTTCGGCATGCTGCAAGAAGGGTCTGTAACAAAAGAGGTGAACTGCATTTTACCTTTAAACTTATATCGTAAACCCTTAAGAAACTCTAATTAATACACCAATTCATCCTGGTACGTATTGTAAGATTAAAGCGACTGAAGGGCGAATGCGATGATTTACGATGATTAGTGTAGCCTGTCATTGGCAAAGACTATCTTATTCATTAGTCAAGACCAATAATGAACAATTTTATGAACGACAGCTGGGTAAAGTTTTGAACCCTTTTTAGAGATACCGGTACTAACTTTCTCAGGATCAAACCGGCAATCTTTTCATCCAAACGCGATCCAACAACGCACCTACCCAGCCAATAAGAGAGGAGAGTAGGGCCAATATCAATAATACAGTAAGCCTATAGTTTATATATCTAGATAAAACTATTTTTCAGTATTTCAGTTGGAGCTTAATGACTAGCAAATGATTCAATAATGTTTCTTCTTTAACTTTAACCGTAGACTATTTTATTTACCCGCAGACTATTTTAAACCGCAACAATTTCTTAACCTGTGCGTAAACGCATCAATTGACCCACAATAAAAAGTCACCAATTAATATTATTTCGTGCGTTGTTGTTATTGGCAATATTTATCTCTAACAAGAGATAACTTCTCGCCGATCGTCTTGTCAGTCGACCTTGGGCCAAGGCTGTAAACGCGTTATCGCTTCCTGATAACGGTGCGACATGTACCTCGGGGAATCGTCTCAGCCGCAGTGATGCACGACGGGCTTTCCGACAACTGCGCAGCCTCAATGTACCATCATGTAGCTTTGATGTCTCATAAGAAGAGCACACAAACCGCGTTCATACCCGGTGAGGAAGTCGCGACTGTGTCTTACCAGTCTATTGACGTACCGGTGTTGATATTGTGACAATTATAGTGATAAGTGATTCAACAATGGATAACAACAGTTCAGAGGTAAAATATTTTGCATTTTTGTGGTTTCAAAATATTTAACATGAGTTAAATTCTTCGCGGATATTTGTGTGGTTTTAAGACACAATAAACATATGGGCTATAATGTAGCAACACTCGCAATCGGTTTTCCTCCGTGCCATAAATTTTTGTCACAACTGTGGTGTCTTGTATGACCCTTTGATCATTGACGGGTTTGACTTAACTTTTTTTCAAATCTATTAAATGCAAATTCGAGATTTTTCGTCAGGGAACATTTACATTTTACAAGCTCACTGTTATGAAACTGTGTTGTAGGTCTACTACTTAATAAGGAATTTTGTTACAGACAATGAATTTTACAACAGAGTTGAACAACAATTTGAAAAATCCTTTTTAAGGAACTGTGTTATAAATGTTTTTACAAAATATTCTCATTGAACATCTTTTATTATATTTTTTTCACAGAGTAAACACGCCTTTACTTAGGAATTTGTACCGTATATTACTAGTACATTAATCCATTGCTGGAGCTGGAGGAAGTTGGTAATGACAGCACCTCTCAGGATTTTCTCGTTTTTTACCAAGTAAGCAGGAAACAACTTTTGTTGACGTTCAGTTACCTACTCTAATAAACAACTAATATTTCAGTACTCGCTCTCTGTCGAAAACAAAAATCTTACACCATCAAATTTTACAAGAATCGGTATAGCCCATAAGTTCCAAATAATGTCAGGATTTGTTATAGGCCTACAATAACTTTAATTGGTTTTTTGGACCATTTAGTATAATTACCTAATTAAATTCCAATCCCTTGAACTATCTTGACATATCATTCCATAAGAAATCTTCATAGTTTAAACTTTTGGAAAACACAACATTTTTGAATTGCTTGTTAATTTCAGTCTTGCCAAGTGCCTTTTCTTTAATAACGTTCATCAGCTGACTTAGAAAAGAAAAGTGATAACTCTGAATTTAGGGTGATGTGATCCGTAGCATGGTGTTGTTGGTGAAATGTTGATGTGGTGTTGCAGAATGTCGGAGGGGTGACAGAGGGTGTCTACACCAGCGCTGGCGGCATGGAGGCGGACGCTGGGCAGGACTTCCAGGACTACTGGAATGAGATCCGCATCATCCAGGAGACCAAGCGGCTGGACGAATATCTGGACGAGGAGTATGGGTGCGGCCGCGACGAAGGCGACGGTCAGTCACAGACACTATGAGTATAGAATAGAACGTAAATGCTGTGAGAAAATAATAACCTTGGGATCTAAGGTTCTGTGATAGAACCCAGAAATAAAATGAAACCTAGGTTTTGCAATAACTCTCTGAATAAATTAGAATCTAGGTTCAGTCATAGAACCGAGGAATGAAATAGAACCTTGGTTCCGTTATAGAGCCTATGAATAAAAATACAACACAAAATCAGTAAAACTATGATATAAACTATGAATAAAAAATATATCTATAGTTCCATCGTAGAACATAGAGTAAAATAGCACTGAGTTTATGTGTAAATGAAATATAAACTAGGGTTTGTGAAAAAGTTACATTACATACTTCCTCTTTTATAGATATAGATTAATTGCTCTGCCTAAAAAATTAGGCGGTCTCAGACTGTAACAAAAACAAAACTACACTAGGTATTACACCCATTCTACACTAATCCTTTATTCATCTTTGCCTTAAAATATTTTCTCTCATATTCGGAATTTTACAAAGTGATTAAAATTTTTCATTACTTACCACGATAATTTGGAAATTAATTTGTTACCATGCATGAACGCTTTTGAATGATATTTAGCTTTTTAATTTAGATGGTAGAAAACCCTATTCTGTTAGTTCAAAGAATTTGGTTAAACATCAAAAACGTTGTTTATGTAGGCCTATAACAAAAATTCAGAGTCAACAACCACAGCTTTTAACACACTGTACGTTTGGCAAATGTTAACTGTTGCATTGCCCAACAGCAGTGTTGGTTAATTTGGCCAGTAACTGTCAGGTGTGGGGCAACCACAGCAGGTCAGCCTTTCCCTTATCAGCCAGTCACTCACCGCTGCTATCAGTCATCAGTCCTAATCCCACATTAGGCACTGATGGCAGCTGATGACACCCAGGTGAGGTGACTAACACCACTGCCATTTACTACACTGTTCTTGTTAACAGTGATTTATCTGAATGATGATACATTACAACTTACAACTCTGTCGTGCACAGGGGTGAGTGGGTGTCTCGATTGGGAATTTTGTTTCCAAGTGGTGTAAGAGAGGTATAAAGTAAAATAATTATTCATATATTCTATATTTACAAATAGGTGTTTGGTAGTTAGAGATTACATGTGCAAATGACATGTCTTAAGTGTGTAATGTTGCTAGTTGCATTGCCAACTTCCAACTTATCCAACTTATCACTTATAGTCCAACTTATAGTCCAACTTATCAGCTATTTAAGTTTTAAACAACACATCCATCATCTACGATGGAAAAGTTGCTCACTAAACTGCCGTACCTATATTTCAATAATTTTTTTATACAGTTAAAGTTAAGGCGCGATAAAACTATTGATGTCAGCCAATTTATGTAAGGAAAATGTTATTATTTACAAATCACATATATTTAGTTTAGTGGGGTAAAGTCTAACGAAAGAGTACCATTTTTGTTTTAAGAGTCATCTTCACCTTTGGGCCAGTAGCCCATTGTTGTGCAGTCGCCAATGTTAACCATACGGCTTTTAATGTAAAACATTTTATTTTATTCCGCTGTTTCGGGCGCCTTTTTCAACCAATTTTCTTTAAACTCGGTAAATGTTTAGTTGAACATTTATATTATGCTTCTTATACCTCAAAATTTTGAAAATTTAACAAATATTACTCTCTGTGAAGTTGAAAAGTAAATTGATTTTCCCTAGTAATATTTGTTAAATTTTCAATATTTTGAGGTATGAGGGGCCTAATATAACTATTGAACTAACCACTTACCAAGTTTAAAGAAAATCGGTTGAAAAACGGCATCCGAAACAGGGGAATAAAATACCATGTTTTAGCATAAAAGCCGTGTGGTTAACATTGCAGACTGCCCAACAATGGGCTACCAGCCCAAAGGTGAAGATGACTCTTAATCCGCTGTTACTAACAAAAGAATGTCTCATTTGAGTAGTCAGGTTACCCAACTCTGATGAGTCTCATCACTTGACCACTCATCTTGTGGTAACCAACTGCACATGTGTTCAATTCTTGCTGTTACCTCCTCTGGTGTTGCCTGTTTTGTTAACCTTTGTCTTGTAATATATGTTGACGTTTTGCTATGCGTTTCAATTTCAAATGTTCACATTGCTGTACTTTGTATAAGAAGATATATCTTACTTTGTTGTGTTCGTGGTAAGTTTTTTAAACATTTTTTAGTCTTGCATGAAAATTTCGCATATCTTTTTTTACATAAAATAAGGATACAACTTTGTATTGACAGTAATAATATCAATCCTATTTTTACTATCTGTGTATAGTTTTAGCAATGATTTTAAAATAAAGGTGGAGTCTCGTTAATTCTCAATAGATTCTGAAAGAAAGCTTAAAAACCATGTAAGATTGTACTAGTAGTTTGATTGATCAATCATTGCTATTTTAACTGTCTTAATATTTTTGGTATATAGGGTAACTCATGTTTGAAAATACTTTTACTGTTGAATTCAATGGTTACAGCTGATAATGAATTAATTATTAATGATTATTTTTTTGTTATACCTTGGATGAAATAATTAGTATATTTCATTACAAGTACCGAAAGTGACATTTTCCGGTATGCGCTCAAGTTTCACGTCCAAGGTTTTGACCCACGTCCAAGGCTTTGCCTCGGACGGGAATAATTTGAGCAAGTACCAGAAAATCACTTGCATTACAAGTTATGAACGATACTTTTCGTCATGCAAAAAGTTACACATACAGAATAACAAACCTCGATAAAACTAATACTATTTTATTTCTCAATTAACAGTACATCAATACTAATTAATCCTACTTATGTTTACATTTAAATCGTTAAACAGTTACAACAGCCGGTTTATGTTATAAAAATAAAGAAACACGTGCTTAGTGAGCAAATGTAGAACTAATTGAGAGGATCGAAAGTGAATGTAGAGGCCGGGAAAATCAGCTGATCGTTTTTCCCTGCCTCTAAATTGGAGATCCGGAAAGAGTTATTTTTGTTGATATCAGCTGCTATTGAAAATGGCTACTTTTGATAGGGAATGATAAAACAATTTAAATGACTGATATGACTCATTCCCATTTACAGAATGCAGTCACCATGGAATTCATTCCTTTTTATAATTGGCTCATAAATATTAGTACCCGTATTTAAATTTATGATTCATTTGTTAAATATACTTCTAGACTAAAAATGAAACAAATATCATAAATTTTTCAATTGTTATCTTTGGTACTGCAACGAACAATTATTAAATTTAGGGAAGACTAATAGGCCTAACTGTTGTGTTTTTATCTTTCATTATGTCTGATAAGAAGTAATAGTTAGCTATAACCTTCTATGGAAGTGAACTTGTACTTTCAAGTGAATGCAATGTCATTAATAATTAATTAATCTGTTATTTACCTAATCCATTGTAAGTGGCCATTATAAATAGTTCAAACGTCAGTGTAATGCTAGAGATTGGCAAGTTTAGCAATAGTGCCAAGGCTGAAAAGCCAAGTAGTCGGCTGCTAATGGTCGGTGTGACTGCGGTTTCTCCTAATATTGGGTAAGAACTGATAGTCGCTAATGTGCGTGCACAGTGTGCGTGTGTGTATCCGTTGGGTATGTGTGTTTGGTTCACATAGAGGAAGTCCCTACCGGATTGTCTGACCTTCTCTGCAAGGCTGACTCATGACATTTAAAAATGCCCATCTTTGGGGGCAACCTGTTCTTGAAAAAACTTGTTTAATGAAAAAAAAAAAACGATTTGGTATTAAGATTTTAAATTGAACAGTAGCAATAGAGTAAAAAATACAAATTTGTTATTTGGCTGTAATTTTCTAGAAATATTCTTTTCAACATACATAAAAAATATCTTACATTGTGACTTGAAGGGTTATCAAACCATTACTGGTAATTTTTTCTAGTACTCAAACAGTTCTTTGTTCAGTAAACCTTTGGGTCTTGAGAATTTTTCTTCCATTTATTGTCAAGTTTCCTGGTATCTTTTAAAACTTGCCTGTCTTTTGGACAACAGTCAAGAAAAGGACAGAGTGTTTGGTTTTGAAGTTGACATAAAATTATTCACATTTTTGTGTAATGCCAGTGAATTTCACTAGGCCTATCCGTCTAATTGATCATCTGTCAACTGTACTGATGAGTCATAATTTATTACTGTAATTTTTAATAACATCAAGAGTGCTTAAAACAGTGATCAATCTATTTTCCAAAAAATTGGCTACACAAGTTAGTGTTTGAAATGACACTTATGTTTTACACGGATACACCGATAAGCATTAATGTGTTGTTTTCTCTCAGTTCTCACAATAATAAGTTTATTTTAAATAATTTATATCAAGTTACATTACTGGATTTTGATGTGTGGAGTGTTTGCAACAATTTAGTTTACATTATATGGTCTAGATAAACTGTCAAGGTTTTAAAATACTTCGGTTTGTTTTGTTAAAATATCAGTGAGCAATCAATTAATGTCGAATGAGCATTTTAACATAATGCTAGTGGACCACCTGTGTTACTGCTTGTAATATGTAATGGGCCCGAGACGACCTTCAAGCCTGTCATATTTTCATATTCATGTGTCATAATTTCAAAGCTTCTCTCCTTAAGTCTAGACGATTTCTAATACTCTATTAACTTTTATGTAGAGAGAAAGTTTGTTATCAGTTGAAGGTGAAGGTCAAATGTTTTATGTAATCTAATAGAAGTACAGTACTAATTTTTCCCCAAAAAATTCAGATAACAAAAGTTCTTTAAAAATACTTTATAATTATATACAGGGTTAGGCAAAAGTCTGGACACCCCCAGTTAAATTTTTAACGCGTTGCAGTAGGAAAACCAAACTTGGCACATGTTTACAAAATCAAAATCTGCACTTTTTCATCAACTACACAACTTTGCCCCTGCCCCCAAAATGGGGTATTTTGGGGGCAGCCCCAAATTTTCAAATTTAAACCCCGATCGAGTGACCCCTCATTTTAAACGGTTTATCAAGAGAAATTAAATGGCGCAAACCGGAGGTCGATATCTCGCCCCTAAACAAAATGGCAGCCATTTCAAAATTTGAGATGGGCAAGCAAGTATAAGTCTGGACACCCCCAGTTAACTTTTTAACGCGTTGCAGTAGGAAAACCAAACTCGGCACATGTTTACAACATCAAAAACTGCACTTTTTCATCAACTACAAAACTTTGCCCCTGCCCCAAAAATGGGCTATTTTGGGGGCAGCTCCAAATTTTCAAATGTAAACCCCTATCGAGTGACCCCTCATTTTAAACGGTTTATCAAGAGAAATTGAATGGCTCAAACCGGATGTTGATATCTCATCTCTAACCAAAATGGCAGCCATTTTAAAATTCGAGAAGGGTAAATTGACATTTGTTTAAATCAAATCGGAAAATAGCTTTTTAGAATTTATAATTTCTTGAATTATTTTAGAATTGAACCTAGTAGTAGAAATGAACTAGTAGGTTCAATTCTAAAATAATTCCAGATATTCTCAATTCTAAAAAATCTAATTTTCGATTTAATTTCAACAAATGTCAATTTACCTTTCTCGAATTTTAAAATGGCTGCCATTTTGGTTAGAGATGAGATATCAACATCCGGTTTGAGCCATTCAGTTTCTCTTGATAAACCGTTTAAAATGAGGGGTCACTCGATAGGGGTTTACATTTGAAAATTTGGGGCTGCCCCCAAAATACCCCATTTTGGGGGCAGGGGCAAAGTTTTGTAGTTGATGAAAAAGTGCAGTTTTTGATGTTGTAAACATGTGCCGAGTTTGGTTTTCCTACTGCATCGCGTTAAAAAGTTAACTGGGGGTGTCCAGACTTATACTTGCTTGCCCATCTCAAATTTTGTAATGGCTGCCATTTTGGTTAGAGGCGAGATATCGACCTCCGGTTTGCGCCATTTAATTTCTCTTGATAAACCGTTTAAAATGAGGGGTCACTCGATAGGAGTTTACATTTGAAAATTTGGGGCTGCCCCCAAAATACCCCATTTTGGGGGCAGGGGCAAAGTTGTGTAGTTGATGAAAAAGTGCAGATTTTGATTTTGTAAACATGTGCCGAGTTTGGTTTTCCTACTGCAACGCGTTAAAAAGTTAACTGGGGGTGTCCAGACTTTTGCCTAACCCTGTATTTACGAACAAGGAAAAATATCATATCTGAGAATTGATAATTATCTCTCTAATAACTATCTCTGCTTGAATGCTAATCACCTTCCACTAATGTGATTTTTATGTCCCTTTGTTATTAGCTCTCTATATTTGAATAGGACAATAGAAATAATAGTTTTAAGTGATCCATTGTGACAAACTTGCTGTGCATTAGAGTATGGTTGTTTACAATAGGCAAACTTATGGCTCTGCACTTTTTTAGTACAACTGAAAATTAGTCTTTCCAGGAATATAGTACTATTCTAAAATAAATTGGAAAGTAGCTTTCATTGAGGAATGTGAGAAAAACAGACAAAAGGTCTGGAAAGTAAAGGAAGTTTTCAATGAAGAGGGAAGAAGTATTTGAGTGTGATATTTTATTGTAATGCTCTAAGAATTCTCTTGCATAGTTAACTTTTTATATAGATGCGTCAGTTTACTACTAGCTTGTAAATTTTTATATCTGTTGTCCTATTGTGTAATTTCTTATGTATCACATTTTATCTTACATTATTATGTTTAAGTTAATTGATGTTTACAATATTATATTTAAGTAATTGATATTTATTAGTCTATCATAGTTTGTCTACAATATCTGTGAAAAATATATTCTAATTATAAATCACTAGATTTATAATAAAACTAAATTGTTAGCATTTGTACCATACAATTTGTTTTCTTGGCTTATATTTATTTCATTGACTGATTTGAATTATAACTGTAAATTTAAGTTGAAAAGTTTTGAAATAATTGTCAAATTATAATTAATTTCAAAAAGAATAAAAATAAGTGAAGAAAAACATAAAAGGATAAACCTTGCAATGACAATATTTATCAATCCTAACATAAACTTTATGGATTATTTTAAATATTTTTAGACAGCTTTTTGTGTAACATTTTATACATTATTTAAGGATGGAATTATTAAGGATTGTCTAAAGGTCAGGAAAACACTGATAATCAGGTTAGGTGTGGACACTGCCAATGGCGTAACTGATTTTTTCGGGCCCCCCTGCAAACTTATTTTTGGGCCCCCCTCCGAAAGTTCCAATTACCGGTTATCACTGTTTCCCGCCAGTAAACCAGTGTCACCAGTGGTTACAGGTGGTGGTAAAGCTCTTTTTATATTTTATAAAAATAAAAATATATATAACTATTAAGACAAAGTTAAAAGTATTATTGTGCATCTACAGTAATTGCATTGACTATGTACACTACCGTGAGTAGATTTCTCATAGCATAGGCGTGTTTGAAACATATTGACGGTGATGTGATCTCGTTCGGCGTACATGAAAGTACAAGAGTCACATGATAGGCAAGTCAATGCTACCACTCTTCTCAATCAAGGATTAAACATTTTATAATGAAGGTTTTTGTTTATGTTGTGATGAAATGTTTTTTTTTTTTTTGCAGCACTGTAAATTTAGCTAAATGATAACAACATCGATGGCAGCGACTCTGGTACCGGCGTACACGAAACTTAAAATTTTTGCCTCAACCAAAATGCATTAGATGAGAGGTCTATTCACGGTAGTGTACATAGTCAATGGTAATTGTAACATTGCAACCGCAAGTAATGTATTATATTTTAAAATATGTATAGCCTACTTTTATTCAGATTGCAAATAGGCATACAGTCTATCCTGTTAAAGAAATTCAGCCTAATTGTTCGTTTTATATTATTACCCTCTCTTAGACATTTTATCGAAAATTAAAGTAACAAAACTCAATGTATCTAATTTGCCTTTTATTTATCATCCAGTAAGGGGTTTAACCGATGCTTGTTATGGTTAATCCGGGTCCGAAGTCTAACCTTTAAAAATCTATTTACTTTTCTGAGGACCGCGAACCGGCAACATTTGGCTTCAAATGTGAGCACTATAACCACTCTAGTACAAGTAGGCTACAGTATATGATTATTTAGCTAACATCAAGGATTCTTAACTCTATGAACACAACGAATGACACGTGTTTTAAAAAGGGAAAGGGAGAAAAAGTAGGCTACATAATAACATCATTGTTATCGGCATTTAAAGTAATTCTTGTAAAAAATAAAAATGCTCAAGCTTAAAATAAATTGAAAATAAATTTATATAATTTTGTTAATTTCAGTGAAAAATGTTTTTTATCACTATTATAATTCAAAAGTATTTCTTTTGTCTTCATTGGATCTTCTTAGCGAGTAGGCCTACGCAGTTTTAAGAAAGAGCTGATGTGATTACTGTACCTCTGAAAAGTGTGGGTGTCTTATTCTCTATTACTTGGTATACTCAACCCACTAAGATTTTCTTGAGACATTGTACTCCAAAGATAGATTTTCATTAAATTTAATTATTAGAAAGATCCCCAAATTCAATTGCCGCAACGCAGAACGACGAATTCCGCGGCGGTCAGGTTGAGCCGACAAGGGCTGGCGGCAGAACAGCTGCAGTCGGCAGAGTGGTTAGGCCTACTGCGGTGTCCTGCCGACAAACCTAATTGTAAAAATATTTTTATATTTTAAAAATAAATATATTCATGGTAGTTTGAAAATACAATGGGACCATAAAAAAATTTAAACTGCTAACATGAGTTAAAATTATTAAACATAACATATTTCACATATCACGGGCCCCGTCCGCGGGCCCCCTTAGCAGCGGGCCCCCCCGCACCGCGGGGTCTGCGGGCCCCTCTGTTACGCCCCTGGACACTGCGGTGGGCATTGGTAGAGTAGTAGGACACGCAGGTAGTCGGTCGGCTATGGTAATGCTGTGGGCAGTGTGAGTTGCTCAACCACTCGCCTGCCTTACATAACTGCCGGTCCATGAATATGTAAATCCCAATAATCATCTATACGCCTTTGTCATCTGCCGACACCAACACACTGCCCCGTGGCGCATCTCGGATCCGGTACTACTTGAACCGATACACATTATACACTCGTAACACCAAGGTGGGGTGAGCGAGCAATCAGTTTAGTTGTGTTTTTAAAGGTAACTCTTGATTTTTTTTAAGAAATGCAAGTGTTCAAAAATACTGGGTGTCTCAAAATTACTGTTGTGGTCAAATGTTTTATTTTATTTATTTATTTTTTAATATCAAATTATTATATTTAATTTTTTGATTACATTTTAGCTATATAAACAATTGAAGGGTACAGAGAAAAAACGCTTGATGTCCAAAAATATTCAAAATTTAACTAATACCACCACTGTGTAGGGAAATGTGAGTTCTACAACCACGTGCTTCCATTACAGCAAAATAATGATCGGGGTCCTTAAAAATCAACAAAAAAGATTTGGTATGCAGAGAACTAGTGCTTGTTGTCCCTCGCGAACAGCGAAGAAACGCTTGTAGTCCACTAATCGTGCCGACGCACTCTGAAGCGCATACACGCTGTGTCTTGCACCAGTCTCTGGCTGTTACGCCAGCCAGCCTACAACAGTGCTCTTCAACTTAATTGTGTTTTAAAGTTTATTTTTAATATTACAATAAGTAATGGTGATGATGATGGTGATGATGTGTCGAGCTTGAATGTGAGTATTGGTTCTACCAAGAAAGGTAATAGTATGGCACTATTAGCAGCAGACCTGCATATTCAGCGAATATCCTACAGGATTTGATTTTTTTAACTTCCTCCATCAAAATTATGGGAACGAGGATGTGGGTTTGCCGCCATATGGCTGCTTTAAGTAAATATAAGTTGAAGCCTACCTAGTACTTTCTAAATTTGATCAAGTTATGTCAATATGTAAGATAGAGGGTTTTGTAAATTCCCCATAAGAATAACATGGAAGACCTATTTTTGGATTTTATCCATAACCTAATAAGCCAAGTTAAAACTTAAGGGTACTAAATTGTTTGTTTTTTAAGCTCTTTAAAATGAATTAGGCCTAGTTGAAATTGTTCCATTAAAAAAACTTTGTTCAAAAAATTCCAAAATCACATTTTTTACCCTTTTGAAACCCCAAAAACCCCGTCCCCATGGCCCGATTATGGTGGTTCACAAATTCATTAAAATAGACCTAGTCCTACACCTTCATGCCAAATTTCATCAAAATCGGAGATCCCTGTCAAAAGTTGACAATACTTATTAATATATGTATATATATTTTGTATACATATGAGTAGTGTAAAATTGCGGCCGCTGGCCCAGTTCAAGGTCACCTGAGGGATGACGTCATCGAGGTCAATGACCTCACTGATGACGTCATCGATGACGTCATCGATGACGCAATCGATGACGTCATCACTAATGACGTCACACCCATGACGTCACAGAAATGACGTGCTGATGACGTCATCACCCCTTACGTCATCAAAATGACGTCACCGACGCCACTGAGGTCAAGGTCATGCCGAAACTTAAATTTTTTTGGCACTTTTGCCGTTTCTCGCACTACGCTCCGAGTTTCAGTCAGAGTCCCCGTGACCTTGACCACTTGGAGCGAATTTTCGACGAGAAACGGCAAAAGTGCCAAGTTAAACTCGAGTTTCTGACATGACTCTGCCTAATTGGGCAATCGGTTATCCCTCAGGTGACCTTGAACCAGTACAACGCCCGCAATTTCATATTACTGTGACCTTGAAAACTTAACAACGGAGCGCCGACACCGATGCGCACCCCACGACAGCCACCGAGTGACTGACTGTCAGGCTCTGTGTATGCTAGGTATATTGGCTTGAGAGACTAAGACTATAAACTGTCAGGAATGGGAGTAACTAACTGAATTTTGCAAGGAAAAGTCATTTCATCCAATATTTTAAACAAATCCTCATCAGTAAAACTGACATTAGTCAGTTTTGTATAAAACCTAGGGTGTCCGCGCAACAGTTTGCGCCACTTAGCTAAAGTTGAAACTCTCTTAACTTTGAGTGGTGGACAGTGAGCAACTAATAAAGTCTTAACACGGCTAAGTTTCTTACCTAAAGTGTCCTGCGACATGGCTTCACCTCACAAAAGTCCGCACAATACTGAGAGACTGCTTGTAGCGCATGAGTCAAGGGAAAAGAGGTGGGGGAAACAGCAGGAGTGGGGGAAGGTCACAGTGGCGGGGGAAGGTGAGGTGGTACGCTGGAGTATCGCATCACTTCACCATGAGCTGTCCTACAGTCAACACACTGTTCTCTTGGCCCGAGTTGGCACTAGAAGAAACATTTCTGTACAGCTTAGGCTGTGAGAGCCGAGGAAGCAAAGTCAAAGTGGAAATTGTGTTAAACTCCAAGATGAAGAGTCTCCTAAATAAACTAATTGTATCCTTGCAATCTCCTATAACTTTAGAGAAATACCACTTTATTAAGCGACACCTTATACTTTGGCAAAACGAAGCGGAAATGGAAAAGATTACAGTAAAATTAATTTAACTTAAAACCTGGACTGGACACTCATGGCGATACCACGTGGCGTGCAAACGCCACCCTAAACATTACAAGTTAGGTTATTGAGCACCTCTGGTACGATAACCGATGTGCTAGAGTTAAAGTGTGATGACCTTGAGTCAAAACACTGAAATACTACAAGTCGATATCGTCCCAGAGTTAAAGTGTAGTGACCTACATTCAGAACTTGTAAAATTACTTACATATAGAGAGCTAGAGAACAGCGAGACGCACCGCATGGAAGCCGGAGACATACTGGCGAAGCGGTGTTGTGCAGCCTAGGGACCCAGTTGTGGTGGGGGTATAGCCAACACTTAGAGTACAAGTGTTGTGGGTGACCTTGACCCACTTAACTTACCTGACCCCCCCCTCCCGACAAAAAGTGCGAGCCCCCCCCCCCCCCGACAAAAAGTGCGAGCCCCCCCCCCCCGACAAAAAGTGCGAACCCCCCCCCCCCCGACAAAAAGTGCGAACCCCCCCCTCCCCCACCCCCACCCCCTCCCCCACCCTGATATCCTGGGCGTGGCAGCCCCGGTGGGGATATAAGGGGGCCCAGCCAGAGCCGGCTCGCAGTCCGCTCCCGCGCGTTGAACGTGAACGATCGGGACGGACCGCCATAGGCATCACTAAACATTGAATGGCGCCTTCAGTGTTTAGCGAAGTCTACTCTAACTTTAAGACTTGTATTAGTTGTAAGATATTGCGCTTGCGTTTGGGTATTGCGAATTGTTTTATATGAGAGTGTTTTACTTGTACCTTATGTCTCCTGTGTGTCTTTTATCCTTTGTGTCTTGTTTGTTATATGTGTTTAACATGTATGTGCTTGTTCCAGCATTGACTACGTTGAGCTCAATTGTGTGTTGTAAGTGTGTTATATTTTTCTAAAGTGTATACGCTTATTGTAGCATTTCCCCCTTGAGCTTTTGCAATGCTCAAAGTAAATCGTAAAGACAGGGAACGGGAGTAGGCCCCCGTGTAAAGTTACTTTTGTATAATTGTTAGGCTCCTCTCATGCATGCTTTAATGCGGCTGAGAAATAGGAGTTGGTCCGTTTGTACGCCTATATGGGGGTAATAAGCCGATGGCCTCTGCACTCGGATCGAGGACGTAAGCCACTAGGGTGTCCTCAGTTAGTTTCCCTTCTGGAAACTCAAAATTATGTAAATGAAACTTTGTTAGCTATTTGTGTTTTTTTGTCCCCAAGGCCCCCGAACATTCGTGGTTCGCCATGGATGTACGGGGGCCGAAATTTTTTAATGTCCGTGTGGCCTTGACCCACATAGGACTTGTAAAAATTTACTGCATTGCTAAATTAAAAATATTAAAGATAGGGTTACGGGAGTAGGCCCCCGTGTAAAGCCACTTTTTATAATTGTTAGGCTCCTCTCATGCATGCTTCAATGCGGCTGAGAAATAGGAGGTGGTCCGTTTGTACGCTTATACGGGGGTAATGAGCCGATGGCCTCTGCACTCGGACCGAGGACGTAAGCCACTAGGGCGTCCTCAGTTTCTTTGAAAATTATGTAAATGACATTTTGTTAGCTATTGGAAAAGTTATTAGTTCGAAATGCAGTAAATGTTTACAAGTCTCGCGTGGCGAAGGGTACACGACATTGGATGTTGCCTTGTTGTCATAGTTGGGTCTCTTCGGAGGCTACAGCGATGACAACCCAAGTGCCCCACACCCCCATAGGGGGGTGTGGGGCTTAATTTTTTTAAAGTTTTTTCGTGACCTTGACCTAAATATAAAAGTTTTCAAAATCTTTAACAGTCAGGTCTTATTAACACAGTTTATATATATAGAGGTCTTTTAAAAGTTAACAGTTAGGTATTAGTAACACACAAGTTTGGAATTGTTTATAGTTGGGTCTCTTGGGAGGCTTCAGCGATGGCAACATAAATGCCCCAAGTGGGGCTTCTTTTTTGAAAAAGTGTGAGCCCCCCCCCGATAAAAAGTGCGAGCCCCCCCCCGACAAAAAGTGCGAGCCCCCCCCCCGATAAAAGTGCGAGCCCCCCCCCTTCCCCCTTCCCCACCCCTGATATCCTGGGCGTGGCAGCCCCGGTGGGGATATAAGGCGGCCCGGTTGCACGCACTTCTCATTCCTGCTCCAGCCTTCGTTGGAAGTTCTTCTCCGTTATTTGCATTTAACGCTCTCTCTACCTCAACATGCGCTTCAAGAACTATCCACCAGTTCTCCCATACATCAAATCAAATTCATCCAACACGTCTACTCCGACCAACACATCTACTCCAACTTCAACCTCCGCTGCTCCGATTCTCCAAACGTGTTTGATGAGCACAATCCTCAGCTGTTTGGAGATGCCGTCGGCTCCTTCGATGCCCAGCCTATCTCCGCTGCCACCAACGGAACCAACAAGTCCAAGTGTCAGTGGTGCTCGTGACGCTCCGTCGACTTCAAGAGGGGCTGGCGCTCACCCTGCAAGCAGCCGAGTGCTCATAGCATCACCGCCGATCTCATTGCTGTCAGATTCTGATTCGGAGTCAGCGGTCTTTGAGGAGAAGAAGTCGAGGTCCAAAATCATTCCCTACTCCCGTACACAGAAAATCCTTTCCTATACAAAGACCCAATGTCCACTACCCGTATCCCCCATGCCATCCACACCGGTCAAACCATCCTGCAAATCGATCTTTTCCCCAGACAAGTCAACCTCACCCAAAGCCAACATTCCATCTACAGTCAAACCATCCCGTAAATCGATCTTTTCCCCAGACAATTCTACCTCACCTAAAACCACTATTGATCTAACCCATTCTCCTACCCGACCCAAAATTCTTTGCAAATTACCCCTTGACCGTGCTAAACCATCACCCTCCATCCTTTCCAGCCAGCCTAAGTTAGATCAAGCGCCGCTCCAAAACACTAAGAGTCCAACACAAAAGAAACGTAATCGTGTTAAATGCCCTGCTGGCAAGCGTGATAAATGCGATTATGTTTGGTTTAGCAGAGAGGCTGTGGTTCTTTGTTGTCCGAGTTTTGCTCTTCCAGAAAAAGATCGTTGCCAACGACACTTGAATAAGAAAATCAAAATTCCGACACCAAAGCCCTATAGCCTTAATATTATGCCTGAAAAGTCCAAGTTCAAACACCCCAACAGTCCGCAGAAGCTGAAAATTAATAGGCTCAAGAGGGACAAAAAATATTATTTCATTGTTCAAGCTTATGGAGCATTTAACATAAATGTGCAAATCATTCTAAAAGGTGATGGCCGCCTTCATAGAATGAAAGTACCACCTGCGATGGTACAAAGAGAATTTTTTGTCCCCGGGGCTTATTTAATTCGAAGAAAAGGATGCCTATCTGTTTGGGAAATGGACTAGGACATGGGCTCACCAAAAAATCAAAATTGTTTAAAAGTGTTGGACATTAATTAAATTTCTTCTTCCAAATTAATTTTTCCAAATTTAGTCTTAACCCTCTTAAAGTAAGGGAGAGGGGTATTATACAAGTCAACTAATAAAAAAAAAAAAAATACTTGACTTGTATAATACTTTAACCTGGCGGTGATGTAAAGTCACTGGGACAATCTCAAACCGTGTCCTTGAGGGTGAAGACTAAGTTACAAAAATCTTTAAAAAATAAAAACTTACCTCCAAACGCTTGTAGCTTGCTACAAGTGTTTGGAGGTAAAAATTTTTTAAAGTTTGAATGACCTTGACCCACATAAATTACTGTTTAAAGTAAACTGCTAGCCTTACAACTTATGTCGTGTATCACGTGATACCCCCCACTCTAACGCTTTTAATAAGCTTGTATGAGCCGTTCATTTGCTTCAGTCCGTTCCTATGCTCTGTGGTAAACATGTCACAGTACAATTACAAAGGTGGTGACTTCTTGATAAATGAACACAATGCTTGGGAAGTGCTAAACCGGCATAGAATGGAAGTTGAGTGTTGTATAAGACGAGATGGGTCTACATTTTATCTATGTATTATAAACAAACAAACCCACAAGTATGAACACTGGACAAAAATTAATTATAACAACATAGATGAGCTGTTTGCTTGGGTTTTTGAGGTGTGTAAAGTTATTGAAGAAACCAAAATGATGGGTGTGCTAAAGGTATGTAAAACTGATGACCGGGAAGACTAAGCAAAATTTCTTTTAACCCCCCCCCCGTGTTATCCCCACCACTAAAAATGGGTATATATAGGAGTGGTGATCAACCGTCCTCTCATTCTGCTTTACACCGTTAAGCTGAACACCACCATGTCTGCTATGAACGTCCCAGCCTCTACCTCTGGCCCGGCCCCCTCCAACTCCAGCCCGAGCATTGGACCAATCCGATCGGGGCCTTCGTCAAGGAGTCGTGTCCGATTCTCCGGCTTTGGTCCTGTGAGGAAGGAGTTGCGGAGCAGCGGAGCTTCTCAACCAACCACGGTGGACGCATTAACTCAGACTCCACCAAACATCATCGAGTGGTACGACGAAGTCATAGAGCAAAGGGACAGAATGCTAGAGAATACTCGCAGGGAGCTACTTTATATCCGGAGTAAATGGGAAAAACTAATTAGGAAGTGTGAAAGCCTGTTGGACAGTGATGATAGTGAGGATGAGAGTGGATAGGTGTGTGGGTAAAGACTTGGACTGGGACTTGTGTGTATGTATGAATGTGTGCGTGAATGTGAAATACAGAGCGGGGGATAGATCACTCTGTGGCAATGGACTAACATGCCACTTAGTGATCTATCCCCCGTTCTGGTAATGTTTTTGGATGGCCTTGACCCACTTCACCAAGGTTAACTAGTACCCCCACCACTGATAAGTGTATATATACGGGTATTGATGTGCAGTTTGGTTATTCTGCTTTGTATCGCTTAGCTGAATACCGCACTTCAACATGGCTTCCAACTGCAAAACTTCTCGGGCTTCTTCTTCAAGAAGGCGTGCTGCCAATGTCCTGCCTGCTACTCGTGGACCTGCTAGACCATTCCATAGCATAACTGTTGCTCGGGCAAACGCTTGCAAAGCTCCGATGCTACGGACCTTGCTGGAGGTGAGCCAAGACGGGCAAGGCTTGCTCAGTCCTGGTCAACGGCAGGAGCAAGAAAGGCGTATGGCGTACTTCAGGCTGCAGGGTGTAGTTCCCAGCTTGAAGTTAGGCGATCCCAGAGTAGCAAGCATCAACGAGGCAGCGGACTACATATCACACCTTCACAGTGTTTTAGAAGTAAAGGACCAACAAATTGAAAAGTTAAAAGAACAATTGAAACAATTTAACTTTAATCCGGTGGAGTTTGTAGAAACGGTGATGAGTGATAGTGACGATGAAGGTAGTGAATATATATTAGGTATGTAATGAAAAGACAGGGACATGTGTGTGTGTGTGTGTGTGTGTAGAATACAGAGCGGGGGATAGACTACTTTGCGGCAATGGACTAGCATGCTGCTTAGTGGTCTATCCCCCGCTCAAAGGGTACTTTTGAATGACCTTGACCCACTTTAAACGAAGGACAACCGGTTAACTGGTATAAAAGAGGGGGTCTGTACATCCCGACTTCATTCTGCTTTGGACCTTCCAGTGGAACGCTAGAAAATGAGTGGATCACTGATCATTGGTAAGGAGTGGGAGTATGTAACCATAAACTATTTAAACTGTAGAGGGATGTTGAAGAAGGTGTATGATAATGTTAAAAGAATGGTTGTTGAAGAAGGTAGGGTAGTGATTGTAGCGTGGAAGAAGAAGCAGTATACAGGACAACAAGTGAGAGCAAGTGACTTTGGGGGGAATAGTGTGTTTCAAATTGGACGAGCGAACTTGGTTAATTTGGACATTGTGTTTTGGGACTTGGAAAGGTTAATTGAAAATAGTGGCAAACATGGGGAACTCTTAATTGGCAGGGAGGACAGAGTATATGAGTAAGTGTAAAAGACTGGGGGCTTATGTGTGTGTAAAGACTAGGACTTGTGTGGAATACAGAGCGGGGGATAGATCACTTTGCGGCAATGGACTAGCATGCTGCTTAGTGGTCTATCCCCCGCTCAAAGGGTATTATTGGATGGCCTTGACCCATATAAAGGTAGAGGGGGAATGGGTAATAGGAGGGGGAAATTGGTATATATGTAGGACTGATGAATAAAGCATTTAGTCAAGCATTTGTCTAGACACTATCAACAACAATGGAGAGCTTCAGTGTTGAGTTCATCCTCTTGGAAGAAGACATCAACGAAGTGGTGGAACTTATAGAGGATAAGACCAGCCAGGGCACATTGGAACTTGTGAATTGCGAACCGTTGGACAATGCCGCAATCGATAAGATTGCATATTTCATGATGCATTTTTATAACGAACAAACAACCAATATGGAGTTTGTGCAGTACCTTTATCAAAACCAAGTAAACGTGCGAGTGACAATTACTTGGTGGCAGTAATAATAAAGTGTAACATATGGATGTGGACTTGGACTTGAGTGTGGTCTGCGGAATAGAGCGGGGGATAGATCACTTTGCGGTAATGGATTAGCATGCTGCTTAGTGGTCTATCCCCCGCTCAAAGGGTATCTTTACGTGACCTTGACCCACATAAAATGTATAGTTGGTGGGGGTATAAAAAGGGCAAACCAATTGGATAGATACACCACTTTCATACCATGGCTCCACTTGACAACACCGTGTTCCATCGCGACAGAATTCTTTCAATTCTGGAGGTAATACCTGTAGAAGTTATAGAAGCAGAGGACCAACTACCTGCGGTTGACCAGGAAGAGGAGGAGGAAGAAATTATGGATATTGAAACGGACTCTGACGAAGCTGGTTTAACGGATAATGAAATGGACTTGCACGCCTACGAAACGTTAGAGTCATCATCTGAGTCGGAAATTGAAGAAGAAGAAGAACAAGACACTCCTCATCGTCCAATGGATAGGACGTTAGTAGCCAGAAGAATTATGTATTGTCATCGCTACCTATTTCGTGATGAGAATGATTCCGACTCTGATGGTGATGTTTCACCTTTGTAAAAAGTTTAAACAAAAAGTTAAAAAAGAATGTGAGCGGGGGATAGAGCACTTTGTAGTAAATGATGCTGCTTAGTGCTCTATCCCCCGCTCAAAATAATAATTCCAAATGGCCTTGACCTATATAAATTTTGCTCAAACAGACGTATTTAAAAAACTTGTACAAATTATTGAATTTAGACCAAATATCATCAATTTATCAAGCCTACTGATAAATGTATTACAAACGGTTGTGTAAAGGCTAAATTTAGCACATGAGTGATAACCTGTTTCCATGTGACGTCACTTTCCCCACCTATCTGCCTCGGATATAAAGGGTCCCGGTGGAGTGCGCTGCTCATTATTGCGTGGACATTCACATAGTGTGCATTCAAAGCCAAACTGTTTGAAATGGCTCTTTGCGACATTTGTGGGGAAATCTTTCAAGACGAAGATCTTTTCACCATACACAGAGAATTACATGAAGAAGAAGATAGAAAAGAAGATATTACCATGGATGAAATAGACTTAGACTCAATTGACCGGTTTTTGGAAGAGCACCAGAAGCAGACGGACTACTGGGACAGCTATCTACAGCAAATGCAAAGAAGAAGACCTAGTGTGATCCAATTTGCTGGTGCTGGACCATCTACTGCTAGAAGACCTTTTGAAGAAGAAGACACTGAAGAAGAGGACACTGAAGAAGAACTGGAAGATGTGAAACAACTGCGCACCACGGCCTTGCCAGGACGAGTTGTAACACATTTCAAAATTAATAATGTTCAATTGGAACTGGAAACATTTATAACCCAGGCTAAGGAACTTGTTGGCGGAACCTTGAGGGAAGAATTACAAAGATTAAATTTTATTAAATTTGGAATGGTGTTAGAGGCTATGTTTAACAATACTGATGGTGAAACAGCATTGAGAGCGTTCATTACCAAAAACCGAACCCTTACCTTCACCTCCAACATCGATGATATAATTGAAGAATGCTTGGAGGAACTTATAACCAAACTCCAAGAACATGAAGGAAGAGGATCTGGATGGACTTTGTCATCAATTGAAGGTATGGATGTAAGGGTTCACAAGCATGGATATGGTTTAAGGGGTAGTAGTTTTATCCCTTTACCAAAGAAAATCCAAAACACTAAATCGTGTAGGAATGTGCAAAATGAAGGTAATGAATGTTTTAAGTATGCAATGTTAACCAAGTATGTTAAAGATCATCCTGAAAGAGTTGGTAGAGAATATTACGAAAATGAACACCGCTACAACTTTCAAGGCCTCACCTACCCAGTTACATTGAAAGACATAGACAAATTTGAAAAGAAAAATCCTGGCGTTTCAGTGAATGTTTTCGGTCTGGATGATTCGAACAACGTTTATCCTTTGCGGGTAGTAAAAGTTGAGCAAAGAAACCACACGGATTTGCTACTGATCACTAAGGGTGAAATTTCACATTATGTGTGGATAAAGGACTTTGCATCCTTGATTCGAAATCAATTATCAAAACAGAGGCGTAGGTTAACAGTGTGTAAAAGATGTTTTTGTTTCACATATAAAGAAATAAGACAAGGAGGATTAGAGTGGTTGATAGAACACAAAAGACTTTGTAATGAAAATTATGAAGTGAAGATTAGTCTGCCACCACCATCTCGAGCGTGTATCCAATTTAACAAAACAGTTCACCAATATCGGATTCCAGTAGTCATCTACGCAGATTTTGAATCTAGGTTAGTACCACAGGAGCTGCCGGACGGTGAAGTGACTAGAAGAACAAAATATCAGTTGCATCAACCCAACAGTTTTTGTCTAATAGTGAAATCAACCTTGTCTGAAAACCAATTGCAAAACTATGGTTTAACATCCACTCCAATACTCTACCGTGGTGAAGAAGCCGCTAAGTATTTCGTAGACCAGTTGTATGACATTGCTGAAAAGGTACATCGCTTGTATGGTAATGTCGTACCTATGGAACCTTTGAATGAGAATCAACAAGAAGAATACAATATGGCATCAAGATGTTATCTATGCGAGAAGAGCTTCAGTGAAGAAAATCCAAAAGTAAGAGATCACGATCACCTGACAGGTTTATACAGAGGAGCTGCTTGTAATTCATGCAATATAAATTACAAACTGCCCCACTTTATCCCTGTCGTGTTACACAATCTTAGCGGCTACGACTCCCACTTCATTATTCCAGAGTTAAAAAGAGATGATGGTAAAATTGATGTTCTTGCTACAACATTGGAAAAGTACATCAGTTTCTCAAAAACCGTAGGTAAAATTAAACTTCGCTTTGTAGACTCTTATAGATTTATGGCATCTAGTTTGAGCAGATTGTCTGAGAATCTACGAAGAGAAGACCTAAAAGAAACCAGCAAGATTGTACCTGAAGATAAATTGGACTTAGTATTACGTAAAGGAGTGTTCCCCTACGATTACATAACATCTACAGAAAAATTTGAAGAAACCAGTCTACCACCGATCGAAGCCTTCAACAGCAAATTAAACGAAAGTGAAATCTCCGTTGAAGACTACAATCATGCTTGTAATGTTTGGAACCAACTAAACATTCAAACCTTAGGGGAATATTCTGACTTTTATATAAAATTGGACGTAACTCTGCTGTGCGATGTGATGGAAGAATTTCGAAACACCTGCTTCTCCGCCTATGGACTGGACCCTCTACACTCGTACACATCTCCAGGATTAGCATGGCAAGCTATGCTAAAGTCAACCAACTGTCGACTGGAACTTCTAACGGATATTGATATGGTGCTCATGATGGAATCTGGTGTACGGGGCGGTTTGACACAAGCTGTAACACGTCATGTCAAAGCCAACAACAAGTACATCCCAGGCTTCGACGAGCAACAACCATCGGTCTACCTTGGCTACTTTGATGCAAACAACCTTTATGGTTGGGCAATGTCAAATCCGCTTCCCTACGCTGACTTCAAATGGATTGACCCGGCCACCATCGGTGACATCTCACAGATTCCGAAAAATGGTCCAAAAGGCTATATTTTGGACTGTGATTTTGAATATCCGGAGCACCTTCATGACCATCACTACGACTTGCCTCTCCTAGCCAAAACTGAAGTTTCACCGACAGGAAGATGGCCAAAATTGATGATGACCTTGGAGAATAAAGATCGCTATGTGGCTCACTACTGGGTAGTTCAACAGGCTCTCGAATTGGGTCTACGTATAGTGAGAATTCATAGAGCAATTGAATTCACCCAGTCTTGTTGGTTGAAACCATATATTGATTCCAACACTACAAGAAGAGCTGCAGCGACAACAGCATTTGAAAAGGACTTCTATAAATTAATGAACAATGCCATCTTTGGGAAGACCTTGGAGAACAAAAGAAAACACAAAAATGTAAAATTAGTGAGTGATCCTAGGAAATTGGAAAAATTAGTGCAAAAACCAAATTTTGGAACATCCATGATTATAAACGAAAATCTAGTCGCTGTCAGTATGAAGAAAACAACAATAGTCATGGACCGTCCGTTATACATAGGTATGTCGATTTTGGACATAAGTAAAACCCTGATGTATGATTTCCATTATAACAAAATGGTTAAACACTACGGAAGGGAAAACATTGGAGTCGCATACATGGATACGGACGCGTTTATCTACTGGATAAAGACTTTGGACATGTATGAAGACCTAAGGACTTTTCCATACAAAGAAGATTTCGACTTTTCTGACTATCCGAAGAACCATCCAAATTTCAATGAAAAAAATAAAAAAGTAATTGGAAAATTCAAAGATGAAGCAAATGGAATGCCTTTAGAAGAAATAGTAGCGCTGATGGCGAAATTGTATTCATTTAAGATGTACCACGAGAACAACACACCGACAGTCAAGAAAGCAAAAGGAGTGAAGACATCTTATTTGAAAAAACACGTAACATTTGACCACTACAAGACTTGTTTGTTTGAAGATCCTACAATATCAGCAACATTCAACAATATCCGAAGCTTCAAGCATCAAGTCTACAGTGTCACCGAAATTAAAAAAGCACTGTCAGCTCGGGATGATAAAAGACATATTTTGCCCGACAAAATCCACACTCTTCCTTTCGGCCATTACTCCTTAAACCCTATCAACTAGTAACCTATTCTTCGTCCTTCTACAACTTCGACCTTATTCCTTTCTCCTTCCGTAAAAAAAAATGGGGAACACGGCAAGTCCAACGCCGTGTTCCCCATTTTTTTACACAAGTTTGGATGACCTTGACCCATATAAATGATGTGAATATTTAAAACAACATTCATTGTGATTATACATGTGATACAACAAACATTGAAACCTGCAATATGAAGGACTTGAAGCAACAAATTGTCAACGAACTTCATAAACCTGCAAGAAGAAAGTTTCCACGAAGAAATACGGTGATAAAAGGAATTAATGATTTATATCAAGCGGATTTAATCGAAATGATTCCTTATAGCAAACAAAATAAAGGATGTAAATACATATTGACTGTTATTAACTGTTTTTCAAAAATGGCAGATGCTTTACCACTAAAAGATAAAAGTGGCAAAAGTGTTACAAAAGCAATGGAAACAGCTATACAAAGAGACAAACATACTATTAAACATTTACAAACAGATGATGGAAAAGAATATTTTAATAAGGAATTTGCAAATTTAATGAAAAAACACAATATAAACCATTATTCAACCAATTCAGAAGTAAAAGCCTCAATAATCGAAAGATTCAACAGAACTTTAAAAAGTGCAATGTATAAAATGTTTTCCAACAGAGGATCGCACATATGGATTGATATGTTACCAAAACTTATAAACGATTACAATAACAAATTTCATAGGACTATCGGGATGAAACCAAACCAAGTAACTAGTAAAAATGAAAACCTTGTATTAAAACGTATAAAAACGAATACTAAACCAAAAGTTGAAAAACTAAAGCCTAAAAAATTTAATGTGGGTGATAAAGTGCGAATAAGTAAATATAAAGGTGTATTCAGTAAAAGATACCTGCCAAATTGGACCAATGAGGTTTTTACTGTATTCAAAGTACAACCTACAGTACCTGAGACATATATTTTAAAAGATAATAAAGGACAATTGCTTGAAGGAGGGTTTTATGGACATGAAATGTTAAAATCAACAGTAGGCGATGTATATTTAGTTGAAAAGGTGTTGCAACGGAAAAAAGATAAGGTCAAAGTACGATGGTTAGGATTTAATAAGACGGAAGATTCTTGGATACCTAAAAAGGATTTGATATAACGATAGAGAATCATTTTAGGTTGAACCATTACAAAGGATGGGGATAGTACCACAAAAAGAGAGTTTTACTATTAATAATATAGATGAACTCACAGTGGATAATTCAGAATTCAATAGTGGGAAACATGGCAATTTGTTACCAAACACCGTTCGTTGTCTGGTTACCGGACCTTCCAACTGTGGAAAAACTAATGTAGTATTCAATTTGATTACAAACCCTAAAGGATTACGATTTAACAATCTATATATATTTTCAAAATCACTACAACAACCAAAGTATCAATTATTGGAAAAGATACTGACTAATGTGCCTGAAGTTAAATATTTAAAGTTTAATGCAAGCGAGAGTGTCATGCAGCCACAAGAAGCTAAACCATTCTCCGTGTTTATATTCGACGATGTATCTTGTGAAAACCAAAACACAATAAGGAATTACTTCGCTATGGGTCGACATAACAACATAGATAGCATTTATATTGGCCAAACTTACAGCAAAATACCTAAACAACTCATTAGAGACAATGCAAACATGTTAATTGTATTTAAACAGGACGAAACCAACCTAAAACATATATATTTTGATCATGTAAATGCGGATATGACATTTGAACGATTTAAAGAGTTGTGTGGAAAGGCTTGGGCTGAAAAGTATGGGTTCCTAACAATTATGAAGGAACAACCGCTAAACAATGGTCGATACAGGATAGGATTTGATAAATTTATATTAATACATTAAACGCGGTATAACACATTCATTGTTGTACAACACGTCTTGCTACAAACATGGTTAACCAAGAAAAATTAGTAAAAGAAATAAAATCACTTAGTGATTCTATTCGGGCTAAAAACAGAGCATTGAAACTAGGTATTAGCGAGAGGGAGAAATTCCTTGAATCTACTTTTAAACCTATTACTGAACCCTTGAAACAATTAAACAAAAAATTTGCTAAACCTGTATTGGAAGGAGATGCGATTGCACCTATTACGAAGTTTGAAAGAGAAAATGTAAAATCAGAAGAGTTTAGTGATGAAGACCCGGAATCCTCTACGTATAGTGGTTTTACCGGTGGAGAACCTGAAAGAGAGCTAGAATCACCGGACTATAGTGGAATAAGAGAATTATATGAAGTAAAAGCCAAAAGAGGACATGAAGTTGTATCAACTGCTAGTGAAGAGGAAAAAGAAGAAGAGACAAGGGAAGGTCCGTCAAACATAAGCTTGTTGGGTGAAAACATTCATAACAAAGGACCTTTAGGAAGGAAATACATGATAAAAATGTTAGCTGGAACAAATCCTAATAAAAACTACCATAGTTATGGGGTAAGACTAACAGAAGACGGTTTAATGGTTGGTAATAGCCCGGTAAACATTGATGAACATGATAATATTATTGTTGGTAATCAAAGATATAAGGGCACAAGGGGATTATTTGAATTATTATTTGAAAATAAGCCTTTAGAATTGTTAGTTAAAGAAAAAGACATGGAAGCATATAAAAAGATTTTGGAACAAACTAATGCATACAGGAGGAAGTATTCAGCTGACCAACCTGTTTTTAGATCAAAGTCTTTAAAATATAGAGAATTTGTATCCAGGTTAATACCAACAACGAGAAGACAACCAATGCCAATAATACCAAGAAAACCTGTAAAACGAAGGTTTGTGTCATCCACTTTGGATATAAGTGCTCCAGAACCAAGAAAAAGAAACAAGTCTGTTACAGGTACAGGTTTAATGAAGAAACTATATAACACAAATGTGATTTATTACAATAATATCAATAAATTGGTGGATAGAATGAAACTAATACATGAAGCTAAAGAAGCGGGTCATACTGGATTGGAAAACGAATGGGTGGCTTTAGTGGATGAACTCCGAAACCGTGGGGTAATCTCATAAAAATGCGTTACTCCCTAGAATACTATTCAGTTGCACCATGAGTGTCGACAAGTTCGGACGTTACTCCTCGGATGGGTTATATTATGCCAATAGTTTAAAAAGAAGTGCTGGTTTACCACAAACACCTGATGGAGATTATGATATGAGTAATAAAAGGTTAAAAAACATAAAAGATCCTACGGATGAAAACGATGCAATAAATTTAAAAATATTAAAGGAAAAGATATCGCCAACATTAAGACTACAAAATAACACATATAACGCAGAAGATCATAGAATCATCAACGTTGGTAAACCAAATCAAAACGGTGATGCAATAAACAAAGGTTATTTGTCATCTGAATTAAAAAATACGTTAAAATTCAATGGGAAAACGTATAGTGCTAACAATAAACGTATATCCAACGTAGATGACCCTAAAGATGCAAAAGACAGCGTAAATAGACGCTATTTACATTCTTTGATACCTGAAAAGACAAAAGATGGATTTTCTTTTTATAAATTTGTTATTAATGATATAGGCTATCCAAAAACTGAAAACGATGCTGTAAATCTAAAATGTATTAAAGATCATTGCATCATACGTGATGTAGGGGTTATAGATTGTTTTAATAATTGTTTAGCAAATGTTAAAGATGGTTCGGCGCCATCAGATGGTGCAACAGTGGGTCAAATGATGGAAACCTTAAAACAAGAAACAACCTCTTTTGTAAAACAAGATCAAGTAGTATCGAAGCAAGGGGATGAATTTGTTCAAGGTAATGAAAAATTTAATTTATTAACATACAAAAATGATGCTTGGGATTGCATGGATAAAAAGTTATCAAATATGGGATGGGGTTATGAAAAACATGATGCAGCTGCTTTATCACAAACCGTACATCTAGATCCAGATAAATATTTTAGATGGTTTACATGTAATAATAGAGTGATAAGAGACTTGGCACAAGGAAGAGAAGCAAATGATGCTGCAACTGTAGGACAGACCATTACAACATCATTAAAGGATAGTAAAGTGTATAATTGTAATAATAAACGTATAACAAACCTTAAAGACCCTGAACATGTAGATAATGCTGTCACTGTTAATTTTCTTGTAAAAGTATTAGGTAATGCGATATTTGATTTACACAATCATTTTACACCATATATTCTTCAAGGAAAATCAGGTCATAATACTTATGCTGAATCCATGAGAGGTGAGTATATTAAACGAGAAATTTATAATAAATACTTTATTAACCCTAAAACGAAACAGTTTAGATCATCAGATTGGGGTGATATTGATATTTAAGTAAATAACTCAATAAATGACTTCATTTATGTGCAACCTGTCATAGAGTTAACACATGAGTTGCACATTGCCATTATAAAAGGACAATAATGACGTTCAAGTACATCAGTCCATATCGAGACACTGCAAGAAAAGGAGGTGGGATCACGTCCACAGCGGTTTCTCTGTTAAGTAAAGCTTTAAAACAAATTCCAGTAGGATCCATAGTAAATAGAGCAATAGACGCATTACCATACGAATTTCATATAGCAGGAGGTTATCAGTATTGCGGACCAGGAACTAAATTGAAAAAACGACTGGAAAGAGGCGATCCTGGCATAAACAAGTTAGATCAGGCATGTAAAGAACACGATATCGCATATTCCACGTTTGCCGATTCAAAAAATAGATCAATAGCTGACAAAAAGCTTGCGGACATAGCTTGGCAACGAGTAAAATCAAGTGACGCTAGCATAGCAGAAAAAGCAGCAGCTTTAGCAGTAACAGCAGGTATGAAGGCTAAAACAGCAGTAGGAGGTGGAAGAAGGAGGAGAAGGAGAGTAAAAAGGAGGTCAACCACAAGAAAACATGGAGGAAATATAAAAAGAAGACGACGACGATCTACAAGAAAAGGCAGGAAGAAGCCCACCGTGTGGTCAATGGTAAAAAACGGGGCAGGTCTTTACCTAAGACCTTATCGTGCATATTAAATGAAAGAAATCAATTGGTCATACCACATAAAGCATTAACCAATATTGAATTATTTAAATATATTTCCTGTTTAAAAATACCATTTTTTCGCGGTGTGTTTATGAAAGACAGTTTACCAAAGAAAATGTGGCAAAATGAGACTGGAATTGTAAATTTGGATAATACTGAAGGGCCTGGCACCCATTGGGTTTGTTATAAGAAACTAAATAACAATGTATATTATTTTGATAGTTTCGGTAATTTGCCACCACCAAAAGAACTTCAAAATTACTTTAAATCTGCTAAAAACATATATTATAACTATAAAAGAGAACAACCTGATAATACTTCAATGTGCGGCCATTTATGTTTGGAATTTCTAGCTAAAAGTATCAGTCACTATTGAGATGTCTTCCTATACGGTATCATTAACAGGAAAATCGTCCACTTTACGAAGTATCCTTTTTCCAGCGTTACGCTTGCAAAAAGGAAGGTTTTGGGAGGCGGCACTATTGGATTTTACAACGTACAACTCTATTCCCAATGTTACGGAAGGTAAAAATAACATATTGCATTATTATAAGGGAAAGGATGCCAGTGGAAAATTTACAGACTTACAAGAGTGCAGGTTACCCACAGGTTCTTATGAAATTGATCATATAAATGAATTTTTGCAAACTAAAATGGGAAAAGACAATATAACATTAAAAGGTAATAATAATACGATGAAAGCTGAAATTACTTCCAAATATTATATAGATTTCACTCAACCAAACTCAATTGGTGATTTATTAGGATTTTCCAACGATGGGCCTGTATTAGAACCAGATGTAACACATTCCGGTAAGAAAACAGTAACAATATTAAAAGTCAATAGTATAGACATAACTTGTAACATTATACAAGGTGCTTACAGGGATGGGGCTAACACCCACATCATACATACTTTTTACCCAAGTGTACCACCTGGATTTAAAATTGTTGAAAAGCCACAAAACCTGGTATATCTACCGTTGAACACCACTTTCATTTCAGACATCGTGTTGAGCGTATTGGATCAAGACGGTAACTTGGTAGACTTCAGAGAAGAGCCTATTACGATTAGATTACATTTAAAATCGACACTTTAATACAAAACCATGGGTTTAACATTTAAAAGCGAACAACCTACGGGAAACCGCATTAGTAGCTCTTCAGCTGTGGAGGAGTTAACACGCGAGAACATTCGTTTCTTAGAGAGAATTGGATTAAAATTAACCGATTATGGATATACTGGATATAGCGCAGGGTCCAACATTCGACGAAACCCTATGGGAAAAAGAATATCACACCCACAACCCTTACACTTCATCGAAATTAAACAATAACGATGAAATTCGTATTCCCATACAAAATCAAGACATTTACACACTACCATGTGAAAGTTACTTGTATATTGAAGGACAAGTTACTAAAAAGGACGGTACTACTGTTGGTACAACAGTTCCATTTATAAATAATCCTATGGCTTTCCTATTTGATGAAATTAGATATGAAATATCAGGTGTAACAGTTGATTCCACTAAAAAAGTAGGTATTACGACAACTTTAAAAGGATTAACATCTATAACACCCAATGAAACCAATTTACTTAAACCTGCCGGATGGGTATTACCTACGATTGACACGATCACTCCAAATCCAAATGGATATTTTGATTTTCATATTACATTACGTTTGTTGCTTGGTTTTGCTGAAGATTATAGGAAAATAATATTAAACGTTAAACAAGAATTAGTTTTGTTGAGATCTTCTAACGATAAAGACATTATTAAAGCTGCAGATGCTACTACAGATGCGACTTTAGAATGGAAATTAAAATTAGACAAAATTGTATGGAGAGTTCCACATGTTAAATTGGCTGACGAGCATAGAATGCTACTTTTAAGAAAATTAAAAGCCGATCGTGATATTGTTATTCCATTTAGAAGTTGGGAATTTCATGAGCATCCCAGTTTACCTACTACGGATCGACACACTTGGACTGTTAAAACATCGAATTATGTAGAACGAGCCAGGTATATTATATTTGGTTTACAAACAGGTAGAAGAGACGCCATTACTAAACATGCAGGACAATTTGATCATTGTGACTTGAAAAATATTAAAGTTTATTTAAATTCACAATTCTTTCCATACGACAATTTAAATGTGTCATTCACTAAGAAGAAATACAGTATATTGTACGATATGTACGCGAGATTCCAAAGTTCATATTACGGTAAAACAAATACACCTTTATTATCACCTGACAAATATTTCGATGCCTACCCAATAGTTGTAATCGATTGTTCTAAACAAAATGAATCAGTAAAGTCATCAAGTGTGGATATAAAAATAGAAATGGAATTCAACGATGCTATACCGGCTAATACAACTGCATACTGTTTAATTCTACATGATAAAATCGTAACATACACACCTTTAACTGGAATTGTTAAAAATGTATTGTAAAAACCGGTTTTGTTTCATTCCGCGAGTATAAAAGCAGAGCGTACAGACCGCTCCTCATCAGTTTGTTGCCTACTGTTGTATGGGTAGCATCGTATTCAATATGGCTTCTCCTAGTGGTACACCTGAAAATGTGGTAGATATTGAGAAGGAGATATCTGAGTTTTTAGATCCTCAAGGTCACCAGGAAGGAGGTGAACAAAACGTTTGCGGACAACTTCACGCCAGTAATAATGTTGAAGAAAAAGGTAAAAGAAGAAAGACTATACAAAAGAGAAAAAGGGATATTGAAGATAATATTTCTCCAAACATATTGAGTGAGGTATTTTTGCGAATATTTTACCCAATCTCTTCCAGTTTGGATAAAAGTGTTTTAATCGGTGTTATGAAATCTACAGATTATTCCCCTACTGTAATTTTAACTCATGGACCCAAAATGATTTTGTTTACGGACAGTGCTTGGGAATCGTTTATGAAACATTTGCATCTGCTAGAATGCTATTTAAGTAGTAACATGTTTGGAAGAAAGACAAGAGTAGGACTTTTGGATTCAAATGTGGAAATTGATATTATTAAACAACGTGGTGATCATCAGCTACGGTTTAGAGACACAAAAAGACATGATAACAAAATTCAACTTAATCGAGAGGAGTTTTTCATTTTAACTTGTGCTACTGAACCTATAACAAGATACTTGAGACAACTGGTGTTTTCAAGTTCGATTATTAAAGATTATCTGGAAGACACTTTGGACAAACAACCGGACGCACCTTTATTATACGGACCTGTAGATACTTCTATATTTAATAGAGTTCCTCATGAAGTACAGATGTGGAGACAATTGGAAAAGTACGCTCAACTACATAAGAAATCAGTAAAACAGGAAGAAGAGGAAGATGGAGGAGAAGAATCAAGTGTTAGTGATGAAAATGAAAACAAGGAAAATATAAAGATGGAAACTTAAATAACAATGGTTAGTTTTTAAAACAATAACCAAAATTTTGTGGGGTTAGGCCTATTGGGGACGGTGCCCACGTTAAATATACACCAACGCGCCAACAACTGTACGGCCGGGTATAAAAGTAGTACCTACCGTGGTGTGGAAATCAGTTGACCTCCTGACTTCGTAATGAGCAGACGTGTGACCTTCAAAATGGACAAGGGAGAAGAACAACAAGTAAAGTCCAAGCCTGGTATTATTGAGTTTCAAGCATTTCGTGGTAATGATGATAGATTCATTATAAAAGAACTTGTGTTTTTGGACATGAATACAAGTGTTCCTTATTCGTTTTTATTTAAACCACCATGTTCTTATTCGTCTTTAACTAGTAAAGCCGCTACTACCAACAGATGGATTTCAAAACACTTCCATCATATCGATTGGTATGATGGTTTTACAAGTTACACGGACTTGTATCACATTATGCATCACTTTTCAGACAAGTTTACCAATATTTACACAAAGGGGCTGGAAAAGAAAAGATGGATCGAAGGATTTACTCATGTTCCGGTTAATGATGTGGAATTGGATAAGAATTATCAATACATGCTGGAAACCATATGTATTTGTACAAAAAGCCCAGAACATGATAAAGATAGACATTGCGCTTTGAAAAATGCCTATAAACTCGCCTCTTACCTTCAAAATGGGGAAGTGGGGAGTGGTGGGGGTAACGGAGAGTATATAAGTGGGGAGCAGACAGGGACCTGGCATGAGTATTACTCGAGATTCCGAGACGACAACATCTCCGAGCAAGAAGACGATCTGTAACCTGACCATGGCATCTCACCAGTTCCTTCAGACTTTGGTCGAGCAGTTCAATGCTCACTCCAAGTCAACAATATTACCTGTAAAGAAGTGCTCGGAACTAAAAGACGAGAAGCACTACATAATCCATGCTATGAAGAAGATGGAGACTACAGTTGGGGAGGCCATCTGCTGCAGTCTCAGCGAGGCGCCGTTTACTCCGGGGGATGAACCAAAGTTCCAGGTGTACCTGCCCAAGAGATTCGTCCATCTTCTACAAAACGAGGATCTTCGCTCTATTCAACCCGGGTGTCTATACCTGGTGTCGCACGGCTGCACGGGTAGCAATTCTACAGAGTTGACCATCCACATCGCTGACAAGCAGCAGTGTTAGATTTAAGTTTTAATGTTGTACATATGTTGTTGTTGTAATGTTTTATAAATAAACGAATCATAAAAGACAAAAAAAATAAAAAAAACAAAAAATGCAACATATCAATATGTGACAAACTTTACGTATTGATATGTTGCATTTTTTTTAAACTTCGCGGGTGACCTTGACCTTTGACCTTTGCATTTCACAACTACCCCCACTACCGTAATTACCCCCACTACCGCACTAGGATTCAAACCTGCTTGGATGCGAAAAACGGTCATTCTGTTGCCAACTAGCAAACGATGAGCACCTTGTACGAGCTTTGCTTACAACGAGTTATAACTGACGCATCTTTATTCCAGACGGCTTTACGAGATAATATCCCTATAACAGTAAAACAGGATATCGAAGAGTACAAGAAAGATAATAGAGGGTATTCGGGATACTCCTGGTATAGGTTCCAAGACAGGGAAAAGTTTTGTAGGCCTTGTGGCAATGCTGCCGTCAGAGACCTTCGACGGTTCGTACAGGAAGGTGGTAGAAAACAGTTTGGATTTCTAGCACCAATGTTTAGATTTGAAAACTACAAGGACACCTGTGCTATTTGTTCCATCCCTTTGTATCAATGGAAAAAGTTTAGAAGTGTTTAATTGCATCTTCCATACCCCCACCACCATTACCCCCACCACTTTTCCATGTACCTCCAAACGCTGTGCCTCGGCTTCATTTCTACTCCAGCAGCCAACCTAGCAACATCAGGATGTCTCTCAACGTCAGTTGCGCAAGTTACGAGGAGGTGAGCATCAAGACTCAGCAGGAGCTAAACGACTTATACAAGGAGTTGCAGCTGATGGTGGCACGAGGCTACCGTATAAATGTGCAAGTTTACGCTTGCAATATACGGAACACCCGGCAGTCAAAGGAAGAGCCTGGACACTCCTCAACGGCTTCCTCACCAGCATCCATGAAGACCGAGCCAGACAACTTGGACTACTTCAGCTGACTAGCAGTTGTATTTCTTGTCCTAACCATTGTAGAATATGTATATTTTTTCATTATATTAAAGAAGTAAAAGAGCAAAAACACCTATCTTGTTACTGACATATAAGCTCAGTAACAAGATAGGTTTTTTTAAAACACAATTTGGATGACCTTGAAACTTCCCCCTCCACTGCTTTGTTACCCCCACCACTTGACTATTGGTGTACATGGCACATCGCAATTGGAAACCTCATTCCATCTTCAACAGCCACACCGACAACATCAACAATGGCAAACCTACCAACAGATGAAAGATGTCCTCACGCATGTTGTGACTTCGTCCACGAGTTGGAGAAGAGGATGCAGGAGAGGGCGATAAGAAGAAAGCAGATCCACTCAGAAAATATCATGATAGTCAACGGCTATCTTTTATTGTTCGGCCTTATTATGGTTGTACTTTTCATACTGTATGGCATAGTCACATGTGTCGGCAAGGTTGCAGAAGAAAACGCTCGCCACCATCAATTGGAAAGTTTCAATGTTACTTTGTAGGTTTTCCTTTTTTTTAAAACTTCGTTTGGATGACCTTGAAAATACCCCCACTACTCCACCACACCCCCCACCACTTCACCATGTTCCTGCATGAGCATCACATCAACCGTCATTCCTTGTCCGACAAGCAACCATGGCAGACAACAACACCATCAGCCAAGCTGACTCCACTACTGATGTCGGTACAAGTACGGGTTGGACACTGTCGATCGATAGTGTACACTATTTGGAAACAATTTGCGAACGGATGAAGGAAATACTGCGGGACAACCCTGGAATCATAATACAAATGAATTTAAATTATGATTGGTCCCAAGTCAGAATGCAAGGGGACGATAACAACGGTCAACAATCTCCACAATATTCGCCCATGTCCCCGATCTACCCTTACGGCGAGTCTGACGTCGATGAAGATGAGGCTAATGAGGATGTGGGGGACAACGAGGCTGAAGAGGAGTAACCTTCATTCCTTTTTTTTAAAACCCAAATTGGATGACCTTGAGAATTCCCCCTCCACTATTTCCTTTTTTTTAAACCCAAATTAAATGACCTTGAAAACACCCCCTCCACATACTTTTGGTCTACCCCCTCTACTTTTCAATACTGTTACCACAGTCTGTAGCTCACATCATTCCTTGCTTAGCTATCATGGCGGACAGCACTCTTTCTCGAGTTGACTCCACTACGGATGAAGAATGGCCATTTTCCTGGAATGTTCATCTGCAAGACTCGGCAGAAGTGGATATGTTGCATGAGAAATTGGTGTATGTATTAAACGAAAACCCCAACATTGAATGTAGAATGACTATGGATTTCGATGCGACAGGGGTCCACACTCAACCTTCCACTTCCAGCCAGCCTGAACCTCAGCTACAGCCGAAGAACTTTACACATCTTTACACTCCAATACGGCCGGAGGATGTGGTTATCAGCGAGGCAGACTCTACTACAAGTTATATTGAGCCAACAAATTGGAAGCTTGTTGTTGACACCTTACACAAGGTGGACTTAGTATGTGACAAATTAAAGGAATTGATGATGCAAGATCCTGGTCTTCGTTTTAAAATTGATTTGTTTTTCATCTGGGGAGCACCTGCACGGGGCTCTTCGTCTGACAGCTCTCTAAGTACAACGGATGAGGAGGAGGAGGACGACTAGTTATCTTTTTTAAAACTCCGTTTGGATGGCCTTGACCTTTCCCCCTCCACTGAGTTTATTTAAGGTGCACTCTCAATGACTGCAGCATCATTTCATCGCGCACCTTCACCACAGCAACATGGAGAGTCAACTCAACTACTGTTGCGAACGGAAATGTTTTTCATGGCCGAATGACATTGATGTTGCGGATGGCCTGGCGTGTAGAAAATGTGAAGCTTTTGGTCAATGCATGTGTAAGTGCAAGTCTTGGAAGAAGCCTAAACCAGAGTTGAAGACATTCCATGTGTACCAGATGAGAGGGCATAAGTACACTTGTTGCCCTGAACGTTGCATTGAATTCACACTAAAACAGCTAACTGGCTGCAAATTGTGCAACAATCATTTTGCAGGTTTTTGCAAACATTATTTAGGAGCCTGTCAGTACAGATCAACTTGGCATACAGAAGCACTCACTATCAATGAAATCGCTATAGATACACAAGAGTAGTCTTTCTACTCTTTTCTTTTTTTAAAACTCCATTTGGATGACCTTGACCTTTCCCCCTCCACTCACCTTAGTTTATATAAACCCCATTTCCACTGACCACAGCATCACTTCATCGTGCTCCCTCGTCAAAGCAACATCAACTATGGAAAGTAAGCGCATCTCATGTTGCGAGCATAGGTGTTTGGAGATACAAGGCGTCACATATTGTGCAAAGAAGCGTTGGGAGGAAGAGACGGGGACAACCTATTGCTGTGAGGATAAGTGTTTCCTCTTACCAAAGTGGCAAGTGGATGGGCTGGCCTGCCGGCAATGTGAATGCTTCGGATGTTGCAGGTGTAGATGCAAGAACCAACAGCTGCCACCACCGGTACTACAAACTTTCAAAATCTACAAATCCAAATACTTTTATACTTGTTGTCCGCAGCGGTGTATTAAATTTCACTTCTCCAATCTTACCAATTGTCGGAAGTGCTACGGACAACCTGATGGGTGGTGCACCTGTTTTCTGGACTCCTGCCGCTACAGATCGGATTGGTTTACAGATCCGTTGGAAATTGATGAGGTCGCCCAGGAAGCACAAGAGTAGTCTTTCTACTCTTCAACTTTTTTAAAACTCCATTTGGATGACCTTGAGATTTCCCCCTCCACTTCCCCATATACCTAGAGTACACAGAGCCTGACAGTCAGTCACTCGGTGGCTGTCGTGGGGTGCGCATCGGTGTCGGCGCTCCGTTGTTAAGTTTTCAAGGTCACAGTAATATGAAATTGCGGGCGTTGTACTGGTTCAAGGTCACCTGAGGGATAACCGATTGCCCAATTAGGCAGAGTCATGTCGGAAACTCGAGTTTAACTTGGCACTTTTGCCGTTTCTCGTCGGAAATTCGCTCCAAGTGGTCAAGGTCACGAGGACTCAGACTGAAACTCGGAGCGTAGTGCGAGAAACGGCAAAAGTGCCAAAAAATTTTAAGTTTCGGCATGACCTTGACCTCAGTGGCGTCGGTGACGTCATTTTGATGACGTAAGGGGTGATGACGTCATCAGCACGTCATTTCTGTGACGTCATGGGTGTGACGTCATCGAAATGACGTCATTAGTGATGACGTCATCGATTGCGTCATCGATGACGTCATCGATGACGTCATCGGTGAGGTCATTGACCTCGATGACGTCATCCCTCAGGTGACCTTGAACTGGGCCAGCGGCCGCAATTTTACACTACTCATATGTGTATATATATATATATATATATATATATATATATATATATATATTTAAAGTATATTTAAGCATTAATAAAAGTTTAAACTTAATATCTTTGTGAAATTTCTAAATATATTTCAAGCTTTCATTTGAAACAGTTTTTATTGTCCTAATTTACAGAGAAAAACCGCTCGTTGTCCAAGCAAGTATTTTTTTATTTATTAATAAAAGCTATTATATTGTTTTTAATGAAAGAACTTCAGTTTAAATTAATAAAGGATTAGTTGTAGATAAGAAAACACTAGCTTTTGATTATTTATTCTAATTCCTGGTCGTTTTATAAGGTTTTAAAGTTTAAAATGCCTGTCCTGTAAAATTTAGTTTTTGTGACATCAATCGTTCTTTTCTCTGCACCCTTCAATTGTTTGAGAGTTTCATTTTTGTCTACCAACAAAAGACCTTTAATTTTATATACATAAAAATGTAAACCTATGTTTACATTGTAGTTTTTAAGGCTTTCTCGATAGGCCATCCTCTATAAATGTAAAATGACAAATGTTTTTTTTTTTTTTTTTAACCTTCAAAAGTAGTTTTAAGCCTAAGACATATGCACAAAATTAAAGTATGGTAAATTAATAATCATAATAAATATTTGACCACTCCGGGACTCCAGGGACACTCAGTATATTGTCTATTTTTTAGAATGTAGCATAGGGTAATGTCATTCTTTCCTCCACTATAGGTTTGTGTAAAATATCTTTACCAATTAAACTATAATGATTAAAACCTAAAACGGGTTAGGAAAAATCTTGAGATCAACTGCAAATGGATAAAACTTGTATTTCAAAATTCAAAATCATTCAATTTGTTAAAACTTGATACACCCACACGTTGTACAGTACAGTTCTGTAGATCCGCGCCGCCTCACCTTTGGTTGGAGTCAAGGTCCGTTGACAGCTATAAACTGTCAACAAGGATACTGTACCACTTTCTAACTGCATTGCCAGTTCCAAGGCGGAATAATAATAACTTGGCAGTTAGTGTTAGTCTTATATTGCACTCTAAACTTTTGGTACTTGTCGGTTAATAAACCGTATTAAATATTTGTAGGTGTAAATTTGGTTGGTTTCCTCTTTTAGCCTTACTTTCAGCCAAATTCTCTCATAATGAATACATTTTCACAGTTGTTGGAACAATCAGACTGAATGAATTTACAGTTAATGCAAAATGTTCAATATACATTTTTTATTTTTTTAGTTAAGTCATCAATATTAGAATGCACCAAGCATTAGTGGCAACTGTTCGGGAATTATATCAGGCATTGGATCCTACGCTGGACTCTTCTTTAGTAGAAAGGACTTACTGTCATAAAGATTTTCTATTTTATCTTGAAGTGTTGTCGTCTTTTGCCTTACCTGATTAGTTGTAAGGTTTCCTTACATCATTGTTTTCCTTACAGAGTAACGTGATTAGGATATATACTTGACTTCAACTCTTCATTTAAAAAGAGTAACCTCAAGCCCTTGGGGTTATTAAAGAGACTAGTGATGTGTCAAATTGACTCCTCTCACCTCTCTCAATCTCTGCAGCAAAGTCCTCGAAGCTTTACCACTCCTATAGTACAGCATCCCAAGAAAGATAGTTGAAACACTTTCCCTTGCTGTTGTTTTTATTACCAATGGATAAGGAGACTCTAATGTCCATTTAGTGCAAGCCCTTGGAATTATGGGATACTGAAGGAAAGGAAAGGGTGAGAAACGGCATAGCAGACAGCTAATTGACCATTCAGAGTACCAACTCCTGTACCAAGATCCTGTAACAACAGATTAGCAGGCTCAAAAAAGCGGTCCGCTCTGCCCTCAAACAGCCAACCAACTGACCTGTCACTCGGGTATCTTTCATTTAGCTTAGGGGTTCCATGCTTGAGATTGACATCAACCCCCAGTGGTCCAAGAAAAGAGGGAAGGAGAATATTTGTCATAGTTTACAGCCAAAAGACTTACAACATGATGAGACACCTTTATTTGATGTACCTAATGTCAACTTCACAACTATAATAAACCATTTTAAAAGTTGTCCTGGGACTTTCCTGCCTATTTGTGATTTCTTCTCATACAGTTTAAGCCGGTGGTTATATGTTGGATCCTGTCAGATCATTGTCAACCATATGTAGCACGACTACCGTTAAGATTCTCCGTCCTGTAAGGCTGCAGGAGGTCAGCTATAGAGGTCAGGTAGTTTCTGATGGCTGCATATTATACATACTGTATGTACTCATCTTGCATCTGATTGCAGAGGCGGAGGGCGAGGGCCTGGATGAAACGGAGTGGCTGGTGGCCGCCGGATTGGGTCGGCTGCGGGAGCCATTCCTGCAGGGCAAGGAGGTGTCGGATGGTGAACTAGGCGCGGCACTGGCGCTGATGGCACCACACCAGGCGGCGGCGGTGCGCCGGCGCGTCGACACGCTCAACCACACGATACGGCAGCGGCAGAGGCAGCAGCGTGCGCGCCACCGCCGGCCCGACATCAGGGATGTGTTTCGCGACTATGAGGTATAGTACAACACCCGGCACAACAGCCATGGAAATAAACCATAAAAATAGATATAAAACATAAGATCTATGGTTCTTAAATAAATTGTTAAAAATCTATGTTTCTGATGAACCATGACGTTTTGAAAAGTTGGAAATAACTAACCGTCGGACAGATACAACTTGTAAGTTTTAGCACAAACAGTGGCTTCTGTTGACCATGCATCAGGCCACTCGTCATCCTTATCAGGTTGAGTTGTACCAATGTTTATTTTCTCATAACTTTTCTGTTAATCCACTACCACTACTTATTTGACTTGTATTTCTGTTAATTCATTACCATTAACATTAAACTCTTGGAATACTTAGTTTGATTAATATAAAATGCGTAAACATAAAAAATTAGATACATCCATAAATATTATTTAAAGGGTAGGTTAGATTTAGAGTAGGTTTGGGGTTGGTTCGAGAATTGGTTAGCGTTTTTAGGTTCGGTTAGGAATGTTTTCTTGTAATTTGTGTTTAATAAAACTTCATTAAACTTGATTAAGAGTATTCTTTATTCCAATAACGAACAGTATTACAAAAGTGGCCACTAAACTGACCAAATCCGGTGCGCATTAGGTGTAAGATAAAAGGTACATGATAAGATAAATTTATGTGAGTACCATCAATTGTTTAAGTGATAAGATAATTCCACACATTCAGGGAAACTAAATTACATCTTAAGATTAGTTTGGGATAGTTTCTTTAACTTCAAACAAAATATTAAAGGGTAGTGAATAAACGGAAAAGTTCCATTTTCTCTTTCCCTCTGAACTCCATTTAATGATTCCTGCAGCAATAAAGGACTGTTTTAAATAACGACTCCCAATTGTTTTAAATTTAATTCTATTATATAATGCTAAAAGAAGAAACAAAAAAGTATAAACACCTTCATCCACCTACTTTGTTGCTGATAACTGGAGTTATTCCCAAAGTAATTACAGTGCACTCTCGTTTATGGGAAGTATAGTGTGGCAAACGGCCAGTTCGGATGTCAAAAAATTCCGATAAAGCGGAGTACTTAGTGAGTCACCGTTTTCACCGTTATGGCGACCAATCTATATATATAATTCCGTAAGCGAATCGGTCCCCACGAAATATCTCGAGTTACAAGAAAGATAGGGTAACGTTTGATGGCTCATTTTAAAGCTTGAGGTCCAAGGACGCAAGGAAAAATACCAGAATCATCAAAAGTTACTTGGGCTTCGCCCCATTGGACCTTGAAGTTCCAATGTTAATCTAATGGGAAGCAGATTTTTAGATCTACACGTGTGATTAAGCAGATGTTTCAGTGAATATTTTTTACTATAAACTCAGCTGGTTATTTTGAGTTAAGATAACATTAATTATAAGTTTTTTAAATCGGCAATGCACTATAAATAAGGAAAACACCAATAGTCATAGAAAAATTAGTACCCTATATTATTTTGACTAAAATGATTTTGTGTGCTGAATATACCACAATTCAAAGAGGCTTAGCCTTGGTATGGTTAGTATATTGTCTTTACTCAGTAAATGGTGTTTAGTTATTATGTTACGGTTTTACATTTTGGCTATTTAGTGGTTACAGTTCAATCATTTTTTTAAGTGTTTGTTTTTTTTTCGACTGAATCATATTACAAACTACTAACATTAGATAACCTCTGTGTGAGGAATATTGAGGAATGTGTGACTGGGACGGTGGCGACGTCCTGTAATCCAGCTACTTGGAGGTCACGAATTGTGGATAGTTATAAGCGATGGCTTGTGGATGCGATATTCCCTTGTGGGGATTAACGTCCGCACTAGTGAATACTAGATCATCCATAAAAAAAGACCATCCTCATAATTAGACCAATTTGTATATAAGAGGTCAATTGTGGTTCGGATCCCACGTTAAACTGTAGGTCCCTAGATACCATTGGCTGTTGGGCTATGAATTAACAGTCCTGCCTAAGGTGAATGTCGACCTTAGTCAGTAACAAGACTACAAGATCGCGCCACAATCATCCTACACTCATCTCTCATTCATACTTGGCTTTAAACTACCTATTGAGTTAGGTCGCCATTTCAATTAAGGTATTAAGGTATTAAGGTATTTTTTAAAATTCATTCTTTGCTTCTTTCTTTACGTAGGTAGTATGGAAACAATAAACGCCCGTTATTTTTTCCATATAGACGGGGAGGTATTCATATAAATGACAGTGTGCGAAAACGAACAATATATAAATCAAAGTTTTACCTCATTGAACAAACATACAAAACGTACCTCAATCATAGCATGACTAACGTCGGGTCATGAGGGTAGGAGGCATGGGGGCGCGTTGGGGCAGGGTGGACATAGTGGGGACGGTGGAACGGGGTGGAACGTGGGAGGCAAGGAGGATAGGGGGGCATGGGCACTCGGGGAGGAACGGTGGGCATTGGGGCACAGGAGAATGGAACACAGAGGAGACACAGGGGGTACAGCTAGGAACCACAGGTATGGGGTACGGGAGTATGGGGGGTGAGGTGGGCGGGGGCATAAGACGCTACCAGGGACACGAGGGGCTTTGGTGGCATAGGGATAGTTAGACATGGGGGGACCTGGGGGAGGCATGGGGACATAGGGAGCACGGCCGAGGCATGGGAGCATAGGGGGCATGGGGAAAATAGGGGCCAAGAGGGATGGCATGGGGAAGGGGGTGTGGGTGCATGGGAGGGTAGACCAGGGGAACGAGGGGCATTGTTGGCATAGGGGTAGTTGGACATGGGGGACCTGGGGAGGCACGGGGGTCATAGGGAGCACGGGGAAGGCATGGGGGCATAGGGGGAACGGGAAATAACGGCGGGCATGTTGGCACGGGGCCATGGGGAAAATGGGGGCTAAGGGGATTCATGGTGGCAGGGGGTGCGGGGTGTGACAAAGGTCTAGACCTCTAGGGTGCTTTGGTAACACGGTTAAATATGAAAGAACGTTGGGCATGGGGACACGGAAAAATGGGGGACAGTGTGGGAACACGAGCATGGGGTTACAGAAGCATGGAGGGCACGGGATCATGGATGGCGAGGGGGGCGGTGGGCATGGGAGGGTACCAGAGGCATGAGGGGCTTTGGTGGCACATAGGTGGTTGCACAGGGGGGCACGGAGGAGGTATGGGGGAGTCTTGGGGGACATGGGGGGCACGGGGAAGAACGGCGGGCATGGGGACATGGGAGGCACGCGGATCCCTGGACATAGATGGGGGGGCAATGGAAGCATGGGTCGCGCGGGGGAAAGGGGACACAGAGAAGGCCTGAGGGACACGGAGAGCATGAGTGGCACAAGGAAATGGAGACACAGGGGTCCAGAATACAGTAGTGCACAGTCTTAATGTGCTAAAAATCATTTTTCATGTTGTATTGAACTATTTTATTTATTTGAGTTACGAACTCATCACGTATATGTTTTAGGTTAAAACAATTTTTATTGTGCCCGGCAGTTTAGTAGTGCAATGCATTATTATTTTTCAAAAAAAATAAACAATTGTATGTAATACAAGGGAGATTATTATTTCATTGCTGATTTAATACCGCCAAAAAGTAGGATCAAGATTAGGTAATATTGTATAAGAAAATCGAAGCGTGTAAATTCACAGTATAGCTTGAGAAGAATTACAGTAATTGTGCAAGGAGGTGATGAATTGAAACTTACATTTGGTGATATAAGTCACGCCACATAAGTTGACGAATGGCCAAAAACAGCTGTGTAGGGCGAGGGGAGGAGAGGGGGTACTTTTCCGTAAACATCGAGCTTATGTTGCATGCAATTTTTTATAGAACAGCTGATTATCCAATCATTTTAACTGAATAGTAGTGAAAATTCATTCGTCAAGTTACGCGGCGAATGTTATAGCAGCATCATTTGGATGTTTAGGGGCCTTTGCCCCTACAAGCCCCTAGTTATGGTTATATTATTGCTGATTGTTAATGAGATAACACAAGAAATTTTCTAAAAATAAGATTCTGAGATTTAAAATATTGTAAAAATGAACTTATAAGAATAAAAAACAAGGAAGTAAAGATCCCAAACAGTCCCCACTCTACGTTTGATAGCAATTCTTTCTGCAAACTCACTGGCAAAAATTCTTTCAATAGCTTTGAGTTTCCTCGATAGACACAGAAACCTTTTTCTGCTTTTCTTTCATATTTCAATAGTCAATTTACATTCCATGTAACACAGGTGCACTCGCGAGACAGACAGACAGTTGGGAAATGAATGTTTACTTCCCGTCCACCCCCTCTTCCTATTTCTTTGCGAATACCTATGTGGCCTCGTCAATCACATCGAGGAATGCAGGTTATGAAAAACGCCGGTGACAAGTGATGCACATTGTGACACATTACTGTTTTGCGGATATAAACAAGTAGACATTGGAGGCCCTAAAATATCAAAACCATTTTTTGTAAAAAAACTTTTAATAAAATCCCATGAAGCGGAGTTCTGATGTCACAAAAAGTCATTATCAGATGAGATTAATACTTTAACATAAACATATTTTTCTAAAAAGATTCAGTCTAGTCGATGAAGTGCAAGAGTGTATGTAAAACACTGGAAATTGTTTATTTTAAAGTAGTGTATTGATAAAATACCCAATTTAATACAACAAAAACTGTTTTGTAATAAATAGAGCACAAAGCCCTCTCCCATTGAAAGATTGATTTAAGAGTGGATTCTATATTTAGCAGCTGTTTCACTGCACTTGATGTTATTGTGTGAAGCGCCCCACAGACGCAGGGTCTAAAATTAGTCTAGGTTCAACATGCGTCTACTGTCAAAGACGTTCAGGTGTTCCCTTATTATTTTGGACTGTTCTGTAGTGGTAAGGAATGTGATTTATGTGTTCCAACGTGTTTAGGCATGTATTTTATATCTGTGCAAATAGTCAACCCATTAACCCGGCACAAATTTTATTATTTCTTTGTTGATGTTAAAATTGGTTATTTTGAAAGAGAGTGCGAACATTTTAACTGTTTTGTAGGGAAAATAAACGAATATTTGAAAAACACTTTTTGAAAAGTAAACCAAAGCAGCGGTAAATTTAGTTTCCTTTAGAAATTTCCAGATTTTAGCTTTTTTTAATGATAAACATTCAATTACTTTGATTAATGCCATTTATTGGTTTGCTATGTATACTCCTTTTCAGGCATCCACCCAGCTCTTTGTGTTTCAAAGATGAACATTTGTTTTAACATTTGTTTTAACTACGAAGAATAGTGTAACACCTAACGAATGTTTTGTTACTTGTTCAGCCGTTGTAATGAGGGGGAATTGACGATCGGACTTCAGGCAAGCGGTTGCTAGCTATGAAACTTTGTTAAGTGGATGAAACCAAACGAAGGTTTTAGTTTCATATTGTCTGTCATTGCTTTCAACAAAGGTACTGATGTAGAAATGAGACCACAATAGTGAGAGAATCCGTCTCGTCGCTAATAAAGATCACAATAAAAAAAATGTACAAAAGCAAAATATTTAAGAAGACTTTGAAATTGAGTAGTCAGGAAATCGGCAATTTAATTAAAACATTTTAGTGATTGACCATTGTACATGGAACCAGTTACCATTGTACCAGTTACTTGTAACTCTCTCAGCTGTAGGAAATGTCCATGACTGAATTTTTCACTTCCGGAGGACTTCAGCCGGGATACCGGTGGCCAAACCATCCGAGGCCAGACTAGAGAGCATTTACTAGCGGAAAATCCTGATGAAACATTGTAACAAAATTTATCAGCAACAATCAAACCATAGAACAGCATCCACAATAGTGATGGCCAATCATATAAAATAACCGTAAATTCCAAGTAATATTGACGATTGGGATTTCCCCTGTTTTTAAGTAAAGAAAAAATATGCATAATTTTACAAAATGTGTTCAGAATAGGTAGATTTTTTGAGTAGCCGGACTCTACAGTACTTTTTGTTGTACTTGAATAAAATTTTTAATTTCCCTATTCCCAAAGCCACAATTATGTCCTATTTGTTGGTGAAGCGAATTAAAAAGTATTCCTCCCCAGAGTAGAGGCTATTTCCCTTTAGCCACATCCCAACTTTAGATCTGAACTAAGAGGATAATCTAATAAGAGGGATCTTGACTAGTTGTAACCTAGTTGCAAAACCTTGAAAATCTTTAGGTCCAGTATTGGGTTGCTTTGCTATCTTTGGTCTTGGATTAAAAGTTATTGTCAAGAATATTTTTAGGAAGTTTACGAGGTTTGCAAAACATACATAGTCTTGAATGTATTAATTCGTTTGATATTGTTCATCGAGTTGTGATCATCCATCCCTATGGACCACCAAGTAGTGTGTTTGTGTGTTGTACTGTGTACTCTACAGTCAGTATTCAGTAGTGTACCATGTGCCGCGTGTGTTGCAGAACTCCAGTACAGGGTCACGGTCGCGCAGCGCTACTCCTGACTCGCTTGACTCTGGCCCTCCCAGCCCCGCAGAGCCCGACAACACCAGCCCGTGAGTCACACTGCCACTTCCACTACATAGTGCCGAGGTTTAAATGTCAACGGCCTATTTCTTGTATTTGGGCCTACCTACACTTTATTTTACTATCATATTCAACAAATTTCATCTAAACTCTTAGCTGACCCTCACGGTACCAGGATTAGTTTGATTGGTTAATAATTTTATAAACATGAACCATTCATATTAAAATATGCACCACAGTCCATTGGGGTTTCAGAGAAGCAAATGGCATAAATTAAATTAACACAGTCACATAAAAAAAAATATACATTCGCCACCACCACACACAATACTCCCAAAATATGGCATGGTTCAATAAATGGGGTCCTAAAGAGGTCCGTATCAAGATATAGAGGTAAACTCCGACTTGTGGAGGTGCAATGAAACTGAGTTCGATCTTTGTATTAAAATTTAATTTATAGAGGCAATTTTGTATCTCTTTGACCAATTGAGTTAAATATAACTGTAAATTAATTTGAATTATCTATGGCTTTTTAAATTGCCTTAAGAAGGTTTTTTCAAGAGGATTGAAAATTAACTTGAGTTATAGAGAATTTTGAGTAAAGTTATTGGATTCAAGCTAGCGAGAGTCATTAATGTAAATGAATACTTTAAATATCATTTAGAGATTCTTCATAAACCACAAGGAGTGTAATTCAGTTCAACTGCAGCTGTTAACTGTGTGATATTCATTTTCACAGGCAAGTAACGCCACCGCAGTGCCTGACGCAGATCTTTGAGGACCCGTCTGCGGCAGCGGCGACGGCAGTTCGGCGCGGGGAGTCACGCCGGGAGGTACGGCGGCTACCCAGTGCACCAACCTCACACCATACAAACCTGTTCAGGACCGCCAACCTCCGCTACGGTGCCGACATCGTGGCCAGCGAGACCGGTAAATTACTAGCCTAATAGAACACAAGATTTGTATGAGAACAATTAAGAACTTTTAAAAACAAAAATGTTGTTTATTTTCCTTTTTATAATGGTTTGCGGAAGTTTGTGATATGTATGAAGGAAGGGATGATAAATGATAGTTCAACTCCATATTGTTGAAAATTACTTTTGCATTTAACACTTGAAACTTCAAATTTGTCGTGTTTTACTGTTATTTAGACTTAATTTCCATAAGTGTATTTAATAAAGTTCTGTATTTTGTCATGTCAACTATATTATTTAGTTAAAAAAGAATATTTTTCATTCCTTTTTAAATTATTATACACTATACACACAATTTTTATAGCAGTTTTTTAAGAAAAAAAGTTGCTTACTTAAAAATTGTCTCATGAATGTGACAATTAATTATTGATCTCTATAAAAACTGAAAAAGTGACTTATGGAGGATTCGTTTTTTTTCTCATTTTCCAAAATCCAGACTGGCCATTTACCATGTTAGTCCTTCTAATTCAGAAGGAAAATTCTGTAATTATTTTTGTTTATATACCCAAGTTTTTTTTACATAATGCACAGCAAAAATTGTCTTAATTTCTGGTTTGTCACACAGCTGATGGGATCAAGATGTTGGGCTACCACAGACTGGGATCAGTGAGGTATACATACAGTGACAGGCTGCGTAGCGACAGTGACAGACTACGTAGCGACAGTGACAGGCTACGTAGTGACAGCGACCCAGCCAACCTACACACACATTCCAGCGATAGCGACTCTCCCCCCCACCACCACCAGATGTGAGTCATGATACAATGCATGCGTACAGGCCTCAAAACCATCTTTTCTTCAGATTTCTGCGAATACAATGATACTTTTCCACACCACCGTTGCAGGGCTAAAGTAGTTCTTTTTTGCCTTTAAGAGATAAAGAATCAGATAGTGTAGAAGTTATTAGCTGATCAGAGTAACAATATGGTAAACCTGCCGTAGTAGCTGACAATCAGTGAATTGTTTCAATAGTAACTACTAATTGCCTACTCACAATTAAAAGTGAAACAAGTTTTGTAATCCTTGTGTTAGTTTAATAAATTTAGTTAGTTTAATAAATTAAGCAGTATAGTAAAAATTGTTGCTACCATATGGCAGAAATTTTTAATCTTTATCACACTTTTTTCACTCAGCGGTCCGGATCTGTTGTCCATTATAGTGGCAGCACTGAATGTGTTATTAATTCCACACATAATAAATCATACCTTTCAGGAATATTAGTCTAAACTCACCCACAATGCAGTGTTTATATGGTAGTGTTTGTCTGTGGCAGTGACATGACCCGCAGCCAGGACAGCCTGTACAGTGAGCCTGAAGTGCGAAGGTCTAGTTGTCACAGCATCCACCAGGCCGCGTCATTAGAACATCTCGGCTTCGAGGAGACCTGGGCTGGTGACTCCATCACATGTTCCAACATGGAGGTGAGTAACAACACCACCAGCCACGTGAAAACAACCATTAATTTAATATATTACACACTGATACACTCGACAAAAATCGTTTTGATTGGTGCTTTTGTTCACTGTTGAAGAAAATACTGTGTAGCACAATGACTTCAAATAACAGGACAAAATGTGTCTGGAGAAAACCAGATATTTTAACCTGTTTTTCCCCTATTAGTTTCCTTGAACGTTATGCAATACAATATAATTATATAGCAAATGCAAGAGAATTTGGAATAATACTTTTACTACTCAATACAGACCTGAAATGTACAAGCTTATTTTTTAACATGACATCTTCCTCCCCCTCAATTTATTTTGTTAAGTTTCAGTTTAAATATTATGCAAATACCAGGAACCGCCCTATTCGCAGCCCCTCTCAAATGTAATATTATAAATGGGCTAAAAGTAGTTTCTAAAAGAATTATTTTTGCGCCATAAAGCCCCGAAACTGTTCATTATTGCTTGATGCTGGGCGGCTGACACGTCTACTCGTGACAGTGACTGAACTACGACGAGTTTTAGTTGTATAGGCTCATTCTGATGTGTGTGTCAGGAGAGCGAGGACGTCCAGGGCCGGACGTGGGTCGAGTGGCTGGGGGAGGAGGATCTAGTCAAGCTGCAGCCGCTCGCCTTCCTGGAACTCACAGTTATGCTGGACCAGAGCGGCGTGCGCTTCCCCAAGCGGAAACCACACAAGCGGAAAAGGAAAGAAGGTGAGTAAAGTCTCAGTATGAAGAAAATCATAAAAATGAATCAGGGAGTTCGTTGATAAAAATTGGAATCTCACCAAGATAACCTGGAGAACTTCATGAAGCTGTTGAGTATAAATCTCGCTTTGCTCTGCCAGTTATATTATTCACTTTCTTTTTTATCTAATTTTAAGAACGTCTTCTCTATTCATACAAGAAGTCTGTGGACAATCCAGTGTTTATTTTAAACAATTTTAATATTCTCTTGTTATTTTTGTTTTGAACTGAGAATTGAAACCCTTATGATGTTAACTATTTTAGAACTGTCACAGAATGTGGTAGTTTTTTTAACTAATTTACCATGCAAGATTAAATCAAAACCGTAAAAAATATTTTATAGCTGTTTTTCAGTATTATGTTAAACAATAGTGTGTTATAAATATTTTCATAAAAGAATTAATTGTATTCTGTTTGTCCATGAATTGCATAACTTATTTTTCTTTTTGTTTCATAGATGGTCCAGTCATATTTGGTGCTTCCTTGGCATCTCTGTTGGAAAAAGATCAACAAATAACATCTGAACCTCACAACGTACCTCTAGTCTTTCAAAAGGTAAAGCTTTTGTTAGTGGGTGATAAATGAGAGAGCTTTTGGCGCTGTACAGGGTGTCCCTAAACTATTGACCCACACTTCACCAAGTTACTCCTTAGATTTGAAACAAACAAGATTCACTATGTATAGTCTTATAATGAATGATGACTACAACTTTTGCCCAGTAAAAAAGTGATTTAGTTAGTATTTTCATTAAAAACTATAGGCTTTGGAATATCCAGCAAGATCTACTATCCGGAATGGCTCTGGTCCTAGGAGTGCCGGATAAAAGATAGTCCTCTGTAATCATGTCCCAACCCTCTATAATTATTTTTATTATCTTTTAGTTAAGGGTTTTTTATTTTATTTTTTTCAGATAGTATTTTTTACCATAGTTATTAAATATGAAAATCTCTTCATTAAATGATATATTGATGTAAGTTCATAACACAATCTAATGCTTATTTATTGTAGTCTATAAAGTTTGGTGTTACATATTTTTTACAATATAATTTGACTACTGATCTGTTATAGTCATTGTCACTATCTGTTGCTGATATCCCCAGTAATTGTCTACTTGATTGTGGCAGGTGCTAGCAGAGCTGGAACGTCGGGGGCTGCAGGAGGAAGGTATCCTTCGTGTGGCCGCTCACAGACAGAAAGTCCAGGCACTGTGTGATGCTCTGGAGCGCGATCTGTACACGGCGCCCGAGCGTGTGGATGAAACACTGCGTCGCGCACCCCCACACGATCTGGCAACACTGCTCAAACGGCTGGTCCGCGACCTTCCAGAGTCCCTGCTCACCAGCCAGCTCGTTGACCTCTTCTACCAGGCACACAGTGAGTGATCCACTGACGGGCGGTAAATTTGTCTGAAGTATAAACACATTGCTGTTTTTACAACAAAACACCATTTCTCTATCTTTTGTAGGTCAAGACCCGGTAATGGATAAAATGAATGAATGAAATGAATAATATAATTCCCATTCCCATTCTGGGACAGTACATTTTAATTGGTTTTGGGAATGTCACTATTATATAAAGTGAAATTGAATGATAAATAAGAAAACAAAGTTTCCGGAAAATCACGGCCGGTCAAAGCAATGTTGAGATGAAAAATGGCCGGTTAAAAAGATTTTGTTTTTGTGACTGGGTAGGCTGGTTAAAGCGGAGACTGGTGAAAAGGTGGCCGGTTAAGAGGGAGTCTACTGTATTTTAACTCCTATTTCTTTCAGTTAAAATCATATACTATGATATTTATTTAATAACTGATTATTATTTAACAACTGATTATTATTTAACAATTATTAGTTAATTGCACACTATAGTAGGCGTCACACAATTGTGAGCATGATTTTTTTTTTTTTGTGTTGCTGATTTATGCCATTTTATCAGATTTTAATATCTGTTATTATCTACTGCAAACATTAGCAAAAATCAAAACATTACAAACCCAACGAAATCGCTAGTTAAGAATGGTGAGAATCAGTTACCAGCTATTTCAATTTCAAGGCTTGCAAGTTTGTGCCGCCTAGTACAATTGGTATTCTCAGCTCCTTATTACTAGATATGATATTTACAAAAAACATTGCACACTTTCACCTTGTCTTGAATATATATTCTTTTCTTTTTAGATTTTTACTTTACATAAACTTATAACTTTATAGATATACTCGATTTTTTAGTCAGGAGTACAAATTAAACAACACTTTGAAAGCTTTCCAAACCCATCAAAGTTTTGTGGCCATTCCAGTAATTGAACCTGTCACCTCGTGAACTAAAGCCCAATAAAATAGCTGTTCAGCAAGCCAGACGCTTTTTGACACTCCCTATTAACTTTTTAATTTTCCCTGAGATATTTCTCCTACTCCTAGTCGGGGATCCTAGACCATGATTGGAGACTAACCAGTGTCGTGTGCAGGTCTGTCCGAGTGCAGCCGGGCCCTGAACCTCCTGGTGCTGCTGCTGCCGCCGCCTAATAGAGCCACTCTCCAGTGTCTGCTGCGGTTCCTCAACCGTGTCATCACCAACGAGCAACACAACAAGATGTCCGCACACAACGTCGCCATGATCATCGCGCCCTCCCTCTTCCCTCCCAGGTACCTTTAACCTTTAAAAACTAGTGGCATCCATATAACAAACATATTATTTTTGGTAGTGTGATTCACCAACACTGGTAAGGAAAGCAGTCAAAACCCACATCTCTAGTAGATATCCAGAGAATCAACCCCTTGTACGTATTGAAATAAAACAACACATTAGGAAAACCAAACATAAGATTACCAGAGAAAGATCACAAACTTTAATTCACAATCTTCAGTACAATCTGTTTAAATTGATTTATTTATGAAAAATATTGCAAAACCTTTATTTTTAAATAATAATTATTGATCACACAATTGAATTATTATTATTATCATTTATTTCAATTATAGAAATTGAATGAAATATTTTTATTTGAGACTTTTTAAAGTTGTACAAATTATCAGTAAGCAGCTGGTCATTATGAAAAAGGTAAAAATTTACACATAGATTTTTACCATCCCATTCTCAATTGAAATGTCACCTTGTATATTCGACTATATTTTCACTATGAAGTGATATTTTGGTTGCTATTCCGGAAGGTTGGAGAGTGCGGAAAAGGGCCAGCTGCGTACGCAGATTAACTACGCGGCCGTGTGCTGCCGATTGACGGAGATGATGCTGCGGCTTGCTGACACCCTGTTCCTGGTGCCACCGCAGCTGCTGACACAACTGCGCAGACTCAATGAGCAGCAGCGCGGCCGGGGAAAGCATAAGGAGAACAAACCGGTATGGTGGCCACCGACAAACCAAGCATCCGAGAGCAAAACTATTGCAAATCAAAAATATATAATACTGTTCAAACCGATTACATTTTGATAATAATTATGCTGAGTTTTGTAAAGTGGCTAGACCTAAATTAAAATGACATCATCTTCTGTTAACAGTACGTAAAAACAAAACTTGCTTTTTTGCCAACTTCCATTACTGTACATAAACAGCTTATGAAAAGTGTAAACAAAAATATAATTAAATAAAGTTTTGACTTTACACTTTGTGATCGATGGACTTGAAAACTACTAGACTGTTTGCCATGAAATTTGGTATCAACATGAAAAATTTCATGTAAAAATTTGTAAGCCATTAGTTCATGTAAAGTCCTCTAGGTTTAGCTCCAGGACCGTAATAAACATACCCATGTAAGGTTTTTTTTGGAGTTTTTGATCTCAGATGTTTATGAACCCAACATATGCAAAAAATGTTTCTTTGTAATTATTACTACAAACAGATGTTCTTAAAGTACTAGGGGGCCTGTGCAGCGCAATGCGCTGCATTAATTAGGGTGCATGGTGATCAAACTTTGCTCCATGGTAATACTTTGAAAACAAATTTCATTATAGTGAAAATCAGATAGAACATTATTGGTGTTTCATCGATCGATCTTAATTACCAATTTTCCAACTTCCCAATTTGATAGTGTTGAGATGTGATGCTCGTTCTTTTAGGTCTGAATTAGCTAAGATTACGTAGTTGTTCTTTTGCAGATATGTCTTAGGGCCTTTGTCTAAACCCTCCTATAAAATTTAGAATAAATTCACAGATGTTGGATCCACATAGTTCATCAAACATAAAACGTAAATGACAACAGAATAAAAATGAACATTCCATTACTCCCCGGTCCAGTATGAGTTATGCAGCACTCACTGTGGCTGTTTTTGTAGGACTACTGTATGAGGTAGTCAATGACATAGTGAATGAGTCCACATTTGTATTTATGTCTAAATCCTCTTTAACTTAACTTTCCATGACATTACAACATTTAAATAAAGAAATTTCACAATAAGTAAGAGAATCTACATCTTTGTTGGTGTGGTCAGTTTTGTTTCTAAAGTCTTTTTTTTCTTTCTTTCTTTTTTTTTTTTTTTTTTTTTTTTTTTTTGTTAAAATTGCTCTTTATAAAAACCATTTTTGTAATAAGCTTATGTTTTCTATACTGAAGGTAAAAACTTTTAAATGTTGTCTTTTACACAGGTTGTTTAATCAATCAATCAATCAACATTTATTCGGCTGTCAATTAAGAAATTGCATTAGCCTATACATCATAAACTTATCTATAATACCTAAAATTAATTTAAAATTCATAATTTCTTATTTTATATTGTGAAAATCTTCCATTGAATAAATGCTCTTGTCAATAATATATCTTCTTCATTTCTTCTTAAATGTTTTTGTGTTTGAATTCATATTCTTAATTTCAATAGGAAGGTTATTGTAAATTATGGTATAGTTATATTTAATATGATTTTCATAAAATGATGTTCTATGATAAATGGCTGGAATTTTATTAGTTTTTCTGAGATTCATGTTTGTGTTATTGGTTTCAATAGTATGAATTTTATGTGTAATGAATAATATGTGTAGCGTTCTGCTTAAAACATGTTTATACTATAATAGTAAATAAAAAGGTTATTACACTTACAACCAACTATCACTTTTCCTTATAGTTTGTAACAGTTTGAAAACCCATGCACACAAATTTAGTGATCTATTTTAATATTTGTTACCTTTCATTATTGTTTCAATACCAGTCGGACGACCAATAAGAGCCATGTAAAAAATTTTAATTTCCAAAATTGTTTTCGTAAACAAAAATGATTTTTTCTAGGGTTAAGTTACAAAATTTATTTTTGTGCCCAAATACGCGTTAATAAAACTTTCAAGCAAAATCTACCAGCTAAATTTTGAGAAAAGTCTAAAAGCTCAGATTAAACACTCCTCGTATTAAAATATGAAGTACCAGGGGGACCGAGCTTAAGCTCGGTAAAATTATTACTTTCGTTTCTCACACAAAGCTCGTTCGCTCCGCTCACTCGCCAGGCGGAAGGTTTGCTGCACATTGGTATGATTTTCCTAAAACCACAGGTTAAAGATGTAACACATTGGTTTATTTTATCTACAGTTATTAGCTGATTTTTGTTCAGTTAAAAAATTTCCATAAGGATAACATGGGATCTTTGAAGGGCTCTAGCGCGAAAACCGGATTTTTCCCAGCTATGGGACCAGCTCCAATCGATTTCTGGTGGCCAAAACCCCCATATTCCAAAATTTGAAGGAAATCGTCGGAGCCGTTTTTGAGATAATTGTGCAAGCAAGCAAGCAAGCAAACAAGCAAACATTGCTCGTATAAGAGTATAGGATTTATGTTGAGAATTCAGTACCAGTTCAATTCGTTTCTATTCAGCTTTTAACATATGTGTCTGTTTGTTTAACTATCAACAGCTGTTTTATTTAGCAATTAATTAAGTATAAATTGTTCCCCATGTTAATCTTATGGACAAAAAATGAACTTTGAGGGACTCCCGTGAGCTTCAGAATTAAAATATCAAAAATCTAAAACCTTATTGCAAAACTTCGAACTGAGACCATTCTTTTGACACCTCAAACTTTAAAATTGGTCCAGAAATAAGGGAGGAGTAGTGTTAACAAAAAAAGGGCATCACGTATTATATATATATATATATATATATATATATATATATATATATATATATATATATATATATATATATATATATATATATATATATATATATATAGATTTGGGGAAGTTCTCATTTAAAGTAGCGAGGGAAAATTAGTAATAAAAAACTAGAGGATATTATATATTTTCTGTAAGTGAGCATAGCGAAGGGCAATTTCCAGGTTGGCATTGCAAAGCATGCCGGGTAACACCTAGTACCTTATAATTTTCTTTGTCATCACAGACAATATCATGCATTGTGATAGTAGAGTTACAATGAGATACAGTACAGTAGCGTCCTATAAACACTTTCTGTCTAAAAAGTAAGAATTTTTTTATTTACTTGAAGATAAAATTAATTCAAGTGGTCGATATTGCACCAAACTTACAGCCATTCGACATGATTCCATTGCTCTTCTGGCTTTCCTGTGATCCTGAAAAGCCTTGAAACAAAGTTAAATTGGTATTTTCCGCCAGTTTAACATAGTTTCTTCATAAATTACCTATTGATTTTCCGCAGTCCAACCATAAATGAGTGCTTAAATATGTGACGTAATATGTCCTAATCAAAGATTCAGGGGAAGTGATATGAGCTTCAGTCATAGATAAGAACAACTGGATTGCTAACTTAGGTGGCGGAATAGCGCTAGAAGCGAGCTGGCTTTTGCCAAGAATTTAAGGTGATATTGCCGCCGTCTGTATGTCAGCTGACATCTTTATTATTGGTGTGTCTTGTTTATTTACATTCTTCAGGTGAAATCATTCTTATTGGTGGATCTACTGCATTCTTGTTTGTTTACATTGTTTTACTTACCGAGTAACCACTGTACAATGGTGGGGGTAACGGCTCGTTCTTGCAGCATGTTGTTAGGGATCCAGTTGTTCTTATTTATATCTATGGTTTCAGTCTGTGCAAAATTCAGCAGATTTGAAAATTAGAAGTCCAGTTTGTGTTGACTTTGTGGGTTTTTACAGTTTTCATTTATTAAAAGGATTATTTATAAACTTCACCTACTATGGAAATCTCGTCAAACTGGTCAAGGTGCCGCCCCAATTAGTTAGAAATGACGGGACTACTACTGCACTACAAACCCGAGTAACTTGATGTTGTGGTCACAGATGAAGCGGCTCCTAGGGCGGCGTGGCGGGGGGGCACGGGACCAGGTCACACGCAAGATTGACAACGAGGTTGACTTCCAGGAGGGGGTGGTGCGGGTGAGCGCGCCGTCATTCCTTCTGTCCGAAGTGCCCGTTGCGCTGACAGCTGCGACCACCGCTGGCGATGTCGTGCTCAGGTTAGCCATCTATCTCTTCAACTGTCTGATGTATTTCTATTTCTATTATTTTAAAAATTTCTTAGCGGAAAATAGTTTCAGCCACGAATGTGTCATTTACCAAGCTGCAACAAATCTGTTGATTCCTGCAAGGGCACTTTAGTTCAGTATGAAAAGGCAATTTTGTTCATTAAAGTAAGTATTGGTAAAATATTTGGTTTAATCTATTGTGTGTTATTTAAATATAACCATTTATTAGTGTGACGTTTGTCATCTGTTTGGCAGGTTGATAGATGAGTCAAGCAAGGCGGAGGTGGCAGCGCCAGCGGGCGGAGGTCTGATCAAGATGGGCCGCAAGGACAAGTCGCGCGCTCTGTCTGAGCTAGCACCCAACGGCAACCTCAGCTGTCTGCTGGCAACGGCTGACGCCGACATGGCTTTGCAGACGCACTTCCTGCACGAGCAGGGCGGCAACATTGGTAACACACTCATACTTCTTACAGTCCTTGAAATTTAACCTCAGGTTTATTAGTTTATTCTTTAAGTTATTCAATGAGATTAAGTTTTGGATGCCTAATTTTTAGCGAATTTCCCTATAGGGAATACGCTATTACGGTATTAGCCATGGTAAGACTTAAGCCCGGGACCATTTTACTTTTTCATTTTGAGGTCCCCAGAAGCCAAAAACACCGTTCGTTCATTTTCATATATATGTATATATATATATATATATCTATATATATATATATACAGGATGAGTTTCTTAAAGTGATCCAATAGCTAACTTTTTTATTTTAAATTTGACAGTATACTTCTTATGGGGGACCCCCTTTACTTTTTTATTCTGGTTTCAGATATGTATTTCACTTTTCAAAAATTCCCGCCATTTTTCCAATATGGCGGCCAACTTTAAAATTTCTTATGGAACACCCTACATTTTATGGTGTTTTTTGAAATTTTCATGTTATTTTAAGACTTTTTTATTCTTTGTAATTTTTCTCTAAACCTAACGGTTAGGGATCTAGAGGCAATTAAAGTTCATTTTTGGTTCCATAAGAATAACATGGGGCAAACTTTATCTGCCCATATCTCCGAAACCATTGATAAAAATAAAAAATACTCAAGAATAAAAATGTCTTAAATTGAGGTTTTAAAAACATTTTTTTCATAATAACAAAAACTTTTTTTGAAAATTTTATATTTATACAGGGTGTCCAAAAAAAACGTTTACAGACTTTGGGATGTGATTCTTGATACAAAAGTAAAGAAAAAAGTTCCTATGAAGGTATGTCCGAAAATGCATATTTACCCAGATATCCGCCATTTTGTTTTTTCCACTTAATAATTTTTATTTCGGTGACGGATTGATCTAGGAACTTCATATTTGGCATGGATCTTTATAATACTAATGTCCATTTCCATAATAAAAATTATTTTTTTCCGATGCATATTTTCAAAATGGCGGCCATTTTAAATTTTTAAACTCAAATATCTCAAAAACGGTAAATTTTATAAAAATATTGCAAGAGACAAAAAAGTTGACAAATTAAATTATCTAAACAACAAAACCAAGTTTGTAAAGATATGCCAACAAATAACGGAGTTGTTGAGATTTTTCTCTTAAAATAACCTAAATTGGCATTAATCATAGTGCAAAATCAGTGTTTTTCTGCATAAAAACCACAGTAACTCCGTTATTTGTTTTCGGTTCCTTACAAACTTGGTATTACTGTTTAGATAATTTAATTTGTCAACTTTTTTGTGTCTTGTAACATTTTTATAAATTTTACCGTTTTTGAGATATTTGAGTTTAAAAATTTAAAATGGCCGCCATTTTGAAAACACGCATCGGAAAAAAATAATTTTTATTGTGGAAATGGACATTAGTATTATAAAGATCCATGCCAAATATGAAGTTCCTAGATCAATCCGTCACCGAAATAAAAAATATTAAGTGGAAAAAACAAAATGGCGGATATCTGGGTAAATATGCATTTTCGGACATACCTTCATAGGAACTTTTTTCTTTACTTTTGTATCAGGAATCACATCCCAAAGTCTGTAAACGTTTTTTTTTGGACACCCTGTATATATATATATATATGTGTGTGTGTGTGTGTCCGTGGTACCGATAACTTTTGAAGCGGACCTCCGATTTTGATGAAATTTGGTATGAAGGTGTAAGACCAGGTCTATTTTCATGAGTTCGCGAACCAGCATTGTCGGGTTATGGGAACGGGGTTTTATGGGGTTTCAAAGGGGTAAAAAATGGGTTTTTGGGGGTTTTGAACCTCAATTTTCAAAATTCAAGAATTTTAACTAAAACCATTTAAAAGAGCTTAAAAACCCAACAATTTAGTATTTTGAATCATTAAAATAGCTTAACTGGTTATGGAGAAAATTTAAATCAAGTTTCCCATGTTATTCTTATGGGTTAATCCTTAAAAAGTTATATATCGCTTATTTATAAACATATCTTAAAAAAATTTTTTATGAACCTGTCCTATTTGATGAGTAATGAAAATTTTATCAAAAACCGCATGGCAGCAAACCTACATGCCAAATCCCATGGTATTCTCATGGAAAATAAGTGTATAATGAGAGCAAGAGAGATGGAGATAATAAGGTGTCTGTTTCTAATAATCAGCTGATCAGCTTTCTTCTGCATTTGTCAAATTTGAAATGTTTATATGTGTTGGGATTTGTAAACAAATAATTCTTTTTGCATGGAAGCTTTGGATATGTACTTTTATTACTGTAAAAAAATATTTATTGCAATATAAATATTATTATATAAATTATTAAATCTATGTATTAATACGCAAGCATGTTTCATTTCCTCCTTTTTTCTCAGCTCGTGTACATCGTAGGATAAGTCAGCTCGTACCATTAGAAACGTATAGTGCTGTAGATTAGCAGAATCACATTCTAATTCCCATCGGACTCCAGGGCTACGCCCCACAGGCTTTCAAAGTTCCAATGTTAATCTTATGGAGAAAGGAGAATTGAATGAATCATTAAACAGCTGTTGTAAAAACAACTGCTAGAAAATTAGGAGGAAACAGATGTTTTTAGTTCTAAAATGTTTTTAAGCTTCTTGGATCAACTAAAATTTTGATCGAATTTCGATCAGGAGGCGATCTCTAGTAAAAATAATTAGATCAGAAAAAGTTTCATTAAATATATCACATTTCCTTCTAAAGATTATTAATTAATTATATATGATAGCCAGAAAGTTCTTTGATGTTGAAAAAATAACTCTTTGGAAATTCGCTCAGTACGCAGGTCTGCTGCGACGGGGGTATTTGATCTAATGAATACTTCAAGTAAAGATACTAAAATTTTGTTAGAGTTTATTGATAAAAACAACCACTCAATCTTTTTTTTTTTTAAATAGTATGAAAACTTTAAAAAAAATTTTGTACAGTAGAATATGTTTTATACACATTGTTTAAATAACCAAATTCAAAAAAGCCAAGATTGGGGTTCGGAACCCGTCAAAACAAGATTGAAATTTGTGGGATTGAAAAGGCTCCAAAACTAGTCATTGTTCCAGAACTCGGGATTGCATTCTCTACTTGCTAATCAAACTGGATGTTTTAATCAGTTTTTAATGTCTATGATTGTCTTTTCCCCAGGTCAGAGACGGATAGACCCTAACGCCCTCCTTTTACCGATCTATCAAGAGAACCCCAATGCTCAATGGTTGATATGTTGCGACCACAAGAATGGAAGCAGTCTACTGCTAAAAAAGTGACCATCGGGGCACTGCAATGCCTAGTGTACGATGTTTTCAGGGCATTGTTTTAAATAAGAAAATCCCACTACAATTAGTTAAGAAGGTTTGTTTATTTGATTTATTTAATTATCATCTGAGCCACATTTTATTAATCTCCACAAAGCCCTGGTTTAATACTAATAAATCTTGAACTAAATATTGGTGATAGGCCAGGCATTATGTTACCATATTTGCTATCTCATAGTAGAAGATGATAAATCAGAGACAATAGCCTCTGTGAAGAGAATACAAGTAGTTCAGTTTGGTTTTAGTGTTGGTGAATCGAGGAAAACTTGTCAATTTTACATCAAGGTCTATGTAGCTGCTATATTTTGTGCAGTTGGGTGTTAAAGGGAATTAAAAAAAGTTAAATTTTTAATTTGGTATAAATTATTTTATTTTTATTTTTTTATACTAACCAATTAAGGTTGGCGTATTCTATTGAAGAAATTTAGAACTATGTTGAGTGCCAATATTTTTTTGTGGTAGCCTAAATGATATTTTTCATAGCAACACTATATTTGTTTTTTTACATTTTTGTTTCCCTTTTAATAGTTTAAACTGATCTCTTGAATTTATTGTGTCAGTTACAAATTATTCACAAATTTGTATTGTTATTTTTTAGTTTATACTAGTATATTTATTTTATAAGGTTTTCTTTTTACCAATTTTGGTTGTGATAATTCTGACAGCATTTAATAATGATGATTTGAAGATTGTTTGGTGCTTTCTTTCCTTTTTTAATGTAATGTACATTAAAAACTGGGGGCAGAGTGCCCATTTTCCTCTAAAATAATTTTAAAAGGTTTAATAGTTAAGATATGTTTTTGTCGGATCCCAGGTGTAAGATAGAGAATTTCTGCAACACTCCATTAATTAGGGTTACCAGACATTTTTGAGACCAACCGGGGTCATATCTGTGGTGTGATTGACACACTTCCATTGGTTCTCCACCCGACCCCCCCCCCCCTCACAAGTAAAATAATATAAGTTTTTAAGTTGTAATAGTTGAACACATTTTATGCTGTATATTGTGCAAAACATAAAGCCAATATAATCTGACATATTAAACGACTACGCAATGTAAAAAATATACATTAAAAAAATTATTTTCTGATTATTGTTGTATGCCAAAAACATACAGTCCTGACAATTAATTCCTAAAGGAGTAAAATCTGTCTCAGTACGACTTTTTCTCAATGATTTACCAATCATAGTCTCACTTCATTCTTGAGCCAAAAATTATTTAAGATAAAAATCTCTTAGTAATAGAAAACTTTATAGTCATCAACCAATGAATGCACATGCACAGAAGTTAGGCCTAAGCCTATTTCAACAGACAAACTGTTAGTAGATAAAGATAACACAAATTTGTATACTTGTTGGTTTCTACATAAGATTTACCTTGTCGCTCCCTAGGAATAAATAAATGTTAAACACGGGGCCTATTACTTGAAATTATTGTGTGTAATCCACTGCTTGATGTGTGTTGTTACAACCAACATTATAATCTTGCAACAAATCTTAAAACCCCAGTTAAGTAAGAATCACAATCTCGGACCATGGATACTGGACAAACCTTAAAAGCTGGACAGTCCGGAGTAAACCTGGGCGTCTCGTAACCCTACCACTAATAATATATGATAAATACAATCACAAGTAGGCCTACAACATAAGTTTTTTCCTCTTTGCTACATAATATATCAAATGATCATGAAACATCTTTGCAACTTAAATAAAAAAAGGGTTATGCAAAAAGGGGAGTGTTCACCTTGTTCAGTTGTGGCTAAACAACATAGAAATTTGCTAACGCATTCCCAGTCAAGACTCAATAAGTTTAAATCTTAAAAAGAAGATGATGAGACTGAATCAGTCAGTGAAAGCATTAATTTACAGCCAAGATACTTGAGAAATTTAGCTTTGAACTTCTAAATTGCTGAAGAAATATCAAGAATGATAGGTCTTATATGTATTATATTCTAATCATATTTTCCTTTAGTTATATCAGTAGTCGCTAGATTTAAAAGTAAAATATTAATTGACTGCAGCATTAATATTGTGATTTTAATTTATTTTATAAGACAATATTAATATTAATTGTAGATATTAGTAGTTTGATGTACAGTTGACTGTAAATAATTTTACTATAAATCAATCCGCTAAAAAATTATTTATAATGCCACAAATGAGACTCTTTACCACCTAAGTTATCAGTGATAATTGTGTTGAAATTCCTCATATAGGGTAATGTAATAAAAAAAACACCCAACTTCATGCATGAGTCTCAAATCTATTAAGGTATTGTAACACAACAAACATTCCTGTTTATACTTTGAAAATAAATATGAAATTTTTTGCTCTAAACCCATTGTAAATATATTTGACGATAGGCTAATTTTGTTACCAGATAGTTCAATAAACTAAGTATAAAAGGTACTTTCAAGTGTTATAATTTTCATCCCGACTCTTTTGTGATGTGATTTAAAGGACTTCCACTCCACCTGCTTTCCTCAGTTTCAATAATTTAACTTAATTTCATAACTTTTTAATATTATTTACCTTTTCATCACTTCAATACTATAACCAAGTTTTCAAAGTGTGTTGAGATTATGACAGGAAAGAAATAACACTTTCTCATTCATAGACAAAGAAATAAAGGAACATTCTTATTCCTAGACAAAAATAAAGGACTGAGATTTTGTTAGAACTTGCCAATAAAATAAGGTGAATTGGCGGAGTTCACTCACAAAATAGTGGCATTCTATCAGTTTATGCAATGGTTTTACTAAGGAGGTCATATACTAAGGAGGTCTACATCCTACCTAGACCTAGGAGTAGGTATGTAGGTAAGTTTAAAAAATCGAAGCGTGTGTTCTAAATATCTCACAAGTGTCCTAAAGGCTAAATAAAACCGTTGCCTACCCTACTCCATCTAAGACCAACTTAAATTTGGTAAATCACTGTAATAATGTTGAAAATTTATAGGTTGTAGGTCACTCATCAAAATTGTAGCCACACAGAATTCGCTTTGACCTATGGTCTTTTTCACTCACATAAGATCAAACTCTTTTTAGGTTACGCACATAAAGAAAGTAAAACATGAATCGTGAGAGAGGATACTCTTCCAACTTATCGGTTACGTAATGTTATTGTTCATGGAGCAGCTGATAATCAAATAACACAAACTGAATACTAGTGCAAATTCATTCGTCAAGTTAGGTGGTGAGACTCATAACTAGGCTTATGAGGCTTGCCATAATTTTAAAGGTCTAAAGGTGGGAAGACCAGCATAAACCCCCCCCCCCCCCTTCCAACAGGTATAAATGGAGAACGATTTGGTGGTCGCAATTGTGCAACATAAGCGTAGATTAAAAATACTGTAGAAAAAAAACATTGTAGCTTATGCATACAATATTTTATTTTAGCCTGGAAAAGTTAAAATGTGTTTATATTGTGATTAACTAACTAAATAAAACTAAAAAATAACTAACACCTGCTCAAAGTATAGATGCCTACACATTCTTGAATAAGAATTAAGTTGCAGCAATAATTAATCGCCTCTTCTTGCAATAGGAATTTGATTGGAATAGACCTTTTTTCAATTTTAATGTCTTATTTCCTCCAGGTCACCAGTGCACTAGACTTCCAGCCAATCCTTATCCCCCATTTTACGGATGTCAAATTTCACTTCCACTTATTTTCATCTGAAAATTAAATCGTCATTCTAATTTAGTGATATTTTTTTATTGTTACAATCTTTTCAAGAATATTTTAAGTCATAAAAAACAAATTGTTGAATTTTTTATTCAACACTGTTTTCTCAATTTTTTACAAAAAAGAGGACAAAAGAATAACTGGCCAGGAAATCAGGACTTTCCCAATCAAACCCGAACGAATGGCAAGCCTACTCATAACTGACTGATAAATCGACTGCAAAAATTGTCATTTGTATTAGGTGTACACCGCACTGTATTTTAATACACCTCCTGTGTCACTGGTCTCTCTATACCAATTCCTTATCTATTGGTAAGTTCTGTCAATGTTTTTACTTTCTCCCTCTATACCATAGTATATGGAGAAAGTGTTGTTTACCTCAAAGTTTTTGAATTTGAGTTGATGGTGGATTTATCCACTTTGCTGCCCCCTGAGACCAAAAAGTGGTTTTTCGGAGTTATTTCTGTCTGTATGTGTGTGTGTCTGGATGTTAACAGAGCTAGAGAAGGCCCCGATGGATGAGAATGGATAGAGAATGGGCCGATTTTGATGAGATTTGATGAATAATTTGTTTATAAACTATAATTTTTTTCATTTTTAAATTTTTTTATATTTAAGGGCTGTTTACCCCGCAAATAATGAAAAATCCAAATTTCTCAAAAACCGCTTTATTGATTTTGATCAAAGTTTTGTAGTTTATTAGGGATAACACGCTAAATAAAATGATACCATCTGTATCTCCAAGAAAACTCCACAAAAGTTGTAGAACTTAAATTGTTTGAAAAATCAATTTTTTAGATTTTCAAATAAACAGTGAAAATGTATAAATTTTACTTATCACCATTAAATCCAGCTCAAAAAACTAAATAATTCAATATCTTTAATTATTGCTCTACATCAAGTGGTTGCGAAGGAAACTAATTTAACGTTTAGCGGTCGCAGTACGTTGCAAAACGTCACAGATGCACGTGGAGTCAAACTGTGCTGTTCTTCTGGTAGCCATAGAACTGAGCCATCAAGATATTGTTCTGTAGAGGCTTTTAACACGTTTTTTCTATTGTTGGGAGAAAGTATGTAAGTTATATGATACCGTTTATTTTTCTTATTTCTTTGTTTATAACCTTGAAGAAGAGCCATTACTAATCTCATATTCCTTACGGTATGTATTTTTTTAACAAATTGTTTTTCTAAATTCATGAGTAGCTATAACACTAAATAATTAATCTCATATTCTTGTTCATTTTAATTGAACATGTGTTAAAACCCCTCAACCGGTATCAGAAATCACACCTACAGATATAATAGCTGTCTACCCTTCTAAGTTAGATTCATTTACAGTTTTTCTAGGTAAATTGTATAAAAAACTGCCTGAAAGTTTCCTGGTGATTATAAATTAATGATAAGACCCACCAATAAATTTATTGTCAAATTAGCAGGCCTGCAGAACACTTTAGCACTCCTCACCATCGGAGTTCAACGTCTACCAGTCTTAAAGTTCCCAGTATCCAGGTACTACCAAACATTAAAATAAGCTGGAGGCTTTTTTATATAGCATATGGTAAAAATATTTTTGGTAATCCAAAACTTTACAAAGTAAAGTAGCAAAAATTTTAAAAATGTGGTAAAGCACTCTCATATATAGCAACATAAATTTAATGTAGCCTATAAATCTAGATCGTAGTGCCGGATGCCACATAAAAACCGAAATAAATTGAGCCTTTTTTTATCATTGCCTTACTTTTTTTATCATACAGCCTATATAGGCCTACATGCTGTATAGACCTGCATATTTGACGAAATTAGATTTTTAATTTGATGATATATTGTACACCTAGTACATTAGTGCAGCACGAGATTGATAAAATGAAATTTAATAGCCCTAAATCAGTTAAAGTTTACAATAAGTTTTTTAATTTAACACATTCTTTTAAATCTCTGAGAACTTCCCTCCACCAATGGGAAGGATGTGGGTTCCATGCATTTAATTCCGAAGTGGAATATAGTAAGGTAAGAATTTAGATTCTTACACTTATTATATGGCAGATTACAAGTACAGTACACCCTAGCATAATCAATGGAGGCTTGCTATCACCTACGTTTTCAAATTTTACCTACACCAGGGGCATTTTGTAAAGATTTTATAGGGAACTGTCTTAGTCCTGTTCTTGTTAAATTACCTAACATCTAGGCCCTTTACCTGTAGGTCAAAAGAATCAGCAATTAGTAATCCAATGGATCCGTTCACGATCATCCACCGCAAAAGAGGTTTGTTTACATTTTGCCAATCACATGACTGATTCCAGACATTTTATTTGTGGGATTTTTCACGTAATAGGCAAAAACGTAAACAAACCGCTTTGCGGTGGATGCTTGTGAACGCCCTCATTGTCAATTGAGTCCAGAATCAACCCTGTTGGGAATCAAACTGGGCAACCTGCGGGATTATAAGTTGGGTACTTTAACCACTCAGTTACTCGGTCAGCTTTAAGAATACCATTAGGCCTAATGTTTGTAATAAATACATTTTCTCTCTTATTGGCCTATAATATTGTGTATGAGCTCTCCGCCTCATTAATTACAATTCAGTAAGCTTAGGTCTGCCTATTTCACATTGAAAAAGAAACATTATATGTCAGCTAGGCCTACAGTATTTACCTTATAGGATTAATTACGAAAATTATACACAACTCGAGAACATTTTTATGAGCCAACAAGTTTTATTGCCAACTTTAAAAGATCATTGACTAACAATAACATTAAGATATTCTAATAATGAATAAAGTTGCAAAACCTGGAGCAATAAGTCAAACTAGGACTAGTGAGTTAAGTGGAAGCCTTCATGGATTAGGTAGGCCTACTCAAATTATAAGTTTAAGATGTGTTAATGCTAAATTACATTTTTAATAGCAAAGACTAAAACTTTTTAGAATAGGCCAGAGCCTAATAAATAGGTGAAATAATACTGTAAGTAACTTTAGGCCTATTCTATAGAAAACAGGCCAAAGCCCTTTTAGACAAATTACACAAATATGTGAAGGCATTTTGTTGGTAAGTTACAGAGATAAAGAAACAATGTTGCAATGTGGAAAAACCTTTGAAGTATTGTAGTGGAGTATTCCCACTATCAATCCTGATTCTTGCTCTTCTCTACTTGGTCAGCAATCAGTTCTAAAAGCTCTTTCCGCATGTTAGCAACAACATCTTTCTTGATGAAAGGGACATGCTGCAAATGTCCATGGGCTGTCACATGATTTGCTAAATTATCTAAATTACAGATTAAGTAGATACCACAATCATAGGAGTTGTCTTGCTGAAGCGATGTCAGCTCTTCAAAATCAACTTCTGAGGATGGATTAAAGTAATTACCAACATTGCGAGCAAGCTTTAATGCTGGTTGATAGTTGGTATGTGAGGATGAATCGACATGATAAAACTTATTTTCTAGGCGACTGTACACTAACAAGCTCCAGTGGGAACCTCCAGCCGATTTTCCAGAATCATTAACAGCCATAAAAATAAAATCTTTGCTCTGTGCTTCCAAAGGGTCTAGGAAGATGGGTATCTCACTTGATGGACTCTCTTTCAAGCACTGAGTGACTTCAGGTCCTACAAAAAGCAACTGACTGTAGTCTTTAAACAGTTCTTGCTCTAAATAAACAAAATAAAAACTTATTATTGCATCGTTTAGCCATCCATTGCTTTGCAGTATCTTCAAATCAGATTCCCTGATGAGACAGTCATAGTAACTGAACACAACTACGTCTTCTTTCCTTGTCATACTTTATGTTTGCAGTAATGTTTGACATCAATTTGTGATCAAAATAAAATTTTCCTTTCAATAGCACAAAAGTAAAGTAGTTAATAAAGCTCTCCTCTAACTAACTATAAACCAACCACACAATTAGGTTACTTGAGTTGACACTTATTTGACATTTCAATTTCTATTCACTTTCCATCTGTATGTTGGTCTATAGAAAAATAATCAGCCCAGCAGCCATCAGCGTTTCGGGTAAAATAAGCATTCAGTTAACAAGAGAAAGCATATACGATGTATTTAATAAAATATGTAAGAAAGTACAAGGAACGATTTTTAGCGAGTAAATAATACATTGGACTATGTGGTGGTTGCATACTTTGGACCTGATGAAGTTCTAATGAACGAATCATGTCGTCTTTTGATAACAAGTGATTGGACAAGGTAATTTTATTTCATTATTAAATCTTAACTATTTTTTTCAGTTCTTGAGAAAATTTCACTCTGATTTTATACCTTACAACCTTGTTTAAGATAAATATGATGGCGTTACGTTACAGGGGAGAGGGGGGATTAAGGCTTGCTTTATATGCAGCATCACAGGGGAGTAGGGGGATCAATAATGACAAAACATCGTGTTACGTACTATTTGGATGTCTCCTAAGCAATAAGGAAGGGACGCCCATGGAAAATTCCAAGCCTGTCAGCTTTATATCGTTTTGTAGACTTTGTTGTCATTTTCTTGGTCATATTAAAAATTGACCAAAAATAAGATTATACCTAAAACTTGAATTCCTGTAAGGCAAAGCCCTGAAGGAATTTTGAAAAAAAAAACAGTTTTTATTGTGCTCTTACGTGCTAAGAGGTACATTCCATGACAAATGTGGTGCCTTTTGGACCCTGACCTGTAGACTTTTTGACCCTTTTTGCCTTTTTGACCCTTGATTCCTATAGTTTTTTCAGATTCGGTGTTAGAGGTTTTGAATGAAATAGTTAAGTCCTTTTTGTTCATTTATATCTCTAGGATGTGCGGTAGAATGTTTCCATACTCTGTCGATATGTTTTCCATGCAGTGCTATCTATAGATAGCACTCAACACTCATCTTGGAAGAACAGCGAAAAACATTTTTTTAATACTTAACTAAATTAAGAGTTAATACCCCCCGTCGCAGCAGACCTGCGTACTCAGCGAATTTCCAAATTAGTAATAATTTTGACCACATAAAACTGTAAAACAAATAAAATCACATGCTCATAAATAGGGAAATAAATGTCTATTCTCCTTATGATAAATATAGGGAGAGTATGCAGGTATGCTGCCATGGGGAACACTAAAAGTAGGTTTTTATCATAAAAAAAAATTATTTCGACCATATGAAGCCATGTACTAAATTTCATCAATATCTGTCCATTGATAAAGGAGTTTGCCTATTCTCCATATGATTAACATGGGAAAAGAGTATGCAGGTTTGCTGCCATGATAAGCACAAAAACCTAGATTTTTTACTATAAATGGATGAATCTCAACCAAATGAAGCTGAATTCCAAGTTTCATCGAAAAGTATTGGTTAATAAGTGAAATATTAATACATGCCAATTCTCCATAAGATTAACATTGGAGCCCCAAAATGCAACGTACTGTCTTTAGACTTTTTAATATCTCGGTAACCAATGGAGATAGAGCGAAGCTTCAAAATACTAAATTGTGTGTTTTTTTAAGCTAAATCCAATGGTCAAAATAAAAATTTTAAATTTTTTAAATTTACATATGAAAAATGCAAAAAACCCATTTTTGGGGTACAAAACCCCCCAAAACTACCCCTTCCGGTAGGTTGATATGTCTGATTTACGAACTCATCCGAATAAACGTAGGATTACATATCTCTACCAAATTTGGTGTCGATCGGACCGTTTTTACGAGAGTTATCGTGTCTAGGGACACATACATACATACATACATACATACATACATACATACATACATACATACATATATATATATATATAAATTTTAATGACTACTATTTTTGGTCTCTGGGCACCTCAAAACGAAAAAGTAACGTGGTCCCGGGCTTAGGTCTTACCATGAGACCTACGGTAATAGCTTATTCCCTATGGGAAATTCGCTAAAATAAAAAAAAACTTAAAATTAAAAAAAAAACTTAAAATTAAAATAATACTTTTAACGTACTGAGTTATTTTTCCTCTGGTAATTTTTTAACCAGAACATATATTATGTATTCATATATTTTGGAAATTTTCTCATAAAATAATTAACTGTGTCAAACATTTTTTTATTGAACTTGACAATAAATTGAGCATTAAATCTGAGCACTATTGTAACAGTGAATATGAATAATATTTTGACAGCTGTTGGGATGTCCGTGGGTTGTCGTGAATATCCCCGTTAATGGATATAACCAAAAATGGACAACACTTGGCTAACCATTGGATATCCTATGGATATTGGCGGATGTCCGTGGGTTGTCATGAATATCCGTTAACGGATATCAAAAAACGGGCATTTGGCTAGAAATTGGATGTCCTATGGATATCGGCGGATATCCATTGGATGTCTGTATATCCGTAAACGGACATCTAAATTACGGACGGAACCCAGACAAACTCCCATCCATTGAATGTAATCAAAAGTCATTTGATATATTGTGTAATAAAAGTTTTTCCAACAATATATTGTTATTTTTCTTATAGGCTCTTTTGAAAGAATCATTTTATTCATGGGCCCCTCTTCAATAGATAGGTGTTTAGCGATCACACTGAAAAAGGGCCTAATGAGTTACTTTAATTAGATGGGTATTTAATAAATTTCAATGAATTTAACATTATATTTTCAATAATTTCTTCATCATTAATAAATGGTAGACCTGACTTTAATCTAGCATATAAGTGACAACATTAAGAAAATATTATTTTTCATACTAGTCAAACTTTTATACTCAATTTTCCACAACTATAGCATTTTGGCTTATGGACCCTTCTTTGAGCTACCGCCTCAATTATTATGTATTTTTTTCAAACCACTACATTGAATATAAATTAATATGATCGATAGTCTCCCAACAAGCAATGCCTCGGAGGCTTGTTAAAAAAAGAATTGACAGTAACTTATGCTCTCAAATAATTGTCAGCATGGCTTAAAATTTATTTACTGTGTTGTTCGATTTTTATTGTATATTTTTTAGTTTGGGCTGTTTAAATTGTGTAAGTAAAAAGTAACAAGCTTTTATATTACAGTGTTATATATGGTATTGTAAAAATTCATGTACATTTTTATAAAAATCTAATAAACTATACATCTATAATATATACAGTCCCATGTGTAACTCACTCACTCACTTATATGGGATACGAATTTCTGACATAACTATTTAAGCTAGAGACTTCAAATTTGGCACACGTCTAACCTGAATGGTCAATGCTAAAGATAAAATCTTAAACATGCAAATTTGTAGTTTTAACCTACTAAAAAAAATTCAAAATGGCGGACTTTCGAAATTGTAATTTTAGTTTTTTGGCTCTAGCGGCCAAACGCTTCGTCCTATCTAAAATCTGAGAGCAATATTACGATAGGAAATTTAATTTTCTACAATTTCGGCCCTTTGACTTTTTATCGTATCTCGCACCGTAAGCCTCCAGAGCGTTTTTAATGAAATGCCGTTTTCGGTTTTCAGGCTCTAGTGACTAAACGGATGGTCGTAAAATTTTTTTTAAAGGTTTATTTAAATAGATATATTTAATATTTACAATTTTGCTCCTTATATATTTTGCCTTATCTCTACTCGTTTACTCACAAAATTCATTTTTCACTCTTTCCTGATTTTGTGAACATAAGTAGTGGGAAAAACCGGTTCTGGGACACTAGAGAAATCGCAATTTTAGTATTTCAGCTTTAGCTGCCAAATGCATCTCTTTTCGTTTACTCAAAAAATACATTTTTCACTTTTTCCGGATATTGTGAACGTAAGTAGTGGGAAAATACCGGTTCTGGTCCACTAGAGAAATCGTAATTTTGGTATTTCAGCTCTAGTGGCCTAACGGTTATGCTTATCTGAAATCTGAGAGCAATATTACGATAGGGAATAGTATGATCTACAATTTTGGTCCTTTGACACTTTGTCATACATCGCACCGTTAACCCTCCACACTGATTTTTGTGAAATTTATATTTAGGGTTCTAGCGACTAAATGGTTTGTCCAACAAAAATGTTTAAATGACAACTTTTATAGGTGTTTTTAATATCTACAATTTTGATTCCAACATACTTTGCCGTATCTCTTTCCGTTTACTATCAAAATACGTTTTTTACTTTTTCCCAGTTTTGTGATAAATAAGTAGTGGCTTTTGGCCAACTAGAGAAATCGTAATTTTAGTATTTCAGCTCTAGCGGCTAAACGGTTATTCCTTTCATAGATTTGAGACTACTACAGTACTGAATTAAATGAACTACGATTTTGGTCCTGTGACTTTTTGTCGTACATCGCACCAATTGCGTAAATCTCTAGACTAATTTTTGTGCAATCGCGTTTTCAGTTCTTCCACTCTAATGACAAAACGATTGGTCCTATCGAAAAATGTCGCTGAATATGACTGAAATATTTTATTAATGGCTTACAGTTTTCAGAACATTTTGCCGTATCTCTACACATTAGCTCTCAAAACATATTTATTACAGAATGATAAACTCAAGAGACCTTTTAGTATCTCGTAAACCAGAATAGTTACCGAAAACTTGAAATTGGAGATCTTACCACCTTTAAAGAGACTATTAAAATATGAATTTAGCTATTGTTGGGGCTGGTGTTATTAATTTACATACTTTTAGTAAGTTCCTCCTCGGATTTTAGGGATTTTTTTTAAAACTTTGTAGTATTTTGTGATTTCTATGTCGTTTATCAGATTTTATATTATTTCGTTTTATTGTTATTTTATTGTTTTCACTGATTTATTGCAAACATTTTTGACAAATTTAAAAGCTTTAATTATTATTGATTGTGAGAAGTGCATTAGCCTTTTGTTACTGTCTTGGCTGTGCACTTCTTTGGTAAAGCTAACCTGTTTAATACTCGACTTTTTTATTTACAAACTAATTCAGCGAACACATTGGAGTTGAACCCTCAACAAGCCCGTTCACTGCATCAAGTTTTTACAGAAATTACAGAATTGGGGCAACAAATTAGGGAGTGGTCCCTCCATTCAGCATAACACCCAGAATAAATAATCATTATATCACACTCAAAATGTTTTAACAAATTTTAACTACAAAGAGTTATTAAAACCGATTCATGGGAGATTTTCAAAGCTTTTTTAACTATTGATTGTGAATTGTGTGTATTAGACGGTTTTGTTACT